>BFEA01000264.1:1376149-1390025 GCA_003427395.1 Chara braunii | reverse complement strand
TATATGTATAAGAGGAGAGAGAGAGAGAGAGAGAGAGAGAGAGAGAGAGAGAGAGAGAGAGAGAGAGGAAATGGCTGTTTTCTTGCTGTTGATAGTGGCCATAGCCATTGGGGCTCAGGAGACCTGTTGTATATAGTTTCGTGCCCAAGTGTTCTTATCTTGTGTGAATCTTGCCTATTGTGTGTGAGGAACAGCGTTTTTTTGTCCACTTGATAAAACTAGAGAAAAAAAGAGAAGGAAGACAAGTATTCAATTTACTAGAAACAAGTGTTCCCGCCGCGGCTACTGACTATTCGGCACGTCTTGAAGGCTTTCACTCAGAAAGAGCAGTCCAAAGATACTTCAGAATGAGGAGGAGCAAAGAAGTTACAATCCAGATCATTGCGTGTGTGTGCGTGTGTGTGTGTGTGTGTGTGTGTGTGTGATCATGCTTGCTATATGTATCTCAGATAAGCCTGAATGTCCCAGACTGTTTCATCGGACTTTTACTTACTCATGGGGAGTGTGAGCCCAGGCAGCCTGCCCGGGATGCATTAGACCGATGAGTAATCCTATGGTGTAGACTCTGCAGTGCATTGGAAGGAGAACCCAAATGCGTGTGTGTGCGTGTGCGTGTGTGTGTGTGTATGTGTGTGATCATGCTTGCTATATGCAACAACGCAGAGAAGAAGCATGAATGTCCCAGTCTGTTTCATCGGACTTTTACTTCCTCATGGGGGGGGTGAGCCCAGGCAGCCTTCCCGGAATGCATTAGACCGACGAGTAATCCTACAGTGCACAGCATTGGAAGGAGAACCCAAATGCTGCCCAAGTGGATGAATGGTGCACAGAGGTAACTGTTATCAAACGGGAACAGGTCAGGAGCTCAAAAAAAAATTGATGTCGGACTTCAACTTTTCCACATCATCAGGTGGTTGAGCATGGCCAATATGCCCAGGAATCCAGGATGCATCTGACAGATGAGGATTCGGGAATAGTACGGTGCACAGATCGGAAGGAGAACCCAGATTCAGCACAAGTGGATAAATGGTACATGGAAAGCATTTATAAGACCGGAACAGGTCATAAGTCGAAATCCTGAGGTATCACAGAGATTCGGACTATCAGCTGCATAAAATACTGTCAGATGTAATGACCTGGAAAATCACATACTGAGAAACCTGCTGTTCTCTCAGTTTTACTCCATGTTTGAGTGACTTGCAGAGATTCCCCGTATTCTGCTGAGATTTCTGAGTTTGTGTCACAGTGTGTGTGTGTGATTGCTCCGTTTCCATGTCATTCCTGTCAGCATGATTGCATGGGTGTGTATGTGACTCACTGGGGTACTTGTGTGCTGGGAACGCCCGCAGGCCTGGTACTTACCTGGGGCCTGCGGGCTGTGTCGCTGTGAGGGTGCCCGGCTAGTGGCGTAGGAAAAGGCCCCACGAAGGCCCAAACGCTCAAGTAGCCTGCAGGAGGGGGTATCAGACTGACAGACTGCAATGATGTTTCCCTCCAAGCAGCAGAGGTACTGGGCAGACTTGGAGGCCGCCGGCCCGCCGGGCCTACAAGAGACCACATGAAAAGGCACTAGTCCAGTATATAGAAGAGCGCTTCGCGGCTTCCTCATTCGCGAGCATGCATGCTGCAGGAGCGGCCACTCAGCTTAGCAGCTCTGATTCAGTGAGTGAGGACGAGGCAGACGCAGGCTTGGCCCTGCAAAGGCTGCACCTCATCTATGGGGGAGAGGACTGAGAAGGAGACTCAGGGGAGTAGGAGGAGGAGGAGGAGGAGGAAGAGGAGGAGGAGGAGGAGGAAGACGGAGAGCAAGGAGGACTCCAGGAGAGGGACAAAGGAGCAAGCCTGGCTATGGTGGTCTCCATCTTCGTCTTGAAGTTCGGGGTTGGAGCTGCTCTCGAAAGGCCCCTGTTGGGGTTGGAAACTAGAGCGAAGACTCCGGGGGTAGTGCTAGGCTTGGCGGCCATAGTAGGAGGGACGCATTTGCTTTTGTTGGTGTTTGAACATCGGAGCTTCATTCCGAGAGTCCGCCATAACCTGCTCCGCCGAGTAGCAGGAAGGTGTAGTAGATGGCTATGGAAGAGCATCTTGAGTGGGGCTGGGACCGGCTGGCAGTAAAGGGAGGATTTAGACATCGGGGTCTGGTTCGTTGTTTCATTGTTATTATTATTGTTATTATTATTGTTTTTATAAGGGTACGTTTCAAAAATTGAGCGTTTGGGGTAGTTTCACAGCATAAATAGTGGCGGCGTCCCCTGTTCGTGGCGAAAATACATCTTTCCTTGCAGCTTTACAGGGCCAGGTAGATTCGCAGCAAAACCTATTGCTGGTTCTGCTGCCGGGCTCTGAAATCTCAGCACTTTGACATTTCAGAGCCACGCAGCACTGAACCAGCATCCGTACAGTCTTCATCCGAATAGAACGCTGGGTCATTATGGCTGCATTTGGTGCAACTTTCAGTCCAGATACGGCGAAAATTGCCGGGCCTTCTATTTGGCTCAAGGTAGGAGGTCAGCGTCCGTCACCACCAGCACTGGTTTCTCGCTAAACAAGCAATGATGTAATCCGACACGCAATGAAAGCACAAAACATAGACAACACACTTAAACCAGCAGTACTTGGCCCAGCTATCTGCGGCCGAAAAAAATACAGTAGAAACGTTTCTGGTTGGATGAATTTGGGCACTCCTGTAGTGTCCCGTACGTTTCCTAAAATCATGGCGCGTTAACGGGCACGACTTTACGAAGTACTGGCGGTCCAGGCAGCAGAGCTACCAACCACTATTGCAGTAGCTTCTCTGCCTTGATTCAGTTCAATTGTCATAATCCTTAAATTCCATGGGTGGATTGGAGGCCTTGGAGCATAATTACTCACTCTAAGAAAAAACAAACAGGCCTTCTCTCTGCTGCTGTAATCAATCGATCCAGCAGAACTTCCTGGCTCCATCATCAAGCAACGGGTCTGTTTTTTGGGGGGGGCCTTTGCCTGAAGTGCATTTTCAAAGTCAAATTCTGACTGCGCTGTAGTTTTCTCTTATAGTAATTACCAGAAGTGGAAAAGGAAGAACCCTTGTCCAATGACGGATCAGATTCTTCTTTTGGTGAGTCAGTAGTTCCTCAGCAAGGACTACTCACAGATCAGTCCATCGAGGTGGACCTCTGTGGCGCTTCCACCCATCACCCAAGGTCTTCTTCCTGTTATGCCAACCGTGCAGCCCTCCCACAGTCCTGCCAATGATAAACAGGCATGCGATTTACTTCTGTTGACATCTTGTGCGAGTAAACGAAAAACACCTAGGACGGTCAATTCCCGTAGAACGCTTGCGTTAGCAGATCCCTGTGCGGTTCACGCACCGCGGAAGGCAGGTTCTTGATACCCCTTTGATCTAGTACCTAATTGCGACACAATGCGCTCGAAGTGCCCTGCGTTTCTCATTCCAGTTGAAATCATGTACACAGCGCGCCTACTGGCAACAAGTCAAACAAAGTCATCAACTTAACCTATCAAGAGCCCCCTCGCTCTATTCGGCCCAAAAAAAAAGAAAAGAAAAACTACATCGCTTTATTAATTAAGAAATAACCTATACCAGTGCCGTACCCCCGTTCACCGTTCACGGGGTCTGTGGACTGAAACCGGTCATGGAGTTCATGGAGTTCACAGTGTAGGAGTTCAGAGAGAGATCATTTTTTTTTTTTTGGCTTGTGGGGGGGGGCGGGGGTATAGGAGGGCGGGGACGTCCGAGGGTAACTCCCCATAATTTTTTCAATTTTTTTCACGAGATAAAAACGAAAAAAAAAAATGCAACCAGCCAAAATAAGCATTTTCGTTTGTTATGTTGTAGGTTATTTCGATTTTTTTTCATTTTTTCAATGTCATCACGCTGTGGGGCTTGAGGCTACTGTAGCTGAGTGAGCCCCCCCCCCCCCCCCCCCCCCCAAAAAAAAAAAAAAAAAAAAAACACCACTCTTTCATGCAGCCGTTCAAAAAAGCAAAACACCAAATGAACAACCGTTCACGAGTCCGACACTGACCTATACTGTAGCTCGAAAGAAACCGTTCATTACCCTTCACCATTGCCCTTTTAATTCCAATCAAGAGCACCTCACCTCTACTGACACTATCATTCCACCACTCCCTTTTTTTTTTTTTTTTTTTTTTTCCCCGAAACAACCCGATCGTCTGCTAGGGGTGCTGATAGGAGCAGACACGACTAGCAGCGTCGGGTAGGCTCCATCTATTGGTGGGGAGCAGCACCTGCTGGAACCACTCCTACCTCTTGCTCCACAACCCACTCACGGCACCCAGTCACACCGCCCATGCTTTTCTCCTCCCTTTTCTCCTCGCCCATCACCGACGAGTGATCCCTCCTCCCACCGCCAATCTTCCTCTCGTCTCCCATCTCCTTCCGCCGCCAATGTTCCTCTTTTCAAAAATCATTTATCCGGCTCAATTGCAATCCATCATCATGTTGCTGATTCTGCCCCTCGGTCAAGTAAGATCCATCTTCATGGGAGAAGTCATAAAACCTACCCCCGCGAAGTATCCATTTCCCCCCAACCGGGGCTAGGTCCCACTTAGCAAAGATCAACGGCCAGAATCTCTTAATAAGTGCAGCAGGCCCGAAAATCACTTTTGGCATCATTTTGCACTCTGCTGCAAAACACTTTCCCGCCATTTTTACACAGCGGTCGTTACACACTTTCCCGCCATTTTTACACAGCGGCCGTTACTGGCCCAGCCAGGGGCTACGAATTATGAGATACTGACCGTAGATAGCAAAGATCAACGGCCGGAATCTCCTAATCTGCGCAAGTGGGACCTTGCCCCAGGGTGCAAAAATGACACCAATAGTGAATCTGGGGCCTGCGGCACGTTTTTCCCCGTTTGGCGGGAAATGGATAGAAAGGTTTCGTGGCGGGGAGGTTTTATGACTTTTCCCCATCTTGATCCTCTCTTTCCGCTTTGAAACATGCACTGTCTCCTTCTGCGATCTCTTCATTGCGCTCGCAGCATCAATCCAAGGCCGATGCCTCAGCTCGGACCCGCCATCTCTCTTCCACTATCGACATCTCAACGCCATCATCTCTCCTCTTGTGAGTCTTGTCAAGCGATGTCGGCTCCCTCAATAAGGCCGTCAATCGTGCCCACTATTTTCTTGATTTTTGGCCTACACTCGTAGTCCTCCACAACGCATTCTCCCCCCAAACGCAGCTTCTCCATCACCACGTGATTGAGCGCCGCCGATCCCGCTGCCACAGCGGGCAATCAAGGGTCCACAATCTCGGACAGCATCATCTCTTCTTTACCCCCATGGTGCTAAAGTAGTAGTACTTTTTATATCCATTTGATTAACCAAAGTATACTGATATTGACCGTATAATAAGACTCACTCTGAAGTAGAGGTTGTGCCCAGTCCACAAGCGTCAGCCAACCCATGCCAGACGGTGACATCGCCTTCCTCCCCGTCAGCAGCTCCAGCAGGATAACGCCGAAGGCGTACACGTGTCACGTCTATCTTCTCCGACAAAATCCCCGACCTTATGTACGCCATGTACCCGAAAGTTCCCGCCATGTGCGACGTCTTCACCACGGTCTCGTGCTCTGTCCCAAGAACCCTCTCTCTGATGGTCCGCTATCGAATACCAAAGTCCGCTACAAGGACCCGCATCTTCTTCCCGGCGCCATCGCCAAGAAGCAGGTTGCTGCTCTTGATGTCCCGGTGGATGATCGGGGGATCGGCACCGTCGTGAAGGTAGGGCAAGCCCTTGATGATCTGCAAGGCGATGCACAATCGCTCCATCAGCGTCAGAGGTGGGAGAAGGGGTCTAGCGGGGACAGCTTTCTCTCTTGTGTGAAGGCGAGCGTACACACTGCCGCCTGCGAAGTAGGGATAGACCAAGATGGAACGATTTCACGAGGTTGGCGTGCCGGAGTCTGCTCAACGTGTTCACCTCCGCGAGGAACATGCGGCGCTTGGCCGGATTAAGTTCGCCCGACATCAGCTTGATTGCCACTTGCTGATTTTCGCCGATCGATCCCCAGTAAACGTCGCCGAAAGCCCCGCTGTTCCCAATACAATAGCTTGTTGCTGAAATCATCAGTGCAATGGGAAAGCTCTGCGAGCCTGCGAGTGATCATCACCTTAACCAACCTCTAGTGGCTATGGCGTCCTTCGTTTCGTTTCGGCCTCCTGAAAGGTCGGAGGCCGAGTATTTTCGAACCGACAAAGGTACTGGTGGCTTAGGGCCAGATCCCACTAGCCCCCATTGTTCATTTCTGGCCGTTGATCTTCGTAATCGAGGGTGAGAAATGAATAATCCAGGGTAGTGGGATCTGACCCTTAACCTCTACTGGCTATGGCTCCGCGTCGCCGTGTTCAAGGGAACTTCAACGCCTCCGAGCCCTAATCCCGCCCAAGTTGTAGTCGATGACTCGATGCCAACCCTAAACCCAGTTGMTAAGGTAGCCGATGCAGATCTCCTTTGTCCGATGAACCCAGCTCGCTGGCGCGCTTTGCATGCCAAGACACCGACGCAGGCAATAGGGCAAATGAGTGCCACTGTAGGAGTGCAAGAGATGACAGCGGCACCGGGACAAGGAGCCCGCTGGGAGCTGCATTACCTTTTTTATTTTTTTGTTGGGGGAAAAAGTTGAGCSGGAGCTGCATTACCACAGTAAGTGACGCCGCAGTACATTTAAAAAATAAAAAATAAAAAATGGAATGAATGGCGCAGAATATCAGAAACTCGCAGCAGCGTGGCAGCATTTCCGCTGGAAAACAACTCCCACCTCCGTCGTCCCTCCCTCCCTCCTTCCCTGCCTCCTTCCCTCCCAGCTGTTTCTTGTCTCCACTCGCCTCTCTCTCTCTCTCTCTCTCTCTCTCTCTCTCTCTCCTCCCCCTCGTTTTCCCCCGGGGCCAAGTCTCACTAACAGGTTAGGGTTTCCTCCACGGCTGAACCTGGATGAGTTTGCCGAGATGTGCAGAAATGGCGTTGAATTTCCCCTACTGCTCATAGCCACAATGACGTCCAGATTCAGGCGTTTAGGAAACTAAACGCTGCTTGTGGGACTCGACCCCAGAGGATATGTATGTACTCATAAGCGCGAACTCCTTTTGCTGGTTTTTTTTTTTTCCTTCTTTTTTTTCATAGGCCCGAGTATCTCGCGAAAGGCAAACGCTACCAGACTTGCGGGCTGAAGGATCATTTCCCCTCCCCAAGGACACTTAGGGCGAGATCCCACTGGCAAAGAGGATACTAGTAAGTGTCTGAATGTGGACGTGTTTGCGGACAGGTGCGACAAATTGTGATTGATCTACTTTTCTGGACCTCTGCGCGGAACACGGTCCAGATTCAGAGTCTTCTTCCAATCCTCTTTGCCAGTGGGATCTGGCCCTTAGTGACGAAGCCGCTTGCATGCAATTTGCAAGAGACACCCCCCTTCCCAACGGATCTGTGAACAGAACACTGAAAATTCGGTGATTGCGTCATCCTCAAGGAGTGTCTATTCCACGTGATAAGCTAGATCATTCAACCCAGTCAGACAGACACGTGGCAGATAAGATAGCAATGGAACTCATTAGGGACAGCAGAAGCCTCAAATAATAGACCCTGGAAATCGCGATACCCGATTGCCCTCCAGCTCAGAAGCAACAGCAGCATAGACATCTGACGAGAGGCGTGGCCTTAGGGCCAGATCTTGCGACGTACTAAGACCCCTGATGATTCCGGTTGGCGGCCGGATGAAACGCAGCGTAGGGTCGCTGTGCCTGGTTTGTATGCCTATCCTACGATGTACTTGGCCTTTTTTGGAGTATCATTCGGCCATTGGTCGCGTTTCAGGAATGCCGGACTATCATTCGGCCATTGGTCGCGTTTCGGGAATGCCGAGTCTTGTTCGGTGTCCTCTTCTTACTTCGATACCTCCCTGCTCTATCTCCCTACTCTTTCTCCGTCTTCATCTTTTTCTCTGTGTCTATTTTCTTCTTTATTTCTGTCGTTTCACTCGAATTTTGCATGTTGGACGTTTGTCGCAACCAGATCCCACTGGCAAAAAGGATTGGAATAAGCGTCTGAATGTGGATGCGTTCGTGTAGATGTGCAGAAAAAAATTGACTGATCTGATTTTCTGCATGTCCGTGTGGAACACGTCCAGATTCGGCCAACCTCACACACACACACACGCACACACGCGCGCGAGCACACGCACACGCAGACACACACACACACACACACACACACACACACACACACACACACACACACATTCAAACACACACACACACACATTCAAACACACACACACACACACACACACACACACACACACGTTTGAGTTTGGCCTTTGTTGTCTGGGCTCCGTTTGAGGCCCAGACTTGCTGCAGAACACGGGTTACTGCATTCCTGCTGACCCAATTTCGAGTTCCATCGCAGAAATAACTAAGACTTTAACCCACGCTCATATGCAGATACAATATCAGGAGCAGTTTCAAGTAATTCTCGTTTACTAAACCATTTGGCCTTAGATGGTGCCTGAGATTTGAAACGTACCTTGAACTGCTTTTGGGGTCGTCCACGTCCACCTGTAGAGAAATACCCATGCTCTATGATTTTGTCTCCTTCATATCCACCTTCCATGTCTGGCGGAATGATAGATGGTTTACTTGGAAACTCGTTTCCTTCTACACAGGGTAACAATTTGTACACGTGAAAGACAGGATACGTTTTGAGGTGAGGGAAAATGTCAATTCGATAAGACAGTTCCTCTGCATCCCCAATTACTTTGAGAAATTCCCAGGGTCCAAAATGGACAGGCATAAATTTCTGAGACACTTGTTAGCTTGTTCAATCATCTAGTCCAGAGCTTTCTTCAAATTGTTTTTTACTCTCTTCATGTCTTCTTGAAACAATGTCGCATACTCCCGGGTCCTGGAGGGAACCTAAGGAACTTGTCTCATGTTAATACATCAATGGGACGCTTAGGTTTCCAACCCTTGTGCAGTGAATTAGGCGTACGTCCTGTAGAGGTATGAACACTACTATTATATGCACTTGCTATCCTGGGTAAGTTATCATCCCAACCTATCTGATCGGGTCTCACATACATGCGCAAAAGTTGTTGACACAAACGGTTCATTTGTTCAGTTTGTCCATTCGTTTCAGGGTGTCGCCCTGAGGACATGGTCAATCGTGTACCGTATGCTTCCATAAGCTTTTGCCATGACATACTTGTGAACCTGGCATCACGATCAGATACAATGGAGGGAGGAAAACCATACTCAGTCACCCATCGCATCTGAAACTTTTGGATGACAAGTTTTGTTCGCGCTTCTGCGTGTAAGGGAATGAACATGGCATATTTAAAGAAACGGTCCACAATCGAGATACTTGACTATTGTCGTTTCGGCTTTTCATGAGGCTCATAAAATCAATCGAGATAGACTCGCCTGGTTCGCTAGGAATCGGTAATGGTTTCAGAAGATCTACTGAGTTTATGTTTGCACGATTGCCATCAAAAAAGGTCGTCAAGTCCACATATGAAAGGGAACTGTATGCCTTAGTCTGTGCATTGAACACATGGGGCGATCGTAGATATGTACCCAGTATTTCAACGTCGACATTACTCCAGCTCGCTGATGAGGATTGATTGGCGTGCCACGTAACACATTGAGATAGAACTTTCGATTTGTGTTTGGACTATTGATTGGTGAGGTGGCGAGCGAGGAGAGAGCCCGAAGGAGGTGTGTGCATTGTCTTCTGCTCCATTCTCAGTCTATTCTCCCATGTATATTTCCCCCATCTCATTCTATTCGAACACGATTATGGTTATTGACAATCATCAGCAGGTTGATATCTATCTTAGCTTGCATTGTTGACAAGTGTCTTCACGATCTGGGTTCATTGCAATTTGATATCGTGGCTGTACTTCCGATTATGTGACTAACGACGATGACCTATATAAAATGACGACAAAGAAGCGGTGATGCCTACAATAGAGGAGATGACGTGAATAAGTCTGGAAAAGCGCACATCAGGTGCTGACGTGGCATTGATATCCCGACAGGGGGAAAATCCAGCAGGGATAGCGCTGTCATCCAGATCCCAATCGATCGCATCTGCGATCGAGATGCATTGCTGACATGGTCGGTGATTGTGAAGGAGTGCTGACGTGGCATTGCTGACTCACCACTCTTCTACAGTAGTGAGTAGCTTCAGGCTGACGTGACATTGTCTAACGTGGCACTCCATTACTTGACTGACGTGGCATTGTACGACACACTCGTATCGCTCCTGACACGTATCCGACTGATGATGCTGACTGGACTATCGTGTTGACGTGGCAGACTCAAGTCCTGCTGTGTTGGCACACCAGGGGATACACGTGGCAGGCAAGAAAGTGACTTACTCGATGACAACATCAACACACATTGCTGATGTGCACCCCATTGATGATTTTGACTGGACATGCTGACGTGGCATACTCTTCGAGTTGCTGAGTTGGCATGCCAGGGGTGACACGTAGCAGGCACATTTGTGCCTAAGTAAGAGTTGCATTCTGATGACTAAAGTGGCACGTCTGGAAGACTGACGTGGTTGTGGTGCCATACGTCAGATTGGGTGCTGATCACACAGGACCGAAGAAGAAGCAACAGCAACGGACGAACGCTAACTATTGTTATGATTTTGTTGGCGTACTTACCTGTTGTCTTGTGCTGTGTTGTGTGCCTGTGTACTTACTTGTGTGTGTTGACGATCATGCTGGCCTGAGTCGCGTTACCTGAAAGTAGAATACAACGTCATCACATTGAAAATAGAACAGCAATCAGAATTAGTAAAAACTTATGTTCCTTGTTATTTTTTTCTGTTCATATAGTGTGAATTTGTTTCGGGTGGCTGTTAAATTATTGTTTTTTATTTATTTTGTGGTAGATCAACCTGGCCGACGAATTTTCTTGTTTCTCCCCTCCGAAGATGTCTCACTTCAGAAAATGTTTGCAAAAGTCTATTCTCACGAGAATCGTGACCACATTCTTGTTTTCTATACCGATTACGCCCTCTGTGGGCGATGGACCATCTGAGCCTAAGACTCGGACGCAGGCTGAGACTAGGAAACAGGAACTGTTGGCCTTGTGGAACCTGCCGTTGACTGAAATATATCTATCCAGACCGGATGTTGAACAACACATCCGTGATAGAAGTAACACGAAGACGGCTTAAGACTGTCCGAATAAATTTATCACATTTGTGGAAGTTGTGACAGTTAGGACCGAAGTCTCCAAACTGGTTGCCCAGTGTCGTCAGATGCTGGACCAATTTGCTTTGAAACAGCTGGAAGAATTAATGGAATTGACTCGTAAAGACAAGACAAAACCAGAAGTAAGCGAGGTTACAGTCGATGCAAATATCCAGTGGTTGAAAAAAACATTGGTCGTGGAAGAAAGAAAAGGAGAAAAACTTACGAGAAGAAGAGAACAGGAACAAAGAAGAGGATAGGAAGTTAAAGAAATTAGACAAGTAATTGGAACAGAACCTGGAGAACAGGCTGCTATGTCACATACATTATCTTATATTGTGACTTACCTTACCTTTCCGGAAAAGAAAATTGACAGGCAGCAAAGTCAGTTAGATGAGATTGTTGTAGGACTACTAACCATTGCAAATATTGTGAAAGGAAAAAATCAGATAGAGGGTAAGGAAGAAGATAGACAAGAAGAAAAAGAAGATAAGAAAGAAGTAAAGAAGTTGATGGAAGATGTTATGAAGTCTGCTAATCCAACAATTAAGACAACTACTGATGGGAATGGATCATCAAATCCACCATCCTCTCCGTCTAACTTCTCTCATTCGTCTTCTTTTCCCAAGTCTGTTTCTTTGACAACTCTCGGCAAGACAAGTACGAAATCGGAGAAGGAAAAAAAGAAAGAGAAAGTGAAAATGGAGTTGTCGTTCACGTTTTGTAATAAGATAGATGAGAGTCTGTTGCTTTGGATTGCCGAAATCCAAACATTTGTAAGCACCGCTCCGGTCGAACCGGAATCCCAAGTTGCGTTTACTACAACAGAAAAATTCCCATAAGAAATGAAAGTTGAAAAAATATTTCATAAAAAAAAAATCCTTCATATTCATAAATTATCATTCCAATGTTTATCCAATTCTTAAATTTCCAATTTAATTTGATTAGTTCCCGTCTAATTATGAGCTTTCCCTTCCAACTACATTTATTGGTTCAAAATGGAATGAAAGTCTGGTCGAGTTTATGAAATGTTTTAATTGGACTTTCATTCTACTACAACAAATATCGTCTAATTTAGATTGGATTGACCTATTTATGACTGGAAATCTCTACTTAGAATAACAGTCCAATTAAAATATTTCATGAACTCATCCAGACTTTCGTTCCATCTCTAGCATGCAGTTCAAATAAGAAGGTATACCCCATTCTTGGAAGGAAAGTTTTGAAGTAAGACAAAAAAATTTAAAATTTGAATGACATTTTTTAAGCTGGAATGAAAATTTAAAATTTAGAATGTAATTTTACTCTAGAATGATTATTTAATTCTGGGAAATTTTTCTGTTGCATTTCTTGTATGGGAGGTGAGGTCAAACAATGGGTGTTGGCCGATGCCAACGCCGTAGGGTTCGAAGACATCGGCGAGTGGGCAAAGACCTTGACCTTGAAACGGTTCGTGGATAAGATCAAGGACCGTTTCCTCGACAAGACAACGACCGACAAAGCATTTAACCAGTTAAAGACGATTGGTCAAAAACGTTGGACGTCGGTCAAGGCTTTGTCCCGTGAAGATTACCGATTGTTGCAGGTTACAGGATTGAACCTGCAAGACAACCAAGTACTGTACAGCTATTCCCGCACGTTGCCTAAGCCTATCCGGGGACACCAGGTTGTCGAAGGGAAGTCGGGTAAATATAATTATAGGCAATTTTTCGACCTTGCTCTGCAAAAGGAGCAAATGACTTCTCAAGTCAAAAACTCCTATGCAACCGTAGTTAAGTGTGGAGGAGGAGGAGGAGGAAAGACATATGATGGGAAACAAATTTTCTAGCGACAAAAAAGTCAGGACAACAACCTTGTTGTGTTCGACGACGACACAGTGGAAAAGTAACCAATAGAAGATAGGAATAAAAAGGATAACAACAGTGACTCCGGGAAGGGGGGAGTCACTATTGTTGTGGCCACCAGGGGAGTGTCACCCAAAAATTCGATAAGGAAGAAACCGCGCGCGTTTCAGTGACACACTGGCATTGCCGAAGGGAAGCCATGGTTGAAGATGGGGATGACTCGTGAGACTTGGGAGGAGCGCATGGACAATGCGCAATGTCTTAAATGCGGCACACCACGACACGTGATCGCATACTGCCCGATGATTAGAAACCCTAAACCGAGCAGCTAGTAGTAGTAGCATCTGCTCCTACTGAGATAAAGGGCAAGGACGAATAAACAAGTAACTGTGTGTCCGATTTTGAATTCAACGTGGGTTCCGCGTGGAAGAACTCAACGCTCGTTGAATTCACGTTAAACTCCCGTTCAAACGCGAGTTGGACACGAATTAACGGGGTCCGCGATGATTTTTTCCTTGGGCTAAAAATTATCAAAAAAAACAACAAAAATATGCCGTTGTAGGTTTTTTTTAGGACTATAACCCTATATTTTTATTTTAATTTTTTGATGTTTAAATATATTAAAAAAAATAAAAAACATAAACATACAATGAAAAAAACAAAAACTAAGATGAAATGAGTGTTTTTTTTTTTGGGTTTCACACAGATTTTTTAAGGGCTAAAACAAAAACAGAAAAACAAATAATAAATATAGGGTTGTAGATCTTTTAAAGATGTACAACCCTTTTTTTTTTTTTTTTTTA
>BFEA01000264.1:1305618-1323930 GCA_003427395.1 Chara braunii | reverse complement strand
TGACAGAGAATCTCAGCAATTAACCCGAAGTCTGGCTATCCCCCTTAAAAATGGAAACTGACAGTGGTCGATAATCCATCTTGCCATCGATACTGTCCTAGAAGGCGCGAAAAGGAGCAATGAGAGAGGAGGAGATCCTGGTGGTGAAAGGTAGTTTAATCAGGGACAAGAGAGGGGGATGGGAGGAAGAGGCCTGTTTAGACATGGAACTTCATAGACTGGCTCATTGGGGAGTCGCCGTCGGGATGGCAGAAGGGAAGAAATATATCGAATATGTGCTGTACTATTATCGCCACGACGGTAAACTGCACAATACCAGTTTGAGTTTTGAGACTGTTGAGCAGGCCAGAATCAAGCTCGTGTGAGCCAGTGGCGCCAAAATCATCTCCGGAAAGCCCTACCGGTATTAATTGGACAATAACAGATCGCAATCTTCTTTTGCAGCAATACGATATGTGATCCCACGACTCCGTGACTATACCAGCACTTGCCCCGATAACTTTCAGTTTCCAGAACAACAACTATTCAGTTTCCAGAACAGCAACCATTTAGTTTTCAAAACAACAACCATTCAGCTTTCAGAACAACAACTAATCAGTTTTCAGAACAGCAACTAATTAGTTTTCAGAACAGCAACCAGTCAGTAGCTGGAAACAATCCTTCAGAGCAGTAATCTCAGTAGCAGCAGTCAACAGGTAACCAAACAGCGAGCGAACGACAACAGAGAGCGGCATCCAGAGAACGGCAACCGGAGAACAGCAATCAGAAACAACAATAAGAAATTGAAACAACTATTCGAAACAGCAACCTACACAATGGCCTTCTCATCTTTAGATCACCTAAGACTCACCCGTCTCAAGTTGGGTAAACGAATGTAGCGAGAATTCAGCGAGAATATGGACAGCAACAACTAAGTAAGAGTCTCCTGCTCACTATAGCAGAGTGCTGAAGAGACCTAGAGGGAGAGTGCAGTTGATGAGTACAATCAGCAGACTACTATGATGATGGAACATGCACTGGCCCTTGTGAGAAGTCATACAAAAATAGAGTACACATACTACCTGCACGATACGAACGGCAAACTATGTGCCACCATAACTTCTGTGGGTACTACTGAGGAAGCAAGGAGGACTGTTGACAGCCATCAGTGAGCGTTTAGCCTCTTAATAGGTGCTGCTCACTTTATCCGGATATTCACCAATCATCTAATCAGCAATCAATCATCATCAGTCAGTTACTAGTGATTAGTTTCTAGCAATCAATTTTCAACAATCAGTTTCCTGCAATCGGTTTGGTAACCTGTTCTCCTGGGACCGTCTGATCAGCTTGTATTGGCAAGAGTACTCATGAGCACAGTTCAGTCTACTCCGCTCAGTGAGTCAGTGCTGGCTAACCTCAATCGGATCTCATGCAAAGAGACATTTCATTATCAGTATGTTAGTGTCATTGGTTTCAGACAGGGAGATCTGTCAAACTTTGTTTTCTAGACTAGTTTTGTTGATTGCACTATCCACGACCTTAGGCCTTATTTGAAGAAGGGCAAGGAGGCTCATGAACTTTTCGATCCAGTCTGGATCTCAGCCACCGAATACCTTGAGCAGAGAGAGAGGGAGCTCAATGAGAGTGGTACTACGTTGATCCGCAGCTTCGGGTCGACGCTTTATAATGACTATCCAAGACCTCCAGTCCCTTCTCTTCTCACTGATGACACGAGTTGGCTGGATGTGGTTGGTTTGGCAAAGAGGTACATCTCTCCGGCAGTGATCGACATTGAGGCGTTGACTGAGCCCACCGAGTATCCCTACCTCAAACGAGGGGTCTTCTCAGTGGACGGACTGCCTACTTTGTGGGAGGAGTTTTGCTCCATGGTTAACTACCGTGTTATGTGCCTTGGATGGTCGTGCTCAGAGCTTGCTGGCTACAGGTGGCATTTTATCACGAAGCCTCATATTAAGATTGTACGTGGGTGTGGATCTCGACACCAGGGAAGATCGGTGAAAAAAAATTGAGAGAGATTGATTAGAGGGATGAGTGAGAACTTTTGAGAGGTGCTGACCACGCTCGTCTATGTGTACTTTCTGAGATCATTATGAGTTCTCATTCTTTCCTCATTCAATTGCTCCTGTCTTTTGCCGAGTCAGTCATTCTTATTTTCTGCATTTTTCTTGCTTGATGATTGCCTTCGTGGATGTTTTGTCTCAGTTCTCAAAATCAGATTGACATAATTGATGCATGCATAGCACCCGATAATTTTATGATTATTATTTGTATAATTTTTTGTTATTCCGAAAAAAATAAAAGATTTCTAAGACCGGGGACCGGCGAAGAACATAATTGAAGGGTCTCGCTCGAAGCCGGACGCACACAACAGGAAGGGATTTGCATTATTTAATTTATTTTATTTGTTGCAATCACATTCAAAATCCTGCGTGACAATCTGTTGGCTTTCTGGTCGCCCAAAGTGGCCCGACTGGAAAAAGTGCGACAAAAATGGCACCATTGTCGGGGAAATTAAAAGATTTTCGTGTCCGGAACGAACCTGGGTCATCATCATCTTTGAGCTTTGATTAGGACCTGAGAATTGTTGACATTTTTGTGAATTTTATACCAGTTTTATTATTATCATTTGAGTCCCGATTTTTTTGAGAATCACGACTGCTAATTATGATTTATTTCTTCCTTGTGTGAGGTACCACACTGGATCGGGAAAGGAGATTTGATGTTATTGACTGGGGAGAATCGAGCTTGATATCAGGTATGTCCAATTATCGCCCAACACCCTAAAAGGAATCGAAAGGAAGAGAGTGAGACGGATCAAGACAAATGTTGGTCGACGGTGTTCTGAAAGATTTGTCAAAATTTGCTACAAGAGGGATATTTCCTTACAGGTATGAGGCTTGTTGGGACTATCATTCTTGTGACTCAACCATCTGCGTAGTGCTGACTCATTTCTTGGAGGGAGATATTTATGATATCCGCCCATATGTCAAGGAAGGAGGCAGCAATGATGGTGAAAATTTTAATTGGTTATGAGAGATCGTGATCCAATTTATCTACGACAAAAAGATAGACTTGATCAAGCAAAATAAGAAAGTGGAATGGGGTATAATACCAGTAACATACAAGACTGTTCCAATCCCTCCTATACCTGACAACTATTGTGATGAGACTAACTGGCTGCCGATAATCAACATGGTATCAACAAGAGAAAAAAGAAGCGGTGGTCATGAGAGATGAAGAGATTTCAGCTTAAGTAATCAAACAAAGAAGGTCAAATTTTGGCAGAGGTTCAGGTCCAAGTCAAGAGAAGATTGAAGGTCTCCTATGATGAGATGAATCCTGAAAGCGGGAGTGGAAGAAAACACGACCGCGCCAAGTACGGAAGATTACGGCATGCTACGTGAGAAAGAAGATGAACACTAAAAGAAAAGCAAATACAGATAGAAGAAGCCTAGCAGACAGAGAAAGAAACCTAGCGCAAAGAGAGATGGCTAGTGCGGCGAGTGAGGATGAACACTTCGGGGAGAGGCGAATGTAGAGAAGAAGGGTGAGCGTAAAAAAGGAAGGTGTGCTCAGAGGAGCACGAACGCTGTGAGAGAGGTGAAGAATCAGTTAACGCAAAAATAGTAGTGCGGGAATCGCCTCGAGCCGCAATGGAAATGAGCGAGAGCATATTGGGTTGTACTATTTTTATACCGAAACTTTTCGTTTCGACCCAGCGGGGACGCTGGGTCAGGGTTTGGTATTATGTCGGAGGGCACGGTGTCCCGACCCTCCTATGTACCAAGTCCCTACATAGTACCTGTTTTCCTGCACTGGTACCTGAAACTTTTCTCGGCATGGACGGGTCCCGGTGGCGTAGCCCTTAGCAAAAGGGGTGCGCCACAGGACTTCCATGGGTCCACGCAGGCTCGGTGCTTTGCTGTACAGCAGAGCACAACCGGCCAGTGGCCGTGGTAGCTGTCGGGTTCGCCCTGGGACGCGAAAGTGGGAAGGCAGGCTCAGTCTTTTCAACTGCGCGCCGAGCGCCCCTCTAACTGAGTTATGGGTTAGGTGTGTGAGAAACAATCGCTGTCAGAGAAGGAAAAACTGAACAAAAAAAATAAAATGAAAATAAAGATATAAAAGAGAAAAAGAAAACAGGAAGCCTGATCAACGCGTGGATCAGGGTTGTCGCTTTGGTCCGGGGTAACCTAGCGGCGGTTGTCTATTGTATCGTCTAAGTTCCCCTTTTCCCTTGTTATTAATTTTACCATTGATTTTATCATTCTAACCTATCGATTTTTGAGATACAGTTTCCCCTTTTTGTTAGGGTCCTGTCACTTTGTAGGGAGGCCAACGACTCGGGTTTCAAGTCCAGCGGTGGTATTGCGGTTCAGGCAGGCCAAACCCTTTGAATATTACTTGTATCGGGCCTGCACATCTAAGTTTCGCGCATTAGGACCCCGGTAGCTGCATTGGAGGCCAGATACAATGGGGTCTGCGTGGACTTGTACAACTATTTAGGCGCAGCAGCGGCGTGGGGAGGAAATTTGAATAGCCACCCTTTTCTCTCTATGTTGAATATTATCATTATTATTATTATTGCTTTACCGGTTCTAGAACATGGCTTTCCCTTTCGTTTTCGGTCACTTCGCGAGAAAACCAACAGTTCGAATTCGAACCCGTTTAATTTAGTGGCCCAGGTGGGCCGACTTTTCGCTACTATTCCTGACTGCTCGTTGCTATTCAGCAACTGTCACACTCGGCAAAGCGCCGCGCGGCAGGGCCCCAGAAAAAGAG
This sequence comes from Chara braunii, assembly GCA_003427395.1. NCBI lineage: Eukaryota > Viridiplantae > Streptophyta > Charophyceae > Charales > Characeae > Chara > Chara braunii. The sequence continues at coordinate 1,319,148 of BFEA01000264.1, read as the reverse complement.
GGCGACCCGCGGCCGCATTGGTAGGAAGCCTATCACCTCCTATAAAGGGGTCATACGCCCCCTCCTTGCCATCGGACACGGGTACCCGCCATAAGTAGGCCGGCGCTATGTTTTGAAAGGGGGAATGTGTTTGTCGGTGTTCCGTTATGGGACCATCGCCCTGAAATTGTAATCGCTTAAGCAGTAAGAAGGAGTGGTAGGGCCCAATAGTAGGGGGGGCTATTCTGCTATCGTAAAGTGTCATCTTTTACCAGAGTTTCCTTTCGTATAGAATTCAAAATTTTAATTATTCCATTATTTTCAAAACGGTACTGCGAGCCCCCGTTTAGAACGCAGGTAACTCGGCATGAGGCAGGTCTATAAAAGACGGCGGAGGTTTGCTGCCAAGGGGTGAGCAAGGTGCCTGTGAACTATCCCGCCACTTTAGTGTTGCTGGTTTGAGGGCCTGAGCATGAAGCAGTGAGGGGTAGCCTGGGCCATCTGAGTGCGTGCACCCGGGTCGGGGTCCGTGGCTGTCTCTGAGTGGCTATGGCTTTGCACGGGTATAGACCCTGCTACTGGTACCACCAGATTCGGTGGAAGCCTATGTCCGGGGAGGGACCCTGGATCACGGCGATACTCAACTACGATGGGGGAGACGAGCTAAGACTGAGGATCAAAGTGGAGGGAGGAAAAGAGAAGGAGATGCGGACGAATGGAAGGCTACAGGACGCTATCACAGAGACGAAAGACCATGTGGAGAGGAGCTGCAGAAGGGACGGTGTGACGGCGAAAATGCAGGTAACGGTCTCGTATCACGAGACCGAGATCTCGATGGACACAGCGGACTGGGAGCAGGCCCACCTGGAACGGGACTTGGGTGGGGAGAGCGAGATGAGCGAGGAGGAGGACCGGGAGACGGACCTCAGGTCCTGGATCAGACCGGGCGAGATCCAGAGGCATCACCGGGATGCAAAGCCGGTGGAAGAGGGACCTGAGGCCAGCTCACGATAGCTGACACCCAGAGGCCATGGAGCTGGCGAAGAGCCGAGCAAGGGGAAAAGACAGGCCTGAGAGCACACGTGCGAGAGAGAGGGAACTGGACGGAACTCGAAACAGAGAGGCAAGTGCAGTGAGACGGAGACTCTTGGGTACCCGTCTGACACGTGGCACAACCAGGAGAGGGGAGAGCAAGAAGGTGGTCAAAGAGAGGTGTGAGGGGGAGAGTGGTTAGTACGCCCAAGACATGCATGGCAAGTCTGATAGAGCGGGGTCGAGACTTGCGGGCGGCAGTGGAGTCCCAGAGGGCGTGGGACAGGAAAGGGGGCGTGAGTGATCGGTGCGCGGTACACAAGCTGCACGTGGCAAGCCGAGTAAGGGAGAAGAAGTCAACGGAAGAGGAGACTGTGCGAACGGGCAGTTACATGCGCGAGGCCCGAACTGGGGGGATGTGCGTAACAGGGGCAACTATGCAGAGAGTGTGTATGTAGGCGGACGAGAAAAGGAAAGAAACGAGAACTGAACGCGATTGCGGTCGGGGTGAACACTGGGTCTAGGCTAGAGAGTGACCAATGACCAAGACGAGGGAATAAGGTGTTGAGTGATAATTGAGTGGTGCGTTCACTCAGAGGGAGGTGCGGTGCGCGAGTGATCAGGTGGACGATGCTCAGTTGGTAAATACGAGTAGGGGCTAGCGGAGACTGGAACTGTAGTGATAGTGTGCGCGAAAGAAGCGTGAGGCATGGGCCCAGCCTGTGGCTGGGTTTCCCAAAGCTTGCCTTACTCTGCATCCGTTTTTTCTTGGCGAGAAAGGGTTTCTCTCGCTCGTGTTAGAGCCTGTCTGCAGGGGAACCCTTGATAAACATGACCGTGGGGTCTCGAGGATGATAGCGCATAGAAAAAGGGAGTGCATTTAAATTGGTCAGCTAAGTAACCCGAGTTTTGTGTTATGGGAAAGTGTATGTCGTGTCAGAATTATGAGTTCAGTGAGTGTGAGAGACTGTTGGTTCGCAACGAGGACGAAGATAGCGCATCAGACTTCTTTTCTGTGGCATGTCATCTCGACTAAGTAAAGGATGGTAAAGGTACCAATTCAGAAGGGAAGGAGACTTGTGGTCAGACTGCATTGGTTATCGAATCCTAAGGTTGTGTTGGATAGTCTGATAGTGTTTGTCTTCCCTGGCTAGTTTTTGACGAACCTATCACGACCGAGGCTTCGGCTTGTTRAACTCGGATTGACGGGCCTGGGAATGTAGTCTGGAACACGAGCATGCTTATCAGTGGAACATCAGACTTGTCCGAGTTGGGAGGTACTTAATTGGTCTGACAGTTCCAAATTACTTCATACTATAATCAAGTCAGTCGATGGCTGCTCCAGCAGACAAAAGTAAGACTATATAGCTTTGGCGGTTAACCGAATCCAACTGTCAGTATGGAGAGGGGCGTGGCTGWRCAGATAAGRAAATTGGCTATCCTCTTGYCGTTGTGCCTTTGTTCTCCATTTTAGCTCGTCTGCCCTTTAATGAGCATTGAGGTCAAAACCCTGYGGGCGGAATTGTGTGAGTGTGACCCTGTCAATTCATAGTTTTATCAAAGTTACTCGATAAGTATCAATACCGATGGGGTATGGCTCTAGTTTGACGACGGGAATCATTGTTCCCTGTGAGCCAAGCGAATGAAAACCTGATACGATAAAGTATGATGGACATGGTTGATGGGRAAGAGGGGAGTACTATTGAAGAGAATTGCTTACATCCTTATTAAGTTCCCTCTTGATGGTGACTGATTGGTTCTATTTGGGCAACCTGATCTGTTGGACACCGATTTTGTCATTCATGTAATTATGTATATACGCACACGTACGATTGTGCGAAGGCTCATTTCTATGCAGAATCAAGGAGGGGATAAGAAGGGTCAGGGCCTTGATAGCTGGATAGACGGCCTGCTATTGGCAGGTGTCTTGTCATGAGCATACAAGTCCTTTCTTGGACCAAATCATAGGATACTTCACGATTAGTGACTTTCGGTTTTTTTTTTCTGTCATGTATTGTGCGTGGGCTGCAAGTTGACTGGTCAGCATCCCGTGTAGAACCGACCAGCTACTAAGAGAACGGAGTCTGAAGCATTCTTGGCTTTCCCCGCCTTGCGGTAAAGGAAAAAAAGACATGGAAAAACGATCAGTATTGCCCGCATCTCCTATAAAAGGAAAACTTCGATTAACACCAGTGTAAAATTATTAACCTTGTCTGGTGAAAAGGTTCCCCGTAGACGTTCATGCTCTCCGAGACTGGTCTAGGGATGTTTGAATAGCGCTATCACTATTCCCTCACTTGTTTGCCTATTTTCCCTTACCTGACTAGCCATTCAGGCCCTGTCCTGCACTCAACGTACCAGCGCGCACATGGCTGTGTTCAGTGTGACTCAACTATGAGAGTCTAAACTGCAGGCAGCTTGAAGGGAAAAACTAACGGGGAACTGCGATGAGAACAGTTGTTGATGCCAGATTGGGATGAAAAGTGAAAGATTACTCCGAGGTTCAGAGGGTTGATGATTGCCGCTACCCGACATTAGTGTCATTTGGAGTCTTGCACTCGCGACCCCTCAGTTGTACATAATCGTCCATTTAAGTTTGGGGTAGACGTTCAAGAAGTGCCCAGTTAAGTACGCTGGCCACCTGTTTCTCGCCGTGCTTTGCACCAGGTGGAGGCAGATGTACTAATTAACTCTAAGAAGAGAGAAAAACTAATCACAAAGTTCGGTAGAAAAGAAAAGAAAGGGGGGAGGGGCAAGTCCTAAGCGTAGACTTTACCTACTGATTATTGGTAGAGCATTTCCTCTCCCTGTTATGGAAAAATTGCGTGGGACGGACGGATGAGCTAGGCTATCAGCAAAAGCGTGCAACACGCGAACAGGTGATATAACTCTTGCTCGAGAGCCTCACTTCTGAAATAAGACTACTCTAGAACATTCTGAAGTCTTGAATTAGTTGCTGTGTACCCGATTGGCTTTCAGACTGGTGGAATGATCCATCTCAAATACCCAAACTGACTAGGATCAGACTACTAATTTAGCATATCCTATAGGAAACTATCTCGAGTCAGTTTGAATACAGTTCAACGAGTTCTCCCAGACCTCGATTTTTTTAAGCCCTGATGATAAGGGCAACTATCAGGCGTGACAGAGAATCTCAGCAATTAACCCGAAGTCTGGCTATCCCCCTTAAAAATGGAAACTGACAGTGGTCGATAATCCATCTTGCCATCGATACTGCTCTAGAAGGCGCGAAAAGGAGCAATGAGAGAGGAGGAGATCCTGGTGGTGAAAGGTAGTTTAATCAGGGACAAGAGAGAGGGATGGGAGGAGGGGAGTCGTCGTCGGGATGGCTGAAGGGAAGAAATATATCGAATATGTGTTGTACTATTATGGCCACGACGGTAAACTGCAACCATTCAGTTTTCAGAACAGCAACCATTCAGTTTCCAAAACAGCAACCATTCAGTTTTCAGAACAGCAACCATTCAGCTTTCAGAACAGCAACCATTCAGCTTTCAGAACAGCAACTAATCAGTTTTCAGAATAGCAACTAATCAGTTTTCAGAACAACAACCAGCCAGTAGCTGGAAATAATCCTTCCGAGCAGTAATCTCAGTAGCAGCAGTTAACTGGTAACTAAACAGCGAGCGAACGACAACAGAGAGCGGCATCTAGAGAACGGCAACCGGAGAATAGCAACCAGGAACAGCAATAAGAAACGGTAATCTGAAACAACTATTCGAAACAGCAACCTACACAATAGCCTTCTCATATTTAGATCACCCAAGAGTCACCCGTCTCGAGCTGGGTGAACTGATGTAGCGAGAATTCAGCGAGAATATGGACAGCAGAAACACAGTTAAAGTCTCCTGCTCGCTGTATCAGAGTGTTAAAGAGACCTGGAGGGAGAGTGCAGTTGATGAGTACAATCAGCGGACTACTAGGATGATGGAACAAGCACTGACCCTTGTGAGAAGTAATAAAAAAATAGAGTACACATACTACCTGGAGGATAAGAACGACAGACTATGTGTCACCATAACTTTTGTGGGTACTACTGAGGAAACAAGGAGGACTGTTGGCAGCCATCAGTGAGCGTTTAGCCTCTGAATAGGTGCTGCTCACTTTATCCGGACATTCACTAATCATCTAATCAGCAATCAAGCATCAACAGTCAGTTACTAGTGATTAGTTTCTAGCAATCAGTTTTCAACAATCAGTTTCCTGCAATCGGTTTGGTAACCTGTTCTCCCGGACCGTCTGATCAGCTTGTATTGGCAAGAGTACTCATGAGCACAACTCAGTCTACTCCGGTCAGTGAGTCAATGCTGGTCAACCTCAATCGGATCTCATGCAAAGAGGCATTTCATTATCAGTATGTTAGTGCCATTGGTTTCAGACAGGGAGATCTGTCAATCTTCGTTGTCCAGACCGGTTTTGCTGATGGCACTATCCTCGATTTGAGGCCTTATTCAATCGAAAAATTGTGGTTTTTTTTTGGGCAGTTTATCATATGCGGGCACCCTTTTTAAACTGTTGGTTCCGGGTTAATAAATAGTTTGCCGGAGGTAGTGTCATGTGTTCCACCAAAAGTGAAGGAACTCAACGTTGATAACATATGTCATAAATATGTGACCCTGTGTTAAAAACTTTTTCAATTGATGAAAAGTTGTTCATAAGCTAGTTATAAGTTGTTGTAATGTTGTTCACAAGTTGTTTAAATGTGTTGAAATGTTGTTGAAATGTTGTTTAAATGTGATGAAATGTTGTTGAAATGTTGTTTAAATGATATGAGAGAGAGAGAGAGAGAGAGAGAGAGAGAGAGAGAGAGAGAGAGAGTCATTCTCCCTCCCGTACTGATGATGGCAGAAAACTTGCCCTGTTGCTATTTATATTATTCGGGGGTCTATGTAGCTTCTATGAACGTTGAATGCAGCTGCAAAGGCAAATGTCCATAGGGGTGTCAAAACGATATTGAAACGCAGGTTGGTTACCGGGTGCCAATTTCCAGCATCACTCATATGCACGACAAGAACATGGCACGCAGTAGTCAACCACTCGTGTACTTCTCGCCTCGTATTAAGATGAACATGTTTTCTAGTGTCTTCTCAATACTGCTTTAAGACATCATATTGAACATTTTTGGAAGTCTGTAATGCGTTTTCTGCAAACGAACCAAATGATTCGTGTTTTTGCATAATGAAACGCTGACATATTTTGGGCCACATTACACATGACGCAGTGCGTATCCTTGCAAGACAAGCAACCATGTAAACTATAAATTGATGGTGAGTAATGTGAGATGCGAGACACAAGTGCCATGTGATGGTCGAAACACATCCACGACAGGACTAGTACAAAAATCATTCATTAAATAAAACATGTTTGCTTAATGTACACTCAGCCCTTAGGGTTCTCCAGAGTCTTTTGTTTTCGGATAACAACTCTATCCTTGTCTCTCTCTCTCTCTCTCTCTCTCTCTCTCTCTCTCTCTCTCTCTCTCTCTCTCTCTCTTATATTTTACATTTTGGTCCTCATTGGCTTGGTGTCATGCCACTGACTGTGAGTGGAGGTGCAGCTCATGTCCCCTACAACACCGTTGCCACTGTCTGCTCCCTATGTTCCACCCTCAACCTCCGTCCAACTACATCCGGACGCCTTCTTCTCCTTTTCACGGCCTTGCGTACAAACTTTCTTCGTTTCTCTCTCCGCCTGCACGTTTGTCGTCGGTGGGCGCAATGAACTCAAGTTCAAAATCATCATTTGTTGTAGTCATGTTATTGGCGTCTCCCCTCCGTACAGYAGGCAACCCGGCTCTGTACAATGCGACGGCCTTCTCTGCAACAGAAACAGCACGGTCAAGCTTGAAGACAGAAAAGCTTAAAACGGTGTCTCGGGAGCGGAGCGACGCAGCAATCTCTTTCTTGATAGTTGCAAGTTTTTGTATTTGGTCCGCTGCCTTGCTGGTCTTTGCCGTCTGTTCGACTTCAGTTTTCAGTACAAGTTCCGCAAATGCAAGTTGCTACAACGTTACACCGAGGTTGATGTCATCCCTTCTCATTTGAAAAACTTTTGTCAATGTCGTCTTGAAAGGAGGTGCGCCCCATGGATCATTGCCGCTCCTTCTCCATGTTGTGTTCCCTTTCATCTCTGCACGCATCCTGTTGCGAGTCGGAAGCTGGTGGTCCGTTTGGGCCGACCGGACCAGCGGCAGACCTTTTTCGGCCCAAAACCAATGTCTCAATTGCCAAGATATCTCGCCGCGGACCGTTGTCATAATCCGATTGCATTCCCTGATCACTGCTTGGATTCCGTACGTTGCAACGTGCAACCGTAGTCCTTCCTCCACATCTTCTCCTATCGATTTCGCAGTTGTTTGCAGTGCCGTGAAAAAAATGTCCTCCGTTGGGTACAGCGTGGCATCCTTTGCTGCAGAAAAAGCAAAGGCCTTTGCCACCGAACGAAATAGTTTGTCTTTCATTTTCTTTGTAAAACCCCTGATTTGTTGCTCTGTTAGTTCGCCAGCATTGCCTCCACCGGTGCTGCTTCTCCTACGCAAATTGATGCAATCTGGAAAAAAAATACAAAAATAACAACAAATTATTGATTTAGTAATAAGAAGACCCTCCTCGATACGTGTTCTATGTGTTGCAATCACAAACAAACATAAGATCGTCAACTCCCCTGCCATACCCTCCTCCGAATACACTTTGTAACACCTCTCATAAAGACCCCCTCCCTACGGCCCCCTCCCCTTCCCCCCCTCCCCCCCGTGAACCTCGTCATTTCTGCGGCATGCAACAATGACTGTGCTGTGCATAAATAGTGGTGTCTTTATAAGGCGCCCTTCATCTTACCCTGTAGCGGTACATTCTCCCTTTCCACAATTTATTTGTCGTTCGATGAAGTCTCCGGTGCGCCTCCCTTTTTCTCATCAGTTCCGCATTGTGCACTGTTCTCAGCAGATGTAATCTCTCTTTCTTCGTCTTCACTGTTGCCTTCCTCTGCCTCTCCGCCCTCCTCGGATCTATCCTCTCCCTCTGCCTCTTCTCCCTCCGGATCGCTCTCCTCTGCATCGACATCATGGTGACCGTCACTGTTATCACCTTCTCCTCGTTCTTGCATTCTCTCGTGTTCTACTTCTTCTGACATTTCTTCCGCACAGTTTTCCTCTTCGTCTTCCTCCTGAGATGTGGTTCGTAAATCGTATGACCCTCTGAGGTCGATTGCTTCAGGACTCCTATCTTTTCTGTATATTATTCTTCTCTTTGTCCTCAGTTGTTGACTTTATGCTTTTTCTTCTCGTCTTTTCTTCTATGACGCTATCGGAGGCTGCCTCTCGAGGTTGCCGTGTCCCTTCTGCAACAAGGGAGTCGCGGCAGGTAACTTGTTGTGTGCGAGCAGTTTCCCACTCTACTTTTTTTTCGGCGGGACAGAGAGCACAGCTTCTGTTCTACAGACTATGTTCATCTCCCGTCTCTTGAATCGGGGAATATCCCGAATGGTATGTCTTTGCTTGACAGTCTTCTGGCCTTCCTTTGCTATCCTCTCCCCCTTCTCTCTCCCCCCTGTGGACTTCAAGGTCTTGCACAGATCCTCGTACCTTGGCTTCGGAGCCATTCTCTTCATGCTTATTAAAAGTCTCTGACATGCATGAATTCACAAACACTCACGTTGGACATGGAATGATTTTATATTATACAACGACCATTTGTCATCCACCACCCCAAGCAAGATTTTCACACGCAGAGAGAGAGAGAGAGAGAGAGAGAGAGAGAGAGAGAGAGAGAGAGAGAGAGAGAGAGAGAGAGAGATATTTTTTGGCGTTATGACACGAAAGACGATATTTTTTTCTTTATTACATCACGCATTCATCCATCGACAGAGCGCAGAAGTTGGCTACTGCGTACCGATTGACTTCTCTACGACGTGTGAGTTCTGTATATTTGCACGCGGTTGTCAACTTCGTGTTTCCTGATCTCATGGTTTCTATCATGCCCTCGTATTTACGAACATCCACTCCGTGTTCCGTCTATGAGATCTCTGAAAACATTTTCTATGTCACATGCTGCTGCGGTGTTATATCATTTTGCCTCGACAGCACACTGCGCAAAGCGCTGTACCATTGGCTGACGAAATATGTCGACCGTTTGGTCGTCAACCTCCATCGCGCTAACAACTTTTGTTATATATTTTGCGGTAATGTTCGTGTGCTTACTTAGTTTTGCTAGCTTTCGCATCAATTAAGCTGTCATGCAACAAACGTAAACACCATAGTCCAACGTATTGGTCTGTTGCGAACATTCAGCGTACACTATCTTAGATCCAAGTAGATCTCTCAATGTCACCCACGACGTGTCCACTGTGTCGGGAGTGAACACCCTTGCTTTGTCTGCCTCACTGAGGTATTCATACCACAAAAATGTGCGCAATGCCTTCCATTCCTGTCGGCCGTTCTGTTGAAAGGAATCGATAACGATCGCAATAGGTCGTTTCTGGTCATCGTTGTCCTCCGTGACTGCCAAAAACTGACCGACATTCAGTAGCAAGAGCAATTTCCAATGGTTTTCGTGATTCATAGGGATGAGAACAATACTTGTTGTTCGCAGTTCATTGCTTATTCGACGCAGCTTTGGCGATGTACTCTTGATCCGCCCCTGCCATCCCGCTTTCGCGATATAAACCTTATGATTAGCGATGACTGTGGGGTGCCAGAAAGATGTGCAAACATGAAGTGTCATATTGTCTCCGTCTCGAAAATGTTCGTCATAGATGGACTGTAAGTACATATCGATCACGTTATCGTTCAGCCACTGCTTGGCACCCAATCGCAATACGTCCCGTTTTGTTATCAATATGGCGTGTCTTCTTGATTTCCACGTGAACAGGAACAAGTGTTCCTCGTCCACCCTCTTGGGTCTCTTTCCAGCCTCTGCAGCCATACCCGTCGACCGATTGCCTCCTGCAATATTGAACAAAGGTTCATGCACCATCTGAGGATATTGGGCGTCATCTGTGGCCATCATTTGATACATTTTCGCATACCAAGGGTCCTCCAGTATTCTCTTTCATCGATTCACCGATCTCTCAATGCTCAATGGGAGCAACGGTTCCGTGACAGTTGGTCCACATGAGTGTTCGTCATTCCTTGCTGTTTCTGAACTGTCTGTCGCTTTGGAGCCCATGATACAACCGTTGCCATCTACCCCCTCGTGGATTTTGTCAAACTGGCTCATCTGAACAACCCTTATTCTCCGTCGTACAACAGATGTGACAACTGATGGCAGTGTCAGTCTAAATCGGCTTCTTAGCAATTCCTCAATACTCTTATTTTCCCGCTTGCTGTCTTGCCATTTCTTCCAGTGCAGATTGTTATTGTGGCGTTACCTCAACCTCAACCTTTCCTGTTCACATGGCAGTCACATGGCCATGAACCACATCTCGTCAGTAACTTGGCAAGTATAGACATGGGTTGACTAGTGCGTGCCACCTCCCACTTTTTAAGTCCACGTTTGCCACACAAGTGCACGCAGTAGTCAACTCTGAAGTTACCTTCGTCATACACACTCGTTTGATGCACCTTTCTCTACATTGCTGTGTAAGATGACACAGAAGCTATGCAACAGTGGTCTGAAATGCAGGCTCCGCGCTCGAAAAATCTACCGATGTTCGGACTCCATCTTTAGCAAATGACTATTGTTGTTCAAACGCTTTTTTTTTTTTTTTTTTCTCTCTCTCTCTCTCTCTGTAAAAGAAAAACAAAAGTTAAGTGCATGCTGTAGTATAATATTGCAACTGCGCCCACCACTTATTGTTCTCGGAAAAACGATCAGCCTTTTAATTTTTGTTTTTTTCACAATGAGTAATTCTTTGTACACTTCTAGAGTACATATCTATTCAACAAAAAATTGTCCTCCCTCTCTTTTGCATTCTTCTTTGAGCCCCACTGTGGTTTACAAAAACGAGGAACAATGTGAACGATGTCAATGATGGTATTAATCGTTATGACGCTACTGTGCTGATGACCGTTCACCTTCTCCCATTGCAACTTCTTACAACCTGTTGTGTGTTCCCTTTCGCTATCCACCTCTTTGTACCATTACACGAAACAACACTTGTGCATCTCCGCAACACCATGTGTGCAAGCGTTCATGACGAAAAACATGGCTACTAATGCATACCATATGTTGTCATTGCCACCTTTCACTGCAACATCGATGTGCACGGCTCTCCCGTGGAACTGTGGTGAAGCTCTTGCCGTCTGAACGCTTGCGCCCCTGTGCGTCCCGTCGTATGTGCAGGCGATAGTCAAGTGCGTTCAAGTGTGTATGACTTGGTCATCAGATGGAGGTTGATAACCCATCTCTGTCATGAACGTCGTAAGTGCAGCTCGAAAATCCTCTCTGCGGGGAAGCTCATTAAGTATTCTCCACGCCGCATCGCTCATACCCTCTACGCCTGGCAAATGCACATCGTCCATCTGGAACCACCGGAGTTGTAGAGTTGCTGTGTTGCCCGCTGCCAGGGTATTACTTTCGGTGGCAATGCACTCTATCACGGATGACCAATTTTCTGTCGGCCTCTTCCTGCGTTTTCTCACACTGTCCATCTCATCCTGCAAAGCCAATGAGCGTCGGATATGATTCACCATCTGGGAAGCAGCCTTACATTTGTTTGATGACAAATATGGCTGTTTGCAGAACCTCTGATGATTATGCTCCCACACATCAGCTGCAAACGTGTCGGGAACACCAGATCGCTCTATGCTTGTTCTCAAATGCATAAGGTTATGTAACTTCGGAATTTTCCAATCAGAGGTTTGATATTTTCTCATCTTCGTTTTTATACTAGTTATGAAATCACCTATCAATGTGTCACAAACATCGAGAGAGGACGCTGTGTGGGTTGACTTACGAAACACGTGTATGTACATTTCCATGAGCTTGATGAAACAAGCGGAAATGGATTTGCCTGTCGCACGTGGGATGATATCTCAAATAATAAACACTCAAACTGTCATAACAGACCGATTTTGCTTCGCTTCAAATCGTCCTTCCCTTGAAAAGAAATCACAACCTGTGGCTACGGGCAACACAAGCTGCGGGTATGTCCGTGTGGATCTCTCACTGATGTTCTGCAACCTCGCATCCATCTCGTGCAATATCTCGCTTTGCGTGGTATCTGGCAACTTCTTATAAGCAGCTGCCTTGAATGCATCTATCATATGCAAAAAAATGCCGTGTTCAATGGTGTGCATACGGTCTGGTTGCAAAGCGAGATGGTAATCTAGTTCAGGATCGTCACCATGCGGACCCCTGTAGAATCCCCATAGGCCGTTCTCTTAAACATGCTTATGCATGTCCAATTCTGACATTCGTGCCTCAGCAGCACGACGAATGTCGTTGTCCCCACTGTTGAAGCAGTCCGCGGCAAGTTGCGTCTCTAGCGTCTGCGATCTCCTGCAGTTGGTGAAATTGGAGATGACATCCAAATCGTCTTTGGACACTGTGCATGTTGGACAAACACTGAATTTCACAGTTGCAAGGGCACACCTTTCAAGATAGTCCTGTATATAGTTCATGATGAAAGGGTGCACTGTTATCTCACCGAACCGCTCCGTTGTTACCATCATGCCGTCATGGGATGCCTCCTTTGCGGACTGCAATACCGTTGACAACGCTTTATGGAATATCACAGTTTTCCGTTTTCTAAACGCAGTGGAGTGCGGACCCCAGCCCTTGTCACGTGGCCGGTGTTGAAGCACTGGAAGATACGCAAGCAGTGTGGCATCTGATGGGCGATGGGGGATTGACATCATCAGAGGATACGCTGTCTGCTTTTGACGACCGTCTACATGAGTCTTGTCTGAATACAGAGACAGAGGGATGACATAACGTGTTCTACCATTCGTGTCAACACCGTTGTCCGCTCTGATAACAGTTTGGACATGGTGACTCAACTGCCCCGTGCGAGAGTCACAGATTTCGATGTCCTCCCCGGGATGTTGTATTTCGAGGCAAGACACTGTTTCAACGTTGTTCAGTGCAGCACGCACGAGGTCAGCGAATGTTGTGCGCCAGTCGCGGTACCACAAAATGACATGCGCTTTTTTGGGTCAATCATCACTGCGTACATTCTCCTCTTGCCACCCTGCAGCTTCAGCCTGGCGGCCTGCCCATGTCAGACACTCACGACTGTTACGAAATGCGATATCTCTGGGGTCAAATCTAGGATTTTTTAGGAGTGACAACAGACAGTCAACGTCAGTTTGGGACATGCCCACACCGCCCCTACACAAGAAAATCAATGCCGCTAGTTTGCGGGAGTTGTCGAATGCCTCTGCGTGTTCTTCTTGCTGTTTTTCGGATGCGCAGTCCGCTTGTACATCAGGAGGGGGCTCAACCTCCTGGCTTTCCCCACTGACCAGGTCAATGTGACCACTATTCGACGGTCCGCCGTTAACCTCCCCAACTATCTCTTCTGTCATGCTCCTCTCTTCCACAGTGGAGGGACATGCCC
>BFEA01000264.1:1271063-1281954 GCA_003427395.1 Chara braunii | reverse complement strand
AACGAGCCTGGAAATTGAACCAGGAATGTGCCGGCCGCTGGGGGTGGGGCCCCCCTAGTGTGAAGTTGTAGATATTGTGGATGGGGCTGTGTGCCGTGGCCAAAATATTTCTGGCAGCTGGTTCGTGCGAAGGAGGGGGTTTGCGAAAAGCAGCACCCTACAATTTGTTTGGTTGGTCTCTGTGGTACCGCCCCCCCTAACCACAAGTCATCCCCGTATTTTACCACATACGGCCCATCTTCTCTACTATTTTCCTGTTGTTTACTTTAGCCAAAACTTGTCGACAAATCTTGGAAAATGTTTGGCTGCAGCACCTGCCTGAGTGGTGTTGTGTGGGTGGGTGTGGTGTAAAGAAAGGACACTACAGCCATGCAGGGGTGGTTTGGATTGTGATTAAAGCGCCAGTACCTTTGCCCGCTAGAAAATAAGTACAGCGGCAGCTAATGTGGAGCAGCGGTGGCTAGATGCATCCACCAAGCTTGGTGCACAGGGCCCACCTCCAATGTATGAGAAAGGTACTGGCGGTTGAGGCTGAGGGCGCAGGTTTGAATCTGTGCCTGCATGCAGGGAGGAGGCCAAAGCCGCCCTAGACTGAAAATAGCACTGACTGACTGACCCCTTTTCCCTTTACCTATTTCTGCCACGCGCAAAAAACACACATCATTTTGGCTGGTGCAGCCAGCCTTTTCCCATTCACTGGCATTCAGTAGGCTGAATCCAAAGGACTTGTTAGGACCGCCATGTTGCCTTTGCTTTCAATATGCCGGGCTGGCGGGGACCCATTAAATTCACAGGAGCACAGCAAAATCGCATTTTGCAAGGGGTGGAAACATGGATTTCTGGTAGGCTCTAGTCACATTACCGTACCCGTTCTTTTCGAAAGAAGACAGTCCAGAATGAGAGGGGGTTAGAGGGCTTAAACAAGGGCTATTCTCAAACAACAAAGAAAAGAAAAAGAAAAAAAGAATGAGGGCATACTCACACTAGCACGTACTTTTGCAAATTTTACGTATGTGAGGGCACACTCACACTACCACGTATTTTCGCAAAATCGCAAATTTTATGTTGTTTTTCCCGTCACAAGAGGCACGTATTTTGCGTGTTCACACAAAAGGGCACGTAAATGTCAGCGGCCTGGACAGCCGCGGGCTTACATATTTTGCGGGGACCTCCAAAGGTCCCCGCAAAATAGTATTTGTTTTCCCTCTACTTCTTTCCGGAAGCAAAAAAAAAAACAAAAAAAAACAGTGCATTGTGCTGTCTGACTGCAGACAACGTATTTTTGCATCTCAAGGCCAGGTCGCGACCCTGTCTTTTCTGCTTTGGGCAACAAACGGGTGACCAGTGTGACCCGCAGGTGCCGTATAAGCGCAAATGCGCATACATAAAATTTGCGGAATTACGTGCTAGTGTGAGTATGCCCTGAATTTGCATTTATATGGCACCTGCGGGTCACACTGCTCACCCGTTTGTTGCCCAAAGCAGAAAGGACAGGGTCGCAACCTAGCCTTGAAATGCGGAAATACGTTGTGTGCAGTCAGACAGCACAATGCACTTCAATTTTATTTTTTTTTGCTTTCAGAAAGCAGTAGAGGAGAAAGGAATATGATTTTGCGGGGACATCTCGAGGTCCCCACAAAATATGTAAGCCCGCGGCTGTCCAGGCCGCTGCAATTTACGAGCCCTTTTGTGTGAACACGCAAAATACGTGCTGTTGTGACCCGAAAAACTACATAAAATTTGCGATTTTGCGAGAATACGTGGTAGTGTGAGTATGCCCTGAGACGGGGTTTCGAATTTGCGTTGCTGCTGCTCGTACAGCAGCAGCCGCAAATCGGTATTCGGCAAATTTTCTTCGTTGAATTGTGCCAGAAGCCTGGGCACCTGCAGAGCGGCAGAGGATGCACATTTGCCATTACCTCTGGAGGTGATTGCAATTGCATTTTTGTTTTTCAGTTTTCAAAGATAAAGAATGACACTTTCTTTATTTGAAGGCGGATTGAGGGAAGCAGGGAAGTCCCAGGGGGAACTGTGGTTGTGGCACACTTTTAATTTTAAATAGGCAAGAAAAGACAAAGTGGCGCTGATGTCATGGTGTGAGTTCCGGAATGTGCAAGTTTAGCAGGGGTCTCAATCTGTGCCAGTCATTACTTGCAGGGGCACTTGGCAGATTTAGGGGGGTCGCCTTTTTTGCTCCATAATTTCGGGAACTGCTAAAGTTGCTTATTTTGAACGTCAGGTGGGAAAGGTCATTAAACCTACCTGCGACGAAAGTTTAACCTTTGTAATATTCATTTCGCCACAAACGGGGCAAGAAGTGTCGCGGCCCCAAAATGACTTTTCCTGTCATTTTTGCACCCTGGATGGGCTGGAAGCGCCCGCTGGTAAAAATGGCAGGAAAGTGTTTTACATGGTGCGAAAATGACGCCAAAAGTCATTTTGGGGGGAAAATTGGTGGAAAGCGCCCACGACAAAACCTCTCTGGTTCTAAACACCCAAAGTGAGGCCGGTTGGTAGTACCAGCCCAAACTTTTCCATGTGTGTACTACGGCCCCACGCGTCCATCCAATGGGCCCTGCTGGATCATGAATCGGGCGCATAAACAGCGCCATATTCATAGTGATGTAGTATGTAGAAGAGGCCGAGGGGCGGTACCAGGAACAGAGAATACAAAGCCCAAGGGGCGGTACCAGGAACAGAGAATACAAAGCCCAAGTACGGTACCAGTCGGCTCACGAATCCGAGGTGAAATCAGCGCCAGATTCATAAGCTGGCAAAAGCAGGCCAAGCAAGGTGTGGCCACGTTGCAAAGGCGCCTTGCACCCAAGTGGAAAAAGTTTGTGCCGGTAGTACCAAACACCCAGACATTCGGCACGCAGAACCGAAAACTTCAGTGAAAAGGTTTCGGCGTGGGCACTTCCCACCAATTACCCCCCATTTTGGGGTCTGCAGTGCCCTGCACCACTTGTTGCCCCCTTTTCGGGACCTGCAGTGCCCTGCACCAATTCCTGCCCCGTTTGGGGTGACATGAGTAGAAAGGTTTCGTCACGGGGAGGGCTTTATAAATTTTCCCAAAAACAATGATCAGTTCCAGTCTCCTTGTGGCTATACATCTCGGAGTCCGTCAAATATTAAAGCAGTTGCGCAAAGCCATGACCATTGACCCCATATCATCCTAAATGCTTTGCCAGTGTGACTTTATAAGGGCTCAAGAAAAGACATTGATCTGAACTCTCAGCACATGATCCTCGATATACAATAGACGCCACGGGGAAAGTAGGGGGTAGGCCGAGGCTAAGTGAAGGAGGGAAACTCCACTGGTGTCCCCCAGTGGCCTTCCACCCATTACCCTGACCAGGCCACAGGCTAGGAAGGAGGTTAAAGTTTCAACATGGGACGCTGGACCCGCTTCCAGCACAGTGGTGCCCTTTTCAAATGGAAAGATTTGTAAAGATGTATTCAAGGGATGCTGGACCCCGTTTCCAGCAGGTGATGCTCCCCACCAATAGATGGAGCTGGTTTTCAAAAAAAAAAAAAAAAAAAAAAAAAAAAAAAAAAAAGAGGGCTCGAAGTCCACAGATTTTGCAAGGTGGTAGTTTGAGTATGGCCTATAGCGTGAACTGCAGAGAGATGTAGGACAAAATACCATCCTTCGGCAGACTTGTGCAAATCCCGAAAGTTCGAGATCACAAAGTCAGACTCCGTGGATTTTGTCAATCTGAGGCCGTGCTTAGAGTGTGCCCTAACGGTGCTCTGGAAAGATGTAAGACAAAATACCGTCCGTCTGTAACATCCCTTTGAATTGGAAATATGATTCAAATATCTAGAGATGAATTGCAATCCTCTGTTTTATCGCCCCCAAAAAAGGAAAAAGGAAGGTGCGCCGGCTTCGATGACCTTGTTGTGTATCGTTCTTTACTTCGTCTTCGGTTGTTTTTTGTGAAGATATCTGGTTCAACTTATTTGTCACTGGTTTCTCTCCCGTCCATAGTAGGGATTCTTCTTCGCTGTTTCCTGTTAGTTTTCCTCTTTAGGGTAGGGCCTCGTTCGACACCCCTTGACAACCCTAGAGTCTCCAGTGCCCCCTAATCGCAAAAACCCGAATCCGCTATTAATTTGCACTTAGTCTACAGTTTTTCTAGGTTCCATGTGCACAAGACAAAATACTTGAAAGCGCCGCACTTGAAACGGAAGTGGCATCTGCAACCCCTGGGGGGTCGTTTCGAAAGGACACAAGGTCCTCTGGTCTGGGAAGCCCCAAGGGTCCGACACTTTACCTCAAGATACCTCCACAGGGTAGTACCTACTTGAGCTGAAGTGAGATTTTGCCCCGGCCGCACTTGAGTTTCAAGGGAACGCACTAGAGAGCCTGGCCGCACTTGAGTTTCAAGGGAATGCACTAGAGAGCCTGGATAAGAAAACAAAACCGGTGCCGTCATTAGGGAGGGGTGCAATGAAGATTTTCCCTCCAACACTTGAGTTCAAGTGGTGTCGAACCAGGCCCTTAGTTCAAATTTGTATCTGCCTTTTTCTAAAGTGTTTTCATTTTTTATTTATTTATTTATTTTTTTCGAAAAACCCGTGTAATATCCCTCTATCCTGGCGGTGCTAAGAGAACCGCCAAGATTGAGGGCTTATCTGTCGGGCTGCTCCATCTACTGGTGGGGAGCGGCACCTGCTGGAAACCGGGTCCAGCGTCTCCTTGATACGTCATGTGGCACATAGCTTGGTGACTGTGGTTTCTGAGGCTGTGCTCCTTGTTAACCCATCCCGGGGCTTCGTTGTCCCATGGAACTGCTAATGTCACCCAACCCCTTGTTGGAGCTCCCCTTATCCCTAAGCCCGGCCCTATTTCAGCAGTCCCCCTGTTTGGTTATTGTTGTGACTGACCCTTTAAACCCTTAAATCTACAGCAGGCCCTCTGTTCTAACCTTGTTCTATCATGATTGTGTGCAGTCCCAGTTGACGATGTTACCACAACCTTTGAGCCTGCAAATCCTGTGTGCTATTCTGTCTGTCTTTCGTTCTGTGTTTGGAGGGGCGGAAACCTTTTCACCCTGGACCCGGTGCTAGTTGCCTGCAGTGTTCACTAGTTCCACCTTCTCCCCAACAGGAGTCGGTCCAGCATCCCTACAGAGACAGTCTTTGCCTACACTTGTATGATTGTTACCTTTATAATCTGCTAAGAGCAGGTGTCTCTCCCCTACGAACCAACCTACCTCCTTACTGATACCTGCATTCCTGCAGAGACAGACCTTGCCCAACAGACCGACCATTTTTACTGTTGCCCGTACTGATGCCCGTACCATTGCCTTTCAACAATTGCTGTGGCTGCCGGGGGAAACATATCTGGAAATTCCTCAGGGTGCTTCATCGGAATGTTGGGGTCGACATGGAGCCAGTCGTGGAACCTGAGCTTGTAGTCCTTGGTGAAGCCCTCTTGCCCCTCCTGGTCTCTCATTTCCCCTGGCCTGTCCACCTGGGCCATCCAGCCCCCCCTTTCCCCACCCAGCCATTCTGCGCAGAAGTTATGGATTTCCTTAGTTATATCAGCTTTTTGAGATACGGTTTCCATTTTTTCCTGCACTTTTTTCCATTGCCTTCTTATTTCTGTTTCAATAAACTGTTTTGTTGTGTCTGCCACTTTCCCTTCCCCCATGTTCGCCCCTTCTTGATCAAAGACACACCTTCTTAACCATAACGTCCAGATCAACATCTTTTTGGATATAGAGAAAAAGTTGTTGGCTAAGATGAATGCATGCGACCTTTTCCATCCACCTAAGAGAAGGGTTTCCCATTTCCATGGCCATTCCTCGCCAGTGCCCAGTTGAGTCCAGATACAGTCCCACCATCGCCACAGAAGGACTGCCCCAGGGCATTCAACAGAAAAATTTCCACGAGAAATGAAAGTTGAAAAAACATTCCATAAAAAAAAAAATCTTCATATTTATAAATTATCATTCCAATGTTCGTCCAATTCTAAAATTTTCAGTTTAAAAATGAGTTTTCCCTTCCACCTACAGTTATTTGTTCAAGATGGAATGAAGGTCTGGACGAGTTTATGAAATATTTTAATTACATTTTCATTCTACTACAACAAATATCTTCTAATTTAGATTGGATTAACATATTTATGACTGAAAATCCTTACTGAGAATGACAGTCCAATTAAAATATTTCATGAACTCATCCAAACTTTTATTCCATCTCTAGCATGCAGTCCAAATAAGAAGGGATACCCTATTCTTGAAATGAAAGTTTGCAAGTAAGATGAAAAATTTTAATATTGGAATGACATTTTTTAAGATGGAATGAAAATTTAAAATTTAGATCGTGATTTTACTATAGAATGATTATTGAATTCTCGAAAATTTTTCCGTTGTTGTAGAAAGATATGTTCTATTGTTTCGCAAATTCTACGTCCCGAGAACCCTGCGTTACAGGATTTGCACCATGGCAGAGTCTCCCCTCTCTGTTTGAGGTTCGTCTTATCAATGATCCAGTTGTTGTTGGGGAGGCACCTGTGACTGATTTGCCACTGTAGGGAGGCGAATTTTACTTTTTTGAACCATTTCAGTCCTCTAACTTGGTCCCTATGTAGACTGAGGTGTTTCTGCCATCTGTCTCCTACCTCTGTCTGAACATCCACCCGGGGCCTGATCATCCTATACGTGGTTCTCACTGTTAACTCAGAGAGTTGCACTGGTAGCCCATGATGTCCTCTTCTCCACAGTGACTATCATTCCAAAGGGTCCACGACTAACTCGGGTAGGGGAGTTTCTGGTAAGTAAGATCGTCATTGGATCCCCCCTTCCTTCTGGCTCTGCAGCACTCGGATCTGGTAAAGGTTAGATTCCTCATGCCACTGAACCGCATCTGGGTGGTACCTGAACAAGGTGCCCTCTCCTCTTCTTTCAAAAGATTGACCATTCCCCTTCTAGTCTTGCCTCTACCACTAAACCTATTTGGAATGGAAAGTCCTCCACCCTTACTGCTACCCAGTCTTGTTCCTGTAATACCCTGCCCTTCCTCAGGAACACCACACAGGCTAGGGGGATCGAAAAAATCAGGTGGTCTAGTGCGTCCTCCAGTTTATGAGCATGACGCAGGCTAGGTCTGAGTTGTTGTGCTGTTTCCCAATCCTTGTTTTCCTCATTCCATATGTCCCGTACTCGGAGGATCCCCTGTCAAATTCATAAAAATCGGTGGGGGGTCTGAATTGTCATATACCCTTACTTGACTCTCCGTTATTACCCTGTTTCCAAACAGGGGCTGGTATAAAATCTCCTCCACCCGTACTGGGGTATGCCTATCCGGGAGTGGTAGCCTCTGCAAATTCTTGATTAAGTTGCTTCAAAATTTGTCTCTCGCTAAGTCCGGTCTAACCACTTATCTATCCCCCTCCTCTCTTGAGCACGCGTTGGCCCAGGGGATGGTCCAGTATCGGTCTACCAGCCATGTGAGCAGGTTCACTATGTCAATAATCCTAGGAGCCAATGTGCGGATTTGCTCCAATGCCAGCTCCCGTCATGATGGACGGTTAATTCCTACAATCAGTCTTTTGATCCATTGGATTGATAGAGCAGCGGCTTGTAAAGTGGGGTCGAACAATCTGAGACCTCCTCTGGTTCTTTGTTATATCAACTTGTCTCATGCCACCCTGATGATCACATTTTGTTACTTGTGGTTCCTACGACAGAGAAAAGCAACCAGTTGCTTCTTAAGGCTCTTGATGCTGCCCTTCCCCAGGTGCCAGAGGGCCGCTTTGTACCAGGTGGATGCCAACACTACATTATTGATTACTAAAACCCTCCCAAAATTGGATGTGTTTTTGTTTCTCCATTTCTGCATTTTTTTCAGCGTTCGCTTAGTAATCCATTCATCGTTTCCACCTGGTGCTCCATAAGCGGATAAAGCCACCCCAAAAACTCTGATTTGTTCTTCAAGGGGTCTCCAATCAACCTTGGGGTGCTCCGGGGGACAAACTCCATGGAAGTGAATCCACCAGCCTTGCGTTTTACTCCCCCAGTTGACATACATGTCAGACACCCGTGTAAACCATTCCATAAGGGCTAGGATTTTTGTTATGTTATTTTGGGTGGCCTCGACTAGTATTGTAAGGTCGTCCGCAAACATTGAGTATACCGGTATAACTTCCTTTGGAATGCCTGGCAACCGTAGCCTTGAGATTTTATTGTTAGTTCTCAGGTTCGCTGCTAGTGTTTCCATCACCACAAGGAAGAGAAAGGGGGCCAGCAGGTCACCCTGCCGAACCAAGCGCTGAAGTCTGATTGTTAGCGCCAGTAGCCCATTCACCTGCACCCGTGTAGTCGCATTTTTGTGGAGTATTGTAATCCAATTTCTGAATTATAGGCCGAAGTTCATTTTATGCAGGCATTTGTCCAAGAATTTTCAGTCTACGTGGTCGTAGGCTTTTTCGAAATGGATGAACAATATAGCCGCGTTTTGGTGCAACTGCCTCGATAACTTGATCAATTCGTTGACCAGTAACACGTTGTCTTGGATATTCCTCTTACGCATAAATGTCGTTTGTTAGTGTATTAGGGATTGGACTGCCATTTTTGCTTGATACCTGGAATATGTTGGCGATTTGTGTTTTTTGTTTGGGGTAACTACATGCTATGTATCACCCGCGCTCGTGATCACAGGCCATTTGACCGCACGCGGTCGGCATCCAGACTGCAGCGGGCGGCGCCCGCGACCAAGTGCGTTTGGAAAACCCCGACATTTTTAAATCCTGGGATAATAGGCCAAAAAATAAAATAAAGATATCGGATTGTAGGTTTTTGTGAGCTCTACAACCGTATGTTTTTAGGTTTTTTTTTCGATTTAAAAAAAAATAAAAAACAGAAATCCCTTAGGCAAAAGTTCTTCACTTTATTCTTTTAGTAAGAAAAATAAAGGATTTCATTTGATTTTTATGATTTTATCTCAAAATTGGTAACGAATTTTGATATGACCCCAAGGCAAACGTTGTTAAGTTTATTTTTGGGCATAACATATATTATTTTCAGAATTTTCTGAATTCTTTTTTTTTTTTTTTTTTTTTCATGGCTGCGGACCTCGGTCATGATCGTGGCCTCACGGCCGAGACCGCGTTCTGCGGTCGTGGCCGCAGCGACCGCGACCGCAGCCCGCGGGGGATTCATACTCTACATGGCGGTCACAAAAAAAAATTCAAAGTGCATTGGGAACAGCGTTTCCCCACTCAAGTCAGGGCCGCAGTTTAAAATGCAATTCGAACTCCAATTCTCGGAAAAGTCGCAGCGTGGAGTTTGACATTTTTTTTTTCTTGGGGGGGGGGGGATTTGTCATTTTTGTATTCAAGAGAAATGGATTGAGGCTGAGGTCCTAAAAATTCAACCCGGTACATCTGGGGCCATTACCCAGTTTCGGCTAATGCTGGAAAATGGGTCCAACGTACCATCCACTTCATCAGCAAGACTGTAATAGACTAGAAAGATAACTTGTACACAGTCCATAACTAGTCAAATCTACTCATATTAAAGTAGAAAACCGGACTTCATTCCAATGGATGGGGAGCGGCACAGAGACGGATCTCACAGAGATGAGACATGGAGTGAGGATCGGCTCAAAGAAAGGCGAAGCACTTCTGCCACGTGTGCAGTCCGTTTCATGGGGCCCTGCTAGCCCGACGCCACCATCTGACGGTTCGGTGGTGGTGGGTGCCATGGGAGTCAGTCCGACGCAGTCCCCTCCCAGTGTGGCACGAGATCGCGGGGCACGACTGTCTGCGCCAACCTCAGCGGCGGGTAGGCCTCGAAAGCGTGGACAGGCGACAGTGGGGGCCTTGGCTTCTTTACTCGGCCGCACTGACATTCCTTGGAGCAACACGAGGAGGTCGACGGCGGCTACCACGAAGAGGCAGCCCGGGTTGGGGAGGCGACGCTCGTCCACATCATCGGCGAGGGAGGTGCATGCTGCTGGGTTCGAGCATCGTGGCGGGTCGGGTGCTGATGTCGAGGGTGCGGGCGGACGTGGATCTACAGCGCCCGGTGCACGAGTGTCGACTCACGGATTGAGGGAGGTTTCACAGATCCTAGGGGCAGATGTGTTGGGGCCTCCCAGGACACAGCGACCAATACCTCGACGAGCATCACACCTTGAGGGTGAGACCACCGGGGGCGAGGGGTTGGAGATGATGCGAGGGAGACGTCGCATGGACACCCTCTTAGAGGCGTCACGGAGGGAGATGAGACGGGATGGCATCACGGTGGTTGACGACGATCAGAATGACATCGCTGCAGAGGAGGCTGACGGAGAGGAGGACCTGTCGATACACGAGGCACGCCAGACGAGCTTGGAGCGTGGCGAGCGGTGGACCACGAACCCGCCCACACGCGCCGGACACCATTGACTTTTTTGTGATTGTTAGTGGTCAGCGGCACGACCCCATCATGTAGTCTTCACACGTTCCTTCACCGTGTGTCGCAGTAGCATGGTCTTTTCCGTTATTAGGCAGTGCATATTTTGCTTCTTTCATGCCGAAGGTTCATTGTGAAACCTTTCTGGGTGCACATACGTTTTGACCTTTCATATTTCGTATGGTACGCTCACTTCGATAGTAGTGTTTGTTATTGTCTATGCTGTTTTTTTCGGCATAACTCTATGTGCAAACTGTGTGCAGCCGTATGTTTTGTTTGTATCATATGTGTGCATTTTTCCTTTCCCTTTGTACCGCGTCTGCCTATTTTTTGTTGTTTCTTCTTTTGTGCAGGACTTCGTTTTTTTTTTTTTCACCTCTCGCTGCTACTCCCATCAAATATCGTGCCTGCCTTAAGTTAAGGTGGGCACGGGCCTTGCTGGAGGTATCCCGACCCAAACACCACCCAACCCAAAACCCCGCCCC
>BFEA01000264.1:1254865-1268151 GCA_003427395.1 Chara braunii | reverse complement strand
ATATATATATATATATATATATATATATCGCTCTCTCTCCCTTGCGCGCGCGCCGTTCCCCTGTTCCCTTCCCGCTTTGTTTTTTTTTTTTTCCTTGTCTTGTTTTTTTTTTCTGTTTTACTTTTTTATCCATCTTCACAGTTGGTGGTACGCTGGGGTTGGTCTTCCCCTGCATCCCCTGCATCGACACCCCGTGTTAGGGCGTCGTTAGACACTCCTCGGGGACGCGATTCCAAGGATTCCGTCGTCGTTCCACTTGTCCTCGGAGTTGAAATCGGAAATGAAAATGTGAAAACACTCCGAGGACAAATCCTCAGGCTCCGAGGATTTCCCAGCCAAATCGTCCTCGAACTCAAAGGACCTCGCGAGGTCCTTCGGAGCTCGAGGATCCGCGATTAATGGGGTGTCGGGGGCTACTCCAGAACGGAAATTGGAGGCCGAAGGTGGCCCAGTGGTGGTCCAGCGGCCTGAAGACGGACATCCCCGGTCATCGTCGTCGAAAACCTCCAGCAACGGCCTCCTCGTTTTACCATTGGCGCTGAATCGCAGGACGGCCCTGTAGGTCCTTCGGGCGGCCCCACGGAGGGGCCATGGCGATCATCGGACGTCTTCGGTCGGCGCCTGGAGGCTTCGTGGCGTTCCCGCGGGCTTCCCAACGGTCGCAATTATGGATTTTGTAAGCGTCCTCCCCCTGTCGCTGCTTGCACGAAGACAGCTGGTTCGTTGGCGTCTTCCCTCTCGCACAGTGTGTCTCTGCTCGCCGCGAATGCGACAACGCTTCTGTGTCGACTAACCTATCATTGATGGCAGACCTGTACCGCAGGCTACCTTTGCTGCTACTCGTCGCTCTGCTGCTGCTCATCGTTGTCGTCTTCCACATTTGTTTCCTCGGCCGCGTTCCTCGAAGGAAACAGATGCGTTGAACGCCGAAGAAGTCGAGGAAGATGGATAAGCTTCAGACGAAGACGACAATGTCGGTGGAAGGTGGGGGGTCCTCCCGTCAGCGTTGTGACAGTGCGGAAGGCGGCAAGCGGCTGTACGACCCGATGCTGTACAGGCACCTGCCGTCCCACGAGATTCCATTGCCTCTGAGTGACGACGACGTCGACGACCCCAGATCCTCAACAGTTCCTCTGGGCAGCGGTTCGACGCAGGATTGGATGGGGAGCCAGCTGTACAGACATGCATCGACGCCGACGTACACTGATTTGCTGGACGGACGGACCCCCGCTGGTTACGACGCTGGACTCGTCGATCTGAGCTTCGGTCTGAGGTCTGGGAGTGGCGAGGACCTGACGCACACCGTTGGCGTGAACCCGACTTCTCCCACCAAACACACATCGCCTTCCGTGAGGGTGGCTGGCCCTGCGGATAGCCGTGGATTCGTTTCGGCGAGGCGGGTGGCTTTGAGTACAGCAAGTGTGGTTGCGTCGAGGACGAAGACAACTGGATTGGCAGGCTGCCGAACGATGCCGCCAAGTGGTACAATGGACGGAGAAGGGGATGACGACGAGCGCGCCGCTATAGAGGTCGTCGACCGTCAGTTTTGGGATGATGAACGGCAACGATTGCGTTCCGCGAACACGTCCAGCATAACAAGAGGGGTGGCGAGAATGAGTGTAGGGCCCGAAGACGTATTTGTGGACTGCTATGGTGGAGGGGGCGAGGAGATCGCTTCAGACGACGGCAGTGATGACAACGACGAAGACGACGATGGCGAGATGGAGATTCGTCCAGTAGGGAGGAAGCGCGGAGGGTCGAGGGCGACAACCAAGGTTAGAGAATCGCGCACAGGGCGGCAAGGCAAGAAATGCGCCGAAGAATCGTCGGTAGGCGACGGAACAAAAAGCAGGGATTTTTGGACAGTGGAGCATATGATCGCTCTTATCAGAGCCAAAAGAGACCAGGATTTGCATCTGGCCGGCCTGGGGCACAACTACGGACGGATGAAGACGAAGACATGGAAGTGGGACGACGTGGAGAAGAGGCTCGTGCAGATGGGGGTGACGAGTAGGAAGACCGTCGACTGCGGAAAGAAATGGGACAACCTGTACCAGCAGTTCAAATCCGTGCACAAGTTGATGGGAGAATCCGGAAAGCCTAACTTCTTCACACTAACGTCGGGGGAGAGGAGGGAGAGGGGGTTCAACTTTAGGATGGATGAGCGCGTGTATTCGGAGAAGAAGGCGATGTCGAGGGCTGATCACACTAAACACCCCACGAATCTCGTGGACACGGGTGTGCCGGGAGGTGTTCAAATGCCTGCCCCGCTTGGCAGGCGAAACGTATCCGGCGGTAGTGACGGAGGGGGGGATGGTCAGGACGACGATCACGGATCGACGAGGCATTCGTCGTTGTCTGGCGGTGGTGGTGGCGGGGCCGGCAAACGAAAGAATGCCAGACATCAGATCTTCGAGGCGATGGCAAACGTCATGAAGGAGCACGGGTCGCTGATTTAGACGACGGTGGACACCGCGAGCAAGAGGCAGTGCTCAATTCTCACGAGGCAATGCGACATTTTGGAGAGAGAGATACAAGTGCAGAAGGAGCACTACGAGAAGGCTGACCAGGCGAACTTCTTGATGTGCAACGCCCTCATGGAGATTGCTAAAGCGATCCACGAACGAGCCTGATGTTGGCCAACCAGGCATGTCGAACGTCCGAAGACATGGCCCGTGTGCACTTCCGGCACGTCGTCGTTTCCGTCGTCCTCCGCGCTGCAGTACGCTGATGTGTAGGTTGTGTACAGTCGGCGAGTCATCGTTGCTCGCGCATAGTATTAAGCGCGGGTTTTATTCATGATTGTGAAGGGCGTTGTTTGCTTTCATGCCACACGGCGCGTCCTGAGGTTGTACAGTAGGTCCCCCGTTTTTAGATAATTTTTACAGACTGCTTTTGGTGAGTTGTTATCTCCACGCATGGATGGCGATCTTGCAGGGTCTTCTTTGAGGGTGTCCGCGAATGTGTAGGCTGCAGGCTGTGTTTTTTTGGGGGCGAGGGGGAAATGGCGGATTGGAGTGCCTGGCCTTTTTGGTGGTGGGAGAGGACGGATGGGGGGCGGGGTCTATGTACCTCCTTCGGGGAGCTCCTGCGCGCCCTCGTGCCTTGTTCGTCATGAGGAGGATGAACTTCGGGCCGTGAGAAAATTCGTCTTGTGAATCGACGAAGGGGCGGGCTGTACTGGACGGCCAGGCCTGTCCATGGTGTGCTGCGAGACCGCGCACCGTACAAAAGGGGATTCCGGGTGGCATTCCGTACCGCTGCCATTCAATCACGAAGGCTCCAAAGGCACCGTTTGTGCATGGTCTCGTCGTCGCACGCCTAGTCATCCGCTTCGGCGCTACGATCGGCGGGTTTGGGCTCCGCGGGCATCCACGTCCTCCTGCGTCCATGTCAGCCAAGCGCCGCGTCATCGGAGTGCTCCTTCGTCCACAGCAGTGAAGCACCGCATCATCAACGTCGTCGTTTCGGTAACGTGCCCGTCATCCAGCTCCCACCTCTCCTTCATTCACGTCATCCATGTGGCGGACTGCTGGACAGATCCACGTTACGATCGGCGGGTTCGGGCTCCGCGGGCATCCACGTCCTCCCGCATCCACGTCAGCCAAGCGCCGCGTCATCGGAGTGCTCCTTCGTCCACAGCAGCGAAGCGCCGCATCATAAACGTCGTCCGTCGGCAAGGTGCCCGTCATCGAGCTCCCACCGCTCCTTCATTCGCGTCATCCACGTGGTCCTTCGTCCACGTCAGCCAAGCGTCGCATCTGTTTGCAATCAGCACGCACTTCTTTTTTGTTGAGTTGTGGACGACATGCCACTGCGCCGCGCTTCAGGGAAGTTGAAGAGAAACAACGGATCGGGCGACGGTGGGGAAAGCCAAAAAGGCAGAGGGCATGTGCCGAAGTCGAAAAGGCTGCGCTTTGATGACGACAGCTCCGAACATACTGCCGACTTTCAGGCCGAGGACGTGTCGATGGTGGATGCACAAGGGCCGGACGTCATAAAGCGATTGGGGTTTGGGTGGGACGGGGTGTCGAGGGAGCAACTGGCCGCTCTGAAGCAAGGCTTGGTTGGTGGTGTCACCGTCACGTTGGCAAGAGCCCCGAAGGCGGGAGGGATTGTCATGACGGACGCGTGCGTGTTGAGACAAGTTCCGCCAATGGTCGGGCACGGGCAGCCACGCCAGTCACTCCCCGCGCAACAGGCGGGGGCTTCAGGGGTGGAAAAAACACCGTCTGCGCAAAAGGTTGACACGACAGCGTGCCGTAGTCCGACGGCGGCGGCGGATAACACCGCCGGGAGCAGAGTCGCGGAAGCTGCGGATAACACCGTCGGGAGCAGAGTCACGGAAGCTGCGGAAGAGGGGAGGGTCGACGACATCCGCCGCGATGATGGGAGGAAGGATGCTAGAGGGGGGGGGGATGATGATGACGACCGTCCAGTTTCAGCAATGGTGAAAAGAGGGGCTAAAGAGGATGATCTCGAAGAGAGGTCGAACTTGTGGATCGACTACGACGCATTCTGGGTTTAGGGACCGGGGAAGCCATTCAGGGAGGCGGTAGGTGATTGCACGGACTACTTCGTCGCCATCGCTAACGAAGATGCAGGAGCGGAACCACCTTCAATGCTGCTAATGCCGCCGCACACCATCCACGGCTGGATCTTCAAATCGTCGTCGAGGTCGTTTGGCTTCGCTCATGCAGAATCGTACGTGACAGTGGACTTCACAACAGACGTCGCGTGAGCAGTCTGGCAGGCTTTAGAATGGTCGAAAGTCGTTTCCCCAGCCCTCGTCTACCACACGCTGGCGATGAAGATGGACGTGCCTATGTGGTTCGCTGGAGTGAAGATTGTGGATAGGCCCGAAGAAGACGGCATGGCGGCACGGCAGGAGGCAACAGTTCTTCGCCTGACCGAGTGCTGGACAGATGCAGTTTGGTGCGGGCAATTGGCGGACGGTGGCCGCGTGAAACAGGATAGGTTGACGCGCCTTGCGGATTGTCTTTGAGTTCGCGTGCATGTGGGTCATGCGGATGGGCGGTGACGACGACCGTTCGCACTACGAGGCATCATTCTACGCGTCCATGGTCGCCAAACCAACACTCATAGCGGCGGGCTCCTTCATCTTCAACTGGCGGCGACACATCGTTGACACCGCCAACCTCGTCTTGGATCGTCTGGGGAAGGCCCATCCTGGAATGGGTCGATCGCGGGTTGGTTTTCGGTCACAACGCGGCCCTCAAGAATGCATTGGAAGCAGCAAAACACGGGTGGATCGACAGCGGGCCACCTGAGGATGACGATGGCGGTGACGAGAAGTGACATGTGGTTCATCCGCAAGGCCGCGACGGGATGGGGGTGGGCGGGGGGTGATGGTGGGCCGAGGGGGAAGTCGAGGAGGGCGGTCGCCGTTCCTGTGCAGCAATCCATCATGATGGATGGGTAGAACCCCTCCATCGCCCTACAAGTGTTGTCGGCAATGGTCGTGGTTGGAGCGCGCAGTTCGGTGGTGTCCCGACGTCGACAGTCGTCATCTTCGTGCACGTGTTGTTTTACCGCACTGTAACAGTACAAGGCAGGTGGAGCTTTATTGTGTCAGCAATCCACCTTGTAGTTATTTTTTTTTCCCATTGTCATTAGGTTTTCATTGGAGCATAATTTGTACATCTGCTCCAAAGCCTTATCTATTAGGCTAGTCCACGACACGTCAACAATGAAATAGAAGGCAGGTGGAGTCAGTCGTCGATGTGGTGCGCTTCGAGGGTGGACAGTTGGGCTCCTTTTTTCAAATTCCGCGTCAATATTGTACTTGGAAGGACATTGAACTCTTATTGTGTGTGTGTGTGTGTACTCGCATGTCCGTGATTCGTGGCGCAGAGTTGGTTTTGTTGTCTTCCGTGTGGATGTCTCATGTATGGAATGCGTTAATAGCGATCGTCGTGTCCTTCACATCTCTTGCTTCTGTTAGCGGCCCTTCGTTGGATGTACGAAATCTCTGCGTCGTTATCATCGCCGGCACCTGTGAAAACGGGAACGACAAAAAAACAAGACGAGAGAAACGAACCTAGCCACGCACTGTCACCACGCAATTGCTAAAAGAACAAAATTGAAATGCTTCGTTTCTCAATGTACATGAATCTTCACTGCCGCATTCATGCATCACCGATGACCCTGAGCAATTGCACAAAAGTGCAGACATGACAGACATTTTGAATGTAGTTGAGAAAGAAGTCGGTCGCCGAACGAAAGGAAGAAGCGGAATGCACGAAGACCTCATCACACAGCAATCACAAAAAGGAGAGGATTCGACGACATCGTTCAATTTCAAACAAAGGACCGCCGTAAACTTCATACTCATAAGCTCGTCGAGGAGCTGACAACCACCGCCCCCCCCCCACCCCCCCCCACAACTCGTCCCGATATTCAGGGACAGCCTTGGGGGCACACCTGCGCCACTCAAGTGCGCAACCGAACCACTGCCGACATTACGTCGAACGACCGCAGAGCCACGTCACTAGGAACCGTAGACGAATTGGACAAGCACACTACGGTGGACCATAACAACGAACACCGAAAAAGATGCCATACGCGACGGAAAACCATCTGCTTCGTCGCGCGCATAAGCGAAAGACAGCGAACCCTCCTAACTAATCGAAGACGGCAGAACACGACTCGAAGGAATTATTCTGCGCGTGAAAGACGCTGGCGGTGCACATGATCACATGTGTTTCATTCGCTCTGTCAGCGCATTGCGGAGCGCGAGGGCGGGACCGGTCGATGTCAACATCGACACTGGCTGCAGGGGACGATGAATCCCCAGGTCCACTCGGCGCCTCACCCCGTTCTCGTCGACCTCCCACAACAAATTCTCTTCAAACTCCACACCGGCATCGAGGAGGATATTATGGAGAATGCAGACTGCCGTGATTTGTTGCGGTAGTGTTTCCAGGTTTGTCTTGTGTGTCCGCAGGAAGAGCCTCCACATCCCCTTCAACCTCCCTAACGCCCTCTCCACAGCCCCTCTTGCGAACTTCTGCTTCGTGTCGAACCTTTCCTCGTCCGGGAGCTGATTGATTCCTCCGTACGACACCACTACCCATTCAGAAGGAGGATACCCGTTGTCGCCCAAGATGTATCCTTTCGTCCTCACCCCCCCCGATAGCGTCATAGGCGGGCCACGAAAAAGCACTCCCTCTTCTGCGCGCCTCGACAGACTCGACAGTTGGATCACCCTGATATCGTGGCAGCTCCCCGGATATCCAACGAACACGTCTAGCATGCGCAGATCTAGGTCCACCACCACCTGCGCAATGATGCGGAAACGGTGCTTGCGGTCGAAGTAGTTCTCGCTGGGCGCGTTCGTCGGTTTGTCCACGTAGATGTGTGTGCAGTCAACTGCGCCATGGCAGTTTGGAAAGCCCTTGTCCAGAAACGCCCGCAGCACGATGTGTTTCCCCACCCCCGTCGGCCACGATATCCTGTCCCCATATGCCCTGAACAAAGCGTTTGTCACATCACGCACGGCCAGAGTTCCGGAAGCCCTGCCTATGTCGAAAGATGAGGTGTTGTTGTCGTATGACTCTCCTATAGCCCACCTGTACAGCGCATAGGCGACGATCTGCTCCGGCGGAAGTGGCTCCCTGCACAACGTCACCTGTCGTTGCAAGAGAGGTGCACAGGCTTCGTTGATCTCCATGAAAACTCTCCTCGACATGCGGAGCTTTTCCCGGAAGTAGTCGTCCGTCGCGTCATCGCAGAGACGCAAATCCTCCCAAGTCCCGCCGGTTCTCCGCCTCATCCACCAACGTGGTGTCGACCGAGGAAGCACACCGCACCCTATTGCAAAGCATAGCTGAAGCACTGCCTCAGAACTGGTAACGCAGTCCGGGGCGTCCAACACCCTCTGCAGCAGAAGCCTCTGCCGCCTCCTAGAAAGCGTCACTTTCATGCGCCCAGCCGCCCTCTCTAGTTGGAATCGACGGACAACTGCGACAGCAGCTGCCGCGACAACTGTCTTCTCCGCACTGGACAGCACAGCACGACCATTGCGATCGCGGCCCTCCATTCCGCTCTTCGGACAGGAAATGCAACCTTCCTGGCCACCCACCTGTGCGCACCTCTCCCACTGCGATTGAAGGCGCCTGCAATCAGGTGAGCAATGCAGCCGTGCTTAATGATGTTCCACCCCAATTGGAGCGTCCGCCCACCGCCGCTGAAGTACGGAACCGCCACGCCCCTCTGCATCACGAGCGCAACTGCCGGCAGCATACGAAGCGCGGCGCGGCGTCAAACACCCTGGAGACGGTGGCGGTGCGGCGCCACTCAAGTGCGCAATGCCATGGCAGCCGAAACCCTTCGCGACGTGCACTGCCCCCCCTCCTCGCCGACCCGCGTGTGCGCCGCCACACCGTCGCTCCGCAGGGCGCAAATTCGAATTTCGAAATTCGAACGGGGCCGTTCCCGCGTTGGTCGATTTTCTTCTTCGCGCCCCGTGACGTAGTACCGCCGTCCGCCTGCTGGACCACCACGCCTCCAACACGGACATCCCGAATCGAAGGCCGGACAACACCCTCGCGGCCGTGTATAATATCATGAAACTGGCCGCGGGAGGGCCCCGAGGATTCGTCCTCGGGGCGATTCTCCAAGGACAGGTGGAACGACACCTGAAAAAAACGTAAAAAATTCCGAGGATTCGTCCTCGAACTCCGAGGACGGCTCGAGGAGTGTCTAACGACGCCCTTAACTGGCGTGTCTTTGTTTTCCAAGTTGGAGAATGTACTGGTGGTTTAAGAAACCTGTACCCTCAAAAACTTAAAAACTTCGACCTCAATGGGGGCAATTTAGTCAGTTTCTATTTCGTTCAAAGAAGAAAAAATGTCCATTTTGATGACATCACTTTTTAATCACTTGAGGGCCAACATGCATAGTTTTGCCCCTTTCAATTCTACCACAGTGTGAGCACATAGAAAAATACCTGAGACCAAAAAAAAAAAAAAAAAAAAGAACCTCCACCCAGAGCCGCTGATGTTACTTCTCTTTAATTTTCTCTATTACGCAGCCCAACCCGGGTAATGGCCCCAGTAGTTCAATGTTCTGAAAAACGGGACACGGGACCCAAGGAATGCTGGGCCCGATTTCCAGCCGGTGCTTGTCCCCACCAATCGATTGGAGCACCTGACATAACTACTAGCCTAAGGGGTCCATTGGAAGATGCCCCCATCACCCATGCTCGTGTCGTAGGTGAAGATGCTCGCATCAGTCACCCTAGTGCTGTTAAAAAGGGACCCGATTTCCAGCAGGCACTGCGCCCCGCCAATAGATTGGGGCACGTGACCTAGCAACTACCGTCTTCCCCCGAACACAACGCACCCTTATTTTGGCGGTGTCTGGCTGCAAATAGAGCTTGTATACATTTATTTTTTCGGGTCCGTTATATTCGGGGAAGACGGTAGTGCCGCCGGGGATGATGCTTGCATCACCCACCCTAGTAGAAAGGTGGTGCTTTTTCTCAGGAAAAAAAACCTCCGCGAGAGGGGCATGGAGCCTGGCAGTGCGGCCTTTGCTCTTCTCCAGGTTACTCCAGACAAAGACGGCGCCAATGGCATGAACAGCGATTTCGTCAAAACAGACATATTATATTTTTTGAACGGAAGTGAAACGCCATTTTTTGGGCGAAAAAGCATGAAATTGAGGGTACAACTTTCTGACAACGCCGCACCCCGCAGGGGGGGTGTATGTCCTGATACACCCAGGGGGTACCGTCGAACTCTCAATTTCATACTTATGCTTTCTTGCCCAAATGACGTCGAACCGTCAATTTCATACTTATGCTTTCTTGCCCAAAGAACGACGTTTCAATTTCATTAAATAAATATAATATGTCCATTTTGACGAAATAGCTGTTCATGGACATAAGAGTCCAGTGGAGTGACCTATTGACAGACTCAGAACGAAGTAACCGTCACTAGAAGATATGGGAACAGAGTCCGACCTGCAGGAAAGGGACCAGAAGGGACCAAAAGGGATTATGCACAAATGACAAATCAATCACTCAGTCAAAAAAAACAAGTTTAGATTACGGACGAGTTTCTTTTAATTTCAGTCGAAAAAATAACATATTAAATTTTACTCAAACTTAAGTAAGAATGAGGAGTGTCTATTGGGTGTAACACGGAGAAAACTGGAAGTAAAGCAAACTGCAAAATCCCCCAACACAACCTTGGTACTGCCCATCTGTACAGTTCATCTAGCTGTCTCTTATACACATCTAGATGTGTATAAGAGCCCATCTGTACAGTTCATCTAGAGGGGCCTCAATTATTTTCGTTGAGGAGTGCCTATTCGGTGATAAACACGGAGAAAACCTTAAGTAAAGCAAACTGCAAAATACCCCAACACAACCTTGGTACTGCCCATCTGTACAGTTCATCAGGAGGGGCCTCAATTATTTTCGTTTTGATTTGGCAAAGGCGGAAAAACACGCGCCCGCAAAGATATAAAGGCGTGAGTTTAAAACGGCAATTTGGGTAGAAAAGTATCCGTTGGGCTCTTTTTTTTCATTTATTCCCCCCCCCCCCCTTTGACACCACAGGCCACCCCTGTAGTTATGACACCCGGCCTGACATCATGGCCGTTGGTACTTTCATTGCTTTTTCAAACTCGGCGCCTGTTTTCTTTGGCTGTGTGTGTTTTTCTTGGCCCTTTCGATACTCAATTCGTATACCCCCCCCGGACTGTACTGTTAAAATACAGACCAGGTGCTGAGTTCGAACTCCACCGGGAGCAGATGAGTAAGATACCAGAATTTTCAATTACCTAGGGCCAGTCAGTGCAATGACCACAACTCGAAAAACTTCCAAGAAAAAGGTTAACGCGCCGCGCCTTTAGGGCTTCGGGGTTCCGGACCTCAACGGCTGGAAGCGCCAGCCAAAACAATTTCGAAACGGTACCCCGGCGCTTCGGCGAAAATCGGCGCGCAGGGGCATTCCAGGCTCGGCATCGATAGCTGGGCCAAGCACTGGTGGTTTAAAGTGATAACACCAGCAAGATCTGCGTAGCACCCCACCAGATGGTTCCAATCTATTGGTGGAGAGCTGCACATCCCGGAAGAGGGGCCTCAATTCTTTGCAAACGGGATGACGTAGCATGCCCCGTGTGCAAAGATGACACACATAAATAAATCGAGTCCCCGAGGAGTGTCTAATGACGCGGCCCCAGATGGCTCCAATCAGAGTCTTCCATCCTCAAGGACATCTGTTAAAATTGGAAAGATAACACATAAGATTTTTAGCATGCCCCATGCGCAAAGATGACACTCATAAAAATCGAGGAAAAAAACGGTGCCATCCTTCAGTTTGTGCTTCTGAAAACTTCCAGAACGTTTCACCCTCTCGTGTGTCTCCTTCCTATGAAATTTGCAGCCATTAAAAATATATATATATATTTAAAAAATATTTAAAAAATATTTAAAAAACATGACCGTTGGCATGTTGGCAATGGACTGGGCAGTGGCCACTGGAAGTCATTTAATGTACCAAAGTGGTACGGGCGTCCTACCCGTGGAACGAGAAAGACACCCCCATTCTTACCCCCCGAATGGGACGTCCCTTTCGTCAAGGGGGTATAGGAAAGCACATTTTGCCAGCAATTGGAGAGAGGTGGAGGGAGGCACTGTACTGCTCTGGATAATTTTGTGCAGTAATTGTTCTAAATCATACATACAAAAATATTAAAAAATCATTAAAAATGCTAGGCTACCAGAGTGGCCCACTTGCACCTTTTTTTCTTTCTATATTCTTCTCTCAACTTCTGTTCTTTTGCCTTTCAGTACCTACTCCTTTTTTTTTTTTTTTTTTTTTTTTTTTTAACAGAAACAACCGGAGGTAATGCTAGTGGTGCTGGTAAGAGCAGGCATCACTAGCACTCTCGGGGTGGCTCCATCTATTGGTGGGGAGCATCACCTGACGGGAACCTACTCCTAAGGCTATCTAGAGGGGACCCCTGCAAGCATAGTTTCCTCTCACTGTGAAGGGGAGACTTAGTTGAGGCAGCTCAACGGTGCAACAGCTAAAAAAATTCATTCTAATTCAATTTCAAATGAGAAATGCATTTATAAATGTCACCAATACAGTTGTTCTGTTTTTTTCTTTTTTCACAATTGTAGTGGCATACGGGCACTTCCATTCCACAGCAGACAATGAAAATGAAGAGTTGCCAGAATCCTGTCTCGGTACAAAAAAAATGGCAAACAGAAGGAGGCTTGGACAGTTTCTCTTAAAAAACGCCCTTTGGGAAAACAAGAGGGTCGTCTAGCTAGCCGTCTCTGAAAAAGGAGACAGCTAGCTCAACCGAAAGTGGCGAGGGTAGGGGGAGTAGTATTCGAGAGAAAGGATTTACTTCTGCTTTTTGTTGTAAGAAAAAGCAAAGATAGTCTGTATTGCCTTTTTTATTAAAAACGGACCCCTAGATGACTTGGACGACGTGCATCTCCATTATGGCGTACAGTCACACATCGTCGAAAGCCCAACCTTGACCTAGCTAGCTCAAGGGAGCTAGCGGGACAAGGTCCCCGGGGTCACTTGCCCGGCCGGGCCAAAAAATATATATATATAGATATTTTTTTTGTGACGATATATTTTGTGATGATATATATATATTTTAATTTATTTTTTATTTTAAATTTGGTGAAGCATTTTTTTTTTTTCTTTTTTTTTTTTTCTTTCTTTCTGCACTCTTCTCTCAACTTCTGTTTCTTTTACCTTCCATTACCTACTCCTAAGACTATCTAGAGGGGACCCCTGCAAGCATAGTTTTCCTCTCTCTGTGAAGGCGAGATTACATGCTGCCCCTTGGCCCTAATGGTTAGGGTATAGGGTTGGGGCCGCCAGTGGGGGTCTGGCTAACACAAAGACCGAGACCTGCTAGTAGCTGTGCCTCCCTTTCTCATCGTCCCCCACCCTTCATCGAGTAGCAGCAGAGGCTATGGCCAGCACTCTCCCACACACCACACACAACCCACTCGCGCTCACACTCACACCCGTATTGGTCATAGACCCCGCTAATACCGATCAGGGGTATCCAGAGGACTATCACAGTCCGTTGGCACTAAGTGC
Organism: Chara braunii; assembly: GCA_003427395.1. NCBI lineage: Eukaryota > Viridiplantae > Streptophyta > Charophyceae > Charales > Characeae > Chara > Chara braunii. The sequence goes on along the minus strand of BFEA01000264.1, from coordinate 1,255,042 downwards.
GCCGCAGGCGGCCATGGGGCTTGAACCCCCAACCTCCTGAATGCCACTTGCATGCCTAACCAACTGAGCTAGGCTGCTGGATTGGTGAAGCATTTCGATGTAACCCTGAGGCAAAAGTTGTTCATTTTATTTTTCTTCATACATAGTTTTCTTTTTTTTTTTTTTGGATTTTTTTTT
>BFEA01000264.1:1225663-1241837 GCA_003427395.1 Chara braunii | reverse complement strand
TGGGACCTAGCGTGACCCAGTTGGGTTGTCCTGGGGCAAGGTCCCACTTGCGCAAGTTAGGAGATTTCGACCGTTGATCTTTGCGATCTACGGTCTTAATTCTCGCAAGTGGGACCTAGCCCCTGGTAATAGCAAAATCCTCTTTTTTCCTCAACAAATTTGAAGTACCTAACACCTTTATATTATGAAAAATAAAGAAAAAGGAAACATAGAAGGAGTCTGGCGTGTTCACAATTATACCCGGCAGGTAACCCTCACACCTTGGGTCAGTTGGTTATCAGCCGTCCAGATCAATTAAACCACCAGACTGAGCACTTCGGAAGAGTTGGGGACTAGCTCAGATCAGATGAACCAGCCCGCCGCCCACGGATAAATGCATGCGAAACGACCGGTTCGCCACACTGTACCAAAATAACTGGTGAGAGCACGCGCACTGCTGAACTGTTCAGAAACAAAATAACTGGTGAGAGCACGCGCACCGCTGAACTGCTCAGAAGTACGCGGTCCGGTGACTTACACCACAAAGTACCTCCACGTTTTTAGGCCGTTAACGTGGTGGCGGAATGGGTGCGCCGCGCGGGTCCATGTGCATTTGTGTCAGAGCCACCCCAGAGGGGGACTAAGACCCCCTGGGGGATTGGTGACTTAGAGCCTCGTTCCACACCACTTGAAAATACTTGAGTTTCAAGTGCACACTAAGTGAGAAATTGTGATTAATTTACACTTAGGGTCTCGTTAGACACTCCTAAAAGAATCCTAAAATTTTTAGGTCAGTCCTAAAGGTTTTCTAGGATTTCGTGCGTCGTGGTTACATGCATTCCTAAAAGACCATCGTTTAGGAACAGTCCTAAAAGACAGTCGTAATTAAAAAGAAAAAAATAAAAGAAAAAAAGTCATGCTTCAGGGTTTCAGCCAATAGGGTGCACCAGGAGTCCAAGACAACGGTGCCATGCGCACGTCGCCACGACTCCGTCAAACGCGGGAATCCTAAAAATTTCAGTAGGTCGGGGGCTACTGAAAAACTTAGGACGAATTTGCCTGGGGAATCCTAAATTCTTTAGGATTCGTCCGAACGCCGTTTTCACATTTTCGATCTCGAAATCGGATTTAGGATCGCGTGCAACGACGATGCAATCCTAAAAACAGGCATTTTTAGGAGTGTCTAAGGAGACCCTTACTCCATTTATGGTTCCATGTGCACTTGAGGAAACCCTTGAACAGGATCGCTGCACTTGAAACCCAACTCCACCGCTTGACCAATCCTGGACCACGATCTCCTGCTGGAAAAAAAGAGAAACGAAAAAAAGGCTCACCCCGCGTGCTGGCGGTGTCGCCTGGCAGGGCCGAAAAGTGGCACCCTTGGGACGCAAAAAAGTGAAAACAAAGCTGGTTGAGGTGACTTGAATTCAAGGGCGATTTTGGCTCTGTTGCCCTTGAGTTTCAAGGGTGCACCCTTGGGACGCAAAAAAGTGAAAACAAAGCTGGTCGCTCTAAGGGGCGGTGGAACTATGATTTTTCGTTTCGCTCTTGAACTCAAGTGGTGTGGAACGAGGCCCTTAGACCACCAGTGCCTCTGGAAGTTGCGGGGGTATACAACCCGCGACAATGATGAACGCAGGGGCCACAACTTATGGGGAGAGTGCCCAAAATCATCCGGTGACTGGAATACACTGCGAAATATATTGTTTTTTTTTTCGGGCAGCCGGTATATGGGAAAGGTACTGGTGGTTTAATATCACTGACAGATGGTTGCAGACTCTACGCAAGGAAAAATCAGATTTGCATGTGGCTGGCAAGAGATCGCTTGTCCATCTGTCGGCTGAAATTTCATTTAAAATTTAGCACATAACATGCACAAGAGGATTTTTTTCGGAATTTAGCACATAACCTGCGCAAGCGGAATTTTTCCAAATTTAGCACATAACCTGCGCAAGCGGAATTTTTTCAGAATTTAGAACATAACCTGCGCAAGCGGAATTTTTCCAAATTTAGCACATAACCTGTCCATCTGTTGGCTCTTTCTCTCTCTCTGCCGTTATGTGCTAATTTTTTTCCAAATTTAGCACATAACCTGCGCAAGCGGAGTTTTTTTCTTTTTTTTTACGGTCCAGACATTTGCGGACCTGCTTAGCGGTCCGGACCGTTCGGAACTGTACATGTCCGGAGGTCCGGATGTATCTGGTCCATAATCTGGAAGTCCGGACATCCGCACCAACTGGACATGCGTCCATTCCCCGGACAATCCGGATGACAATAGCTTGTCCGGGTGCGGGTCCAGCGCAGCCATGGGTATGACTGATGGGTGAGTTCAGGTTCTGTCCTCAGATTGACGGATGGGTATTAGGGAACGTCCTCAGAAATCCCATGTTCCCTTGAGTGAACCAGGACCAGACACTACTGCTACAGTCTTCCCCCGAATACAACGCCCGGTCATTATAGCTGTATTTGAGGCATCTTTCAGTCTAGATACCGCTTTAATGACCATAGTACGTTGTATTCGGGGGAAGACTGTAGATCTGGCACCCAGTAATGGGTGAAGTCTTATAGGTGCTGGTTCACAAGACAGTACCTCCAATTGACAATTGTTCATATTCTCATATTTTGTATTGTCAAAGGAGGGATGATGGACCCATTGTCCAGCAGGTGCAGTTCCCCAGGACCCCAGGAATAGATGGACCGACTTTTTTTTGGGAGAAAAATAAATAAATAAATAATAATAATTATTACTAGGCTACCAGCCGGGCCGCCCGGGTCCCGGGTGGCCAGCCCGTGCAAGGACCAGGGAGGGTCCCAGCAAAAAAAAAAACAAAATCCAAAAACTCCGAAAAAAAAACTATGTTATGCAGAAAAATAAACTGAATAACTTTTGCCTCAGGGTCACATCGAAATTCTTCACCGAATGTAGAATAATATATATTCTGTTTGTGACGATATATATATATATATATATGAGTCGCTGAAACTCCGACGAAACAGTTTGTCACAGCCCCTCGTTTGTTGTCCTCTTCTCCCTCTCTGCCTACGGTTTACCGGGCAGTTCTATTTGACGATATATATATATTGGCCCGGCCGGGCAAGTGACCCCGTGCCACTCTGGTAGCCTTAAATAATAATAATATCACGCTGAATTTACCTGGGGCTGGTCTGTTAAAAAAAGATGATATCTCAAGAAGGCTGTCACAAGTCCGGCTCGAAACAAAACCAAAATCTGGCTGTATGCTGGAGTCTTCGAGTATCCAACACAAGAAAATGAATGCAATGATGATGCATAGGGGGCCTGACTCCACTACTCAACGTTGAACGCGTATTGGACAGTAAACTGGACCAGGTACATTCTGTTTTTTACCCAGGCCTCTCAAAATTCAAGGACCAGCTACATTTGGACCAATGAAGCATTTTGAATGTAGTTGGAATATCTCTAGGGAAGTACATCTCAGAGAGAGATAAATGTCTAGAAATTTGTAATTAGCGGATGAAAAACTCCGCACTAAAAAAAAAAAAAAAAAAAAGAATATCTCTAGGTCCAGATTATGGAAGATACATCTAGAATGCTGAGCAGTGGAGTGAGGCCCATACTCAAACAAGGACTTCCTAGATGAATCTAACTGCAATTACAGCAAGTAGGGGAGGTGCCAGATCGATGACGTACAGCAAGGAGCCAGGTTCCACTTGCCTAGATTGACTACATAATTTCTGCTAGACTAAGGGAGTAGCCACACCACTGTCCAAATCTACAAACAGACAAAAATATGGTGGCTGCACCTTGCCATTTCCTTGCCGGAAGTTCATTCTCATTTTGTACATTTTGACAGTGGTGTGGCGGTGGTTCCACTTGCCCAGATTGACTATAATTTCTAGCACGAGAGGAGCGGGGGAATCTTTTCCTTTTTCCTTCCCCGGTCTCTCGCTCTTTTGGCTTTTGACGACGGCCCAAATTCAAAACCCGCCTCGGGACGAAACAAGAATCCCCCGTTCCGCCAGGGCGATTCAACCCCACCGGCCAGAAATCCTCGACCACACCCCGATTTACTCTGATCGGCGTTCGCGGGTACGGAATGACGTTCGGGGTGTGAGGTGCCCATCACAAACTAGCGGTGGACTTGGGGTAAGCCAGCCGGAGGGCCTGAGCGGTGGTGGAGACGGGGACGAAGCCAGCGGCACGGTCTTGTGGCTATGATTGGCTTGTGCTCGGTTGGGTCGGTGTCTGTCCACGCGGAGTGCCAATAGTGTTGTAATCCTTGAATAGTGAGGGACTCGCTTCTTCTCCACTGCTGCTTTGTCCCAGTGTCGTTTGTGCCTCAGACTAAGTGTGGATACTTAGTCGGGTGCATGGCGTTGGATGTGAGTTTCTATGGATGTTGAATGCTTTGCTGTCAAAAAATCCATGGTTGTGTTAATGTGGAAGGACAGTGGAATAGACTAATAGTCTTTGTTGTCTTTGCGGCATTTGCGCACATGGGTGTGGTCCTTGGGGTGATTGGGTCTTCGACGTTTGCTTGCATGCATGAGTTTGTTGATGCCCTTTGTTCCCCGACTACCTGCCAATTCCCGCACCTAGCGCACGTCTGAGATCTTCGCCGGCCTTTTTCTCTTCGCTCTCATGCGCAAGCGCCACGTGTTAACTTCTCATCTCACTCCTGCAGGTGGGCGGGCCAACTAGAGATATCGGGCGTGAGGACATAGTCGATCTGCCCGACCTCTCGGCCATTGCCGTTTTGACAAGGTGACAATTATAGTTGAAGACGTCATGAGTATCTGCTTGCCTTTTGATAATTGGGAGTGGCCGGTGTAAGACGAGTTGAGGCTTGTATGGAGTCGAGGTTTGCCCCTTTGAATGTGAGTGTGGGTAACTGCCCGTGCTTGAACATCACATCGATCCACCATAGCAACCTTCCTCCTTTCCCGAATGCAGATGAGGACGGTCTCTACTATGATGCAGATGTATGGAGAGCACTATTGCGGACTGATCGAGTTCACTTTTATAACCCGTCTAAGGCGTGCCATGTAGGGGAAACAGGGTTTGTTTTGATTTTCCTCCCCATTCTTGAATTTTGCCTTACAGGGCAATCAATGTTGGCAGGGCTTACAACCACTTACAATCACTGTTCTCAGACATTCTCAACTTTTGTATAGGGGACACTGGACCCGTTTTCCAGCAGGTGTTACGAAGCGTCTCCCGTAATGCCGGAGCTCTACCGGCAAACTTCCGGACCTCGGAGCCCCTGCTCCCACCTCCGTTATATGACGAGACCTCTAGCAAATCGGACGTCCCTTGTCTATGCGTCCCCCACAGAAAGGGTGGCATGAACCTAACGAAAGTAAAGCAATAGAATCATTGTCTCCTTTTTGTGTGGTTGTGACGCCCAACCTCACGCCCAGCGCGACTTCCTGATCGGAGTGGAGTGTGGGCCTGGAAGTGCGAAAAGGGGTTTGCCAAGGATTTTTGGGGGAAGTGGGGGAGTCTTAAGGGTATGAATGCAATTAGGCGAACGAGGGGTGCGTGCGCAAGGGTTTCACAGTCCAAAGGGGCCGGGACACTGTGGGCGACGGGTTACGGGAAAATTCCTCCGTGGTGGAGATGGTCCTGAAAAGTTAGGCCGTCGGGGGCCGCCACGTGGCGCAGGTCGCCGCGTACCTGGGTTGGGCCTTCGGAATTCCGGAGTTCTCTATGCACCGCTGCGTCGGCAGTTCACGCCAAAAGTACTGGGCCAATAGGGGGCTATGGCCGGCCATGGAATGGCACTGAGTTGATGATACGGGAGAAAGAGGCAGAAAGGAGGGAAACTGGTGGTGATCTCCACGAATCCCGGGTGGGTGAAGTAGTAGGTGTGGTCGGGGGAAGGGAAATCGGAGCACCGAGGGTCGCTAGTGGTGGCACAGTGGAATTCCCGCNGAAAGGAGGGAAACTGGTGGTGATCTCCACGAATCCCGGGTGGGTGAAGTAGTAGGTGTGGTCGGGGGAAGGGAAATCGGAGCACCGAGGGTCGCTAGTGGTGGCACAGTGGAATTCCCGCKGACATAGCCGATTCTCCGTGTGACAGGGGTATCGTGTCCTTATGAGCTCGTTTATTATAGGGGTGAAATAGTCCGGGTCATAGGACGAGTCTGAGCCCCAAGATCGCATCATGGTATCATCGTCGATGGGATAGCGCGGGTCGGGATATCGTCACCGCGCACGAGCACGTGTAGGATAGGCAGACTCGGTGGCGCCTCAGCGTGTTCGTACGGGATGATGGTTCCGCCGCGATTCCTTTTTGTGTGAGCGAGTCGACGCACGGGAATGCGTGTAAGGGCGCGACTCGGATTGCGTTTACACGTGTTCTCGCGCGGCGTTCGCGGGACCAGACTTCGGATCGTCAATTATGCAAGATGCCATCATATCGCAACCCCCATCGCGGGATAGGCAAAAACGAGAACAAAATCACTATCGGGGCCAGATTCAGCGACATCAGGCGCAGGCGAAGATTCGACATAGACATAACGCAAGGACAGGGATTCTCAGCAAAAAGATAGACAAGCAGTCATAACATCCATAAATCCATACATTCGGCAATCATACACATAATGCAAGCAGGACGGACATCGCAAGGGCAAATGTGAGCAAAAAGCCAAACCCAGATTTCATAAAGCCGAAACGAAAATAAGAACGGGCAAACCGCCCAGAGCCGCAATCAAAATGTATGTATACAGATGAAGAGGGGGAAGAGACAAGAAAACAGCAAACCCGCGCCCTTCGATCTCAACTCTGTCCTCTCTCTCTTTCCCTCCGATGCGGACAGTCCGTCGTCACGCAACAACCCAGGAAGTTGTCACCCCGCTTAGTCCTCCCGCACCCGTCGGATTCGCCCGTTCCCACAGTTTGTCGTGGCCCACGTCAATCCCGTGCGTTCGACACCAGCCGGCAGGTCACCCAACTCCTGCTCTACTCACCTCTTACTTCGCTCGTGTGCCGACCCTTCCTGATCGCGCAACCCCGAGCTTCCAACAACGGGTTAAGAGAGCTGACTAATCGCGCAGCCAAAATTTATAGCGTGTATGCATGCGCGAAGAACACGGAATTACTAGGACTTAGAGTGAGGATTATAGAGGGAACGCCTACGTTCTGCATGATCGGCCGCGGCGTGGGGGACGTAACCCTTCTCCACGCATCGATCCGAGCATGCAAGCTGCTGCTTATAAAATTTCAGCGAAAGAAAGAGAGGGAGGGCGGGAGAGACGAAGTGCAAGAAGAAAGATACAATTACAATGGCGCCCGCCCAAAATTACAGTTACACACACGATTAAGGGCGCCCACTAATCAGAGTGCCGTTGCGGCCGCATGAAGAAGCGCGTAGACAAAAGGCGCCGCGCGACAGGAAAAATCCTAATTACTAAATTCCTAAATTCCTCCGTAATGCGAAAAAGCAAAAAGAAGCACGAATTCCAGAAGGAAAATTGGAAATTCCGAGGGCCATCGGGGATTCGACAAAATTCGAAAAAGATTTAAAAGGAAATTAAAAAAAAACGAAGCAATTTCCCGCGCGATGTCCGCGCCCGAAAGATCGAAATCGAACCGAAAGAAATGATATCAACATTTATTAATTGCGCGCACGTGTGGCGTCGCGCTAGACAACCATCCGACCAATCGATCAATCGGTCGTCCCAAGACACACCTGACCCCGTAACCGGCCATTCGAAAAAGAGACGATGAAAAAGGACGAAACAGCGAGGATACTGATGCAATTCTCCACCGATTCCGATCTCTTGAAATTGGCCCAATCTTCCCAGCTTAGGACCCCTCATTGCAACCGCGCAGAAAATCGCGCGTTGCAGAAAGTGGTTCGTCACATATGTGACGCCCAGGGGGTTCCAATATTAGCAAGCTCCTGCTTGCTTGTTGACATGTGTCGATTTCTCTACTTGATCGACACGCGGAGCACTTTCTTCTATGCCACTTACCGTTTGATTGTGTGTGGACGTCATCCAACGTGGCAACACCGCTCTTCTACTAATTCCTCAGATTGGGCTTTCGATGACCCAAGGACGGGATCTTTCTCGTGCCGTCGCCGCGACACGCGTCCATTACCGGTTGCATCAGTAATTAATCGGGAGGGGGAAAGGGAGTCGGTGCATGGTAGCATAGCGGGGTGGAGGGTTTATGGGTACGGGGGGCAGAAGGCTTTCCATTCCGGCTACAGTCTTCGGAAGCTCTTGGTAGCAAACGATGCGGTGAAAGCGGGGGAAGCGATTGCCAGTGCGAGGGAGGGATATGAGATAATAAGGATAGAGGGTGGTGAAAGTACGGAAAAGTGCCGTGCGGAAACGATCGCGATCTTCGCATGCGGTGATGGTCTTCGTTATCACGCAATAAACCTCGATCATGTTGTGACCTCGCCACGCGGCACTAAGGAGCAGGACATGGAGGTAGAAGGCAAGGACGGCGCATCGAATGGAGGGGTGGGGGTGCACCACTGTAGCGAGGCGAGTAGCATAGAAGTGGTGGAAGGTGTCACGGGGAAACGGATTGGAGGGGAACGTAATGGGAGTGGTGAGCTGGCGGAGGGTGAGGTAGTCAAGGGGACGGCGAGAGAGTGATCGGGGACGAAGGCCGATCGTCCGTATCAGTACGTCGGCGAACTGGGGGACGGGTTGAGGAGGAGGGGGATCGGCTCCGTCGCCGTGCTGATGGGGTCGGAGTCGTGGCTGTGAGGTCGCCATCTTCGCGCCGGGGCGGCTCCGGATCCCAGCTTGGGTCGTCGTGGGTGCGCAGACTCGCCACGCTTGCGAATTCCAACTCCTTCTTCCCGACCGCAATCTCTTCTCTTTTGCGAGTCGCCTCGGGATCCTCAGCCTCCGTACCCGTACGCAGCGCTTCTTCTGGCACAACTTCCCACTCCGATCCAGCAGGCTCTTCGTCGTGCTCCTCTTCCCCTTCCTCACTTTCTTCTTCTTCTTCACTCTGTTCCCCCTCGCTATGCTCGTTATAGCTTCCTTCTTCGGAGGTTCCGTCTTCTTCCCCGAGCTCTTCGTCGTTGTTCCCGCCTTCTTCCAGTTTGTCGTCGTCTTCGTCACTCCCGGTATTCTCTTCCTCTTCCTCTTCTTCTCGAATGGCCGCAAGCTGCTCCGCCGAAGGATGCCTGAAGAAGGCAGGATCACGAGCCGTCCGGGGATCCAGGTATTGTTGCTGCGACGGCGGGATGCGCTCTGCGGCCCCCTCTACACAAGCTGACCACTAAAGATAGGGCGTCAATGCGCGAGAAAGTACATGGGGAATTGGATGCTCGTCGTCTTGCGAGATGATGTCGAGGGGGAGATCGTCCACCAGCTGCGCTACCAGGATCGTGAGCTCTTGCGTAACGAGTTTCCGATGACCGGCCCGCACTGTACTGAATAGAAATGCGAGGAGCTCTCCCTCCACGTTGGTTCGCCAGGCCTGGATGAACAGCAACTCTAGGCGCTCTACGCAAGGCGGGTGCGCTTCGTCCTCGATCCACGTCAGTCGTACCTCAACCAAGCACAATGAAAGCTCAATGAAGTCTTCGCGCCACAGGACCCAATGGGGAGGATGGATATCGGGGACAGCAAGGGGCTTTAGACAATAGGAAAGGCGAGGATGGATATCGAACTGTTTGAAGGTAGGGAAGATGGAGGGGAGATCAAAAACGGAGATCGGAGAGAGACTCATCGGGGATGGGGGAAGGGTACGAGGATAAGGAGCTCTGCCGGGGATCGCGCTAGTACATCCGAAGACCGTCGTATTCGATTGCTCGTGACGTTGAGGGGCGCATCGGTCCGGCACCGCACCACGGCAAGGCGGGACCCTATCGGCTGCGTCACGCAGGAGTTGGTTTAAATCCTTCGTCGCAGATATACATGTGGAGCTTCCTCAAACCGCTCCAGCCGAGTGCGCCAGCCATACCTCTTGCGAGCCCCTACGACAGGATAGGGTCTGCGCGAGGCACGTCTTACCTTCACCTAACAGGAGTTGTCACCTCTCTTCGGTGGGCGTATCCCCGCCGAGCTACCAGTCCACAGTACGAAAGCTAATCAGTCGCAATCGCAGAGGTGGACCAGCCGAGGGCGTTTCTCGTCCGCTGTAGCATAGGGGGTACGCGCGGTAGTACGCCTCTATCGAACCCGCACGCGAACCGGCATCTTGGGGGGCTGAGGTCCCAAGCGCGGTTCGTCCGGTTGACTAGGACGCATCCCACACACCACGCGCACACCACTTTATGAACACAAAGATAAAACACACACACACACACGAAACGACACAACAGAAACAACGCGACAACGCTCCTAGCCCCTTCGTAGCCAACCCATAATTTTCCGATGTAGAAATCGGATAGGCGTCGCGCGCGAGAGTTGATCTAAGACCGCACGGGCGCAGGGCTAACCCATATTGACTCGCAATGCAAACGTGCGCAAGCAGTCGCAATGATGGCGTACTATGTAGCGCCCATAATCAAGCGGTCCCTCATGGATCCGAGTACCGCTTATGACACTCAAGTGTCAGACTCGAAGTGTCGTGGGGGTCTAGTCCATCACGACATTGCACGACTGAAGGAATAGTCGTGTCGCCACCGCGATACCTCCAACCTTTGGTCTGAGCGTCTCGGCAGGCAAGGCAAATAGGCTCTGCACGGGGACAGATTCCTTCCCTGCAGAGTCTAGGGTTTGGGATGTCCTGGACAAGGACCTCGAATCCCGGCCCAGGACTAACGTCCGACTATAAAAAATCTCTAAAAAGCAAAGGATAAAAAAGGAGATCTTTTTTTTCTCTCAAACCCATAATTTGTTTGACCCTTATGCACAATCACGATAAACCTCGTAATCACTCTGGGCATGCATAAATATATGAGGGTTGGTTATACAGGTCGATCACTTCTCACAGTCAAAGTGAGGTTCCTCTCAACCATATATGCATGTAGTCGCAGGCAGTCACATCCAGAGCCCGAACCACAATCATACCTCCAATCACATCAGAGATTCAACCAGAAGTCAACGCACTACATGGGGTCAACTTCAACCATTCTCTCTACTCATACCCCTTGCTTTAGCCATACCAACCTCACTCGTGCACCTCTCAAATAAATACTCAGTACTTTCGTTGGATGGCCGTTCAATAAAGTCCGGGTGAAAACACAACAAAACAGTTCAAATCTCAAGGCTAAAGCTTTTAGGTTGAGTGGCAGGAGTGAATTGGAGTTGAATCGTAAACCGATGAATCGGCAACCCGCATTTTATCAGTGATAACAGAATATGATCCTTGTAGGATCAAGCTGAATCTAGTCATGAACTTGAATCAAACGATCAAGAGGACCTGTAACACATGACAGGTCAATGCCCCAGACTAAAATCATAAGCGCATGGAGAAATCAACTCCATAACACATTCTCACTCAAAATCTCCCTATAAGCTAGGCCTAGGTCTACCTCTAAGCCAGTGCTTAAGCAAAGGTAGACCACCTGCAGAATCTTCCCTATTAAGGGTGGATCGTCAGGATCGCCACCTGTGAAAATATAATCTATCTCCTCTAAATTAAGAAAATTTCGGCAGCGCTTCCCGTAGGAAAAGTGTCTTTCCAAAATTTATACAAGTCCAGATATGAGAGCAGAATTAATCTCTAACTCTATGAGAGTCAAATTCTGTTTAACTCCCTGAATTAGTAAAAATTTGGACAGCACTCCTTTTAGAAAGGGAGACTTCCCAGATTTATACTAAGTCAGATATGAGCTAAAAAAACAACTTGAGTTCAACTTAGACAAGATTGAACTAACTCCTTAGTTTTGCATAAATTTCGGCAGCACTCCCTCTAGAAAAGTGCTATTCCAAAATTTATACAAGGCTAAGTCCAGAATTTGAAAGTAACTTTGACTTCTCAAAGTTCAATTTTGTCTAACTCCTATAGCTCTAGCACCTGGCGAGCAGTTAAAGCAACTACCTATCAAACTGAAACTCAGGTAAGTAGTGATCTCACTCAGCCACATGCAAGTCAGACCACAAAGGTAAGTACTTTCACCATCCTAAAGTATACCTGAACAAACAATAGTTCATGATCTTTCAATGATTCAACCCATTATACCCAACTTACATAAGGTATACGTCACGCTACCTGAACTTACAAAGCGCACCCAACTTAGCCAGGCCTAGAGTCAGAATACCTAAACTTATGGAGTGTTCTGACTTGACCAAATATACACAAACAGAGGGCACAACTACTTTTCTCTTCTTTGGGCATATGACTAGACCACTCTACTCGCCCTAGACTGTTTAAAGTATCCAAGTTGTACATATTTATTTTCCCCTTTATCTTCTAAGGCTGCATATGACTGAACTAACTTAAGTTCAGTCTGCCCCAGTTCACCATCAATTCTGTTCTTAGTTATACTCTCTTCAAATTATGATACGGCTATAGTCAGACCACCTAAACTTATAGAACAGTCTGATTAGCTTGTTCTTAAATAGAATAGTAATAAATTATAGCCAAGTTATAACCATTGGGTTCTAGCATGTGCGAGGCTTTGAGCCAGACCCCCTGAACTTACAGAAGGGTCTAACTCTCTATCAGATTCATTTCTATCTGAGCCATTATGTGTGTGACATCGAGTCAAACCCCCTGAACTTATAGAAGGGTCTGCCTCTTTGCCAAGATTATTTCTTCAGAATAAAGAGTAGGAAGGGGTTGAGCCACCTAAACTTATAGACCAACTCAGACCTCCTCGTTCAGAAACCAAAAAAACAGATAAAACCCCAATGAAAATAATGTAACTCAAGGGACCAAAACTTATTGAATACCCCGAGTCCCTGAAAATCAAGCACAATCAAACCCTCGCAAGTCAGAGAAGTCAGACCACCTAAGCTTATAGAACAGTCTGACCCTCCATGCAAAACCATAGCACTGGGTCTCCCCAAACTTATGGGGACATCCCAGCCTCCAGAGCAATCGAACCTCCTAAACTTACAAAAGGGTCTGACGCTCAATGCAAACCAAAATAAACAAAGCACTGGGTCTCCCCAAACTTATGGGGACCTCCCAGCCTTAAAGACCCAGTCAACCATCACGCAAAACAACCCTCCATCCTGTCTTTCTCGAGATGCAGTTCTTTTCAACAATTTGAATTCATACAATCAATTAAAGTTGAAACTGAAACTTGGACAGACATTCTTTTACTTAGTCTTGTTCAATGTCCTGAAAGTCAAACGAAAGAATAAAGTAGGGTTACACATCATATATTCAGTCAGAGATGCAATGGGTAATACAAATAGGGGTTATAACAGGGTTCATAGAGGGAAAGCAATGATTATCTGTCGGTTCCCTGCCTCCAGAACTCCTCCTGAGTTCCGACAGAGCTCCCGCAATCGGTGGGATGACTCCCCACAGAGTCTTGCTGCGGTCCTACGGGTTGCAATCCCGCCTGCCGCCTTCCTTTCAGACCCAGGGGACAAAACTTAGAGTAAGAAAGGTAGGAAAAGAAGGTTTTAGACTCTCAGATCCAAGGAGGGTGCTCTTTGACTCGCAGGAGAGGGCCTCGTTGCCTTCACTCGCCTGAGGGCCCGGCAATAATGGCCAGAATACAGCACCAACTCGATTAAACCAAAATCAGACTTCCGACTGTTGCCTTTTCTTAGCGATCTCTCAAGTCGTAGGCCTAGCTCTGCCGCTCCTCCGTCACATGTAGACTTTCCGTTTCTGCTAGGCTTATATCAGTCAAACTCCCGTTCACGCCTGCGACTTTAGTGTGCTTAGCATGCAAGGCCTGCCCTTGTAAGCTGCGAATGACTCCTTCTCTGGTGGTCAGCTCCGACAGCAAGGTCTGTGCAGGTCACAGTCCTCTATTGCTCACGGCACCCGTTCACTTGGTTGGTCATGAGCAGCACTCCACCCACCCCCTTGTTGTTGGACCGATGACCCCCGTGCTGTATTACAGAGTAGCGGTATACGACAAATTTACAGGGCTTGCGCAGTAAACACATTTGAACCCCCACTAAGGCATACCATTCGCACCAATCGTGCGCAGTCCCCAAATTGGTAGCTCACCTCCGCTCTTTTCCCTTGGTCTGTTGTGGCCTCATTCAGCAGGTAGGTATGCTTTCTTCACCGTCGCTTCCTCCTTACTACTTGGCCACCTCCTGAAGCCGTGATGCCCTCACCCTCTGGCAATCAGCCGCTGTGTGGCCTAGAGGGACTACCTTCACGTAGGACACAGCAGTACATAGCAAGGGCACACAACTCTGCGGGCTTGCAACGCCTAGACAACAACGCACCAAAGCGTCTAGCTGAAGCCTGACCGCGGTTGTTCCATCACAACCAATCAAAAATGCCAAAATTGTCGTTGCTAACTAGACAACACATCCGCAGACAACCCCACCGTTCCCGCTAGTATGCAATTGGTGTTACAATTCCGTATCTGGTTCATCTCGCATAGTCAACCATTCGAGGTGAGTACCCCCTTTTTGCCGCCCTCTTTTCTTTCCCGCTTTAACCAGAATGTAGCCTGTCCTTATATCTACGTTCATCCGAATTCATTCTCTGTTCTCTCCCCTCCCACTTATACCAGAAGGGGAGTGGACTGCCCTCTAACACACGACCAAGTACATCAATGAATAGAGACGAGAAAGAAGGGGAATGACGAGACTGACTCCCTCCTAAAGCCCAGAAAGGTTCTTCTCTGAATCTGCCCTTATAGCTTGGTTGGGTACAACTCAAGACTACTATCCTTCCCGCTCGTCTCTGCCAGTCCCTCGTGCGGCCCCCTCTCTCCCTCTACTCTCTCTCTCTCTCTACGCTTTTACCCATTCCCCATTGACCCGTGCACGTTTGCCCCCGCGCTGCGCCCGCCATCTTGTCTCGAAAATGAGCCCTCTCTTACGACGCGCCTAGCTACACAGCTGCGCAACTCGTCACCCGCATAGTGCCAAGCTTGCAATCTGAACGTGGAACCTGACACAATCATCCGATTCCCGATGGGCAACGCGTCGACCTACAGGCAAATCTCCTATCTCGCGACTATCCATCTACTACCTCCATCGATAGGGCTAGCACAAGTCCGGATGAACCTTTCGTTACAATGCTGAAAGATACACTACAAACCTTGAGACTACCCCCGGGCGCAGCTCTTCACATCAGTCCACACTAAACCAATTACCTTCTTCCAAAACTAACTTTATAGTCGTACTCGCCCGCCTCTAGAACCCCAGGATAGCCTCTTCACTCGCCCGATTTCATCATGAAACGGGCGAGATACAAAACTTTCCTCCTTCGTTCACTCCCGCCATAGCCATACACAATCACCTTCTTCACTAACATCCTAAACTACTGACTCTCTTCTCAATTTAGCTCCATATTCCGGTTCGCAACCTATAAAAAACATAGTTTATAACTTTATTTCGCTCGATTACGTTAAGAATCGAGCGAAATATCACATTTTCCTATTCTTGCCATGTCTACCTTCGATACCTCCGCGCACTCTCTTTTCTACTCACCTCTCAATCTACTGACTGCCCTCCAAATCCGGCTTCATAATCCGATTCGTCCGACACAAAAAACCCTACAATGAACCTGCGTAGCACGGCGAACGTGTTCGCACCCCTTCACGTTTGCGCGTTTGCGGGAACAGGTCGCGAACATGTTCAGGCGAACATATTTTTTTTTCGTAAAAAAAAAAAAAAAAAAAAAAAATGTTTTTTGGTTTTTGATTTTTAACTCATGATTGGCTACGAATTTGAACATGAATCCTAGGCAAAAGTTGCTTGTATTATTGTTTTGCATAACATATATGTTTTTCAGATTTTTTTCAGATTTTTTTTTTTTATGTTCGCGTTCGGAGGATTTTGGGCGCTCGTTCGCGTTCGGGCGAACATGTTCGTGTTCGCCTCCGAACGCGAACACGGTGCTACGTAGCAGTGAACCTTATCTCACCCGATTTCATCAAGAATCGGTTGAGTTTCGTGCTTTCCCGTTTATCTCTCGTTCCGCCATAGCTCCGCGCGATGTTTTTCTTACTAACTTCCTATTTTACTAACTTATCACTAAAACTAACCTCGAATTCGAGTTCGCTCGGGGCTAAAACCCCGAGCTCGCTTCTTCCCCCCACTCGAATTGACTCACTATGGAGCGAACTCCATACTTCCAGCTGCGCCCAGTTCACCTTCCGCCATCTTCGTAAACTGTGAATGCACCTGGCGCCAAACC
>BFEA01000264.1:1213211-1225213 GCA_003427395.1 Chara braunii | reverse complement strand
GTCCGGGTTCACTCACATTCCCCTCCCCGCTGCGTCCGCTGGCTTGCCTCTCCGCCCTCGCTGCCCCCGCTATCTCCTCATCCTTCAGCCCGGGTGGACACCACCCCCTGCTCTCTAACATTGCACGGTCCGACAGCCAACCGAGTGTCTGAATGCAGAAGAAAAATGCCTCGGTCGTCGGATCTCCTCCCATTTTATGCGCATCATCCTTGCGCAGGGGCCATGCTAATCTTCTCTAAATCGTTCCAAGTTTTACAGATGTCCCGAAGGACTCAGCTGGGGCAATGCCCCATGGCGCTACCAAAGGCCGCCCGACCTTTTCCCTTACTTCCCTCAAACGCGCCTACCTCGGTTTCCAACCGGATTCAGTCCCGGACTTTTCATAAGCGACCCTCAGACCGTGGCCGCGCAAATCTTCTCCCTATTGGTCAGACTTCTACAGGTGTCGCACGGCCTCAGCCGAGGACAACGCTCCTTTCCCCCTCTCTTCAAACAAATCACCTGGTTACTCCGGGTGTCTGCACCAGCCCGTACTTTTACGGCTCACGGTTGCACTTACTGGACCGGGCCTTCGGCCTCACACGTCGGGCCCCGCGGGAGAGCAAAAAAAACGGGAATGAATCTAAGCCAAGCCACAAAAAATTTGGGTTGCGACCCCCGCACCCCCATAGTAACAGCCCAATATCGCAACCTATAGGGCTACGCCCAGGCCCGCAGCTGGTGCGCGCGGTACCCCACATGACGCGGTGCACCTCAGCACTTCGGTCCGAGGGAGAGACGACCCGGGCCTCTCCTCCGCCTACAACCCTGCGCCCGGCTCCCCGGCGTCCGCCCCGGCTTACCCAAACCATGCTGTAACTGCCCAGCGCGCCATCCTACGACACCCCACTCACCGCACAAAATTGCGCCGTCATTGCCGATGCCGTCGTCAGGGTCGTTCTTCGCATGCGCGCTCGACTCAGTCAAACGTAGCCATCGAGAGAATATATCCCCTAGATCCTAGTTTAATAAAGAGTAACCAAAAATAAAAACTTAAAGATAAAAATAAAAATAAACGGACCGGCGCCTGCGCCGGTTTCGTAATCAACATCAGAGGAGGAATCACGCTCGCCTTAAACCTCGCGCGCCCACGCACTCTCTGCTCTAGCCAACCATCCTGTCCGCGTAATCCCAGACACGGCCGCGCCTGGCGCGGTATACTTAAACTTTGAACCAGAACTATCTCCTGTCACTTGCACAAACCAGGGCAGATACCCTTGTAAGGGTATTCGCACCGACAGGATTACCGGACCATATTAAGCGACGTCCCCGTCGCTTCGCAAAATCGAAAGCTATCAGATAACCCAAGCTGCTGGCGAAAGGAGGGATCAATCCAGTTAGTAGGGAATTCGGGGCTAAATTCTCCATCCATCTGTACTTACCCACCGGTATACCACCAACATATCACTGGGTCTTTAGTTATCCTTCCTCTTTTTAGGATGAACCTCCCCAGGACCTACTTAAAATACCTTCATTTTGAAGATGAGTCTTCCAACAAAATCATATCAGCCCCTCTTTCCAAAAATCTGAAGGGTTCTTAACCCATAAAACTTTTTCAGTCATGGAAGTCACTGCCGCTGACAAGACCGTTTGCAACCTCCAATAAGGTTAGTGAAGGGTCTCTAACGCCGGCGGGTCCCCCTACCGCAGGACACCTTTACTAACCCTTTTTGTGACTAGGCAAACAGGACTGCCGATTATGGCGGCTCGTCCCTTACCCTCTGCCGCGCACAAAACCCACTTGCGATTCACAACCCAAGGCCAAGACATGAGGGGTTTCTGATTCTGGCGGGTTTCCCGGCCGCAGAAGACGGCCCTCACCGGCAGCTGAGAACCAACAAGGTGAAATTCGCCGATTCTGGCTGTGGATAAAAATTTTCCCAAATCTTTCAGGCAAACATTGTCCTTTTCGTCAAACTTTATCACTAACTTGTCAACTTACCATGCCATAAATCAGTTTACTCACCTTTGAAGGAGAGCCTTCCAACAACCAAAATCATCCCCTTTTTCCAAAAATCCAAAGGGATCTCAACATGGAGCTAAACACCCCCTCTCTCAAAATCACGAGGGGTCTCATTACAGAATAAAACACCCCCTTTCCCAAAAATCACGAGAACCTCGTCACAACACAAAACATTACAAAACATCCCCTTTTCCAAAATCCAAGGGGTCTCTTCATAGAACAAAACATCATTGAGAGACCACCTTATGGGTTCTCATCACAACTTAAGCAATCAACAATCGGCATGGTGAAGCATTCGAGTCTCAATGACTCATAAATCTTATAGAAGTCCTCACAACTTTTCACAAACAGACTGCACTTACTCCCCTTATACTATGTCCCCTCAACTACCCGTAAGCAGGTCACATGAGCATACCGAAGAGTAGACAGTTTCACATGTCACATGTTCACACATCTTTCATACAAAGCCAACATTCATCAGGATAAAACCACACAAGTGAGAGTGATAGTGATCGTCACAAAAACCAAGCCTCATAGGGTCTTAACTCAATATGTACACCAGGATAAAATGTCTCTCTTAAAACTAACATAGGTACCCAGCCCTCACACCCCACTCTGCTGGGTAACCCACGCCTCGAACACACGAGTACCGCGGAGTATACCCAATCATACACAAAAACTCAAAGCATACGAGTCTATCCCAACACGCCAACATATCACACATCTGGATACAACCATCTAAATCACACCAAAAGAAGGAGCAAAAGATTCGTCCAAACTACAATCCGCATATGTACAAATGGACAAGCTAGTCGTGGCTACGCTTAAGTATGCACATATCTAGCTCAGTCCCTATGCACAGGAAACCTCATTCCTATTGACGTATAGGCGAACCAGTTTCTACTCACTCATTTCCTCCTGGCTTCACCTATATGGTTGAGCTTTATCCCTATTTACAGTCTCAGTTACCTTACCGGACCATTATTGTAAGAGTTCCCCTCCAATCCGTTTTCCCTCTCTCGCAATCGACTCCCATTGTCTAAGTCGTCTGGACTCAATGCCTCTACCTTTCAGATGAGCCTAGACTATATCAAGTCGGTCGTGTCTCTTCCCTTATCATTCCTTTTCTTTTCTTCCCTGCGGGCTCGTCTCGCTTCCTTACACCTGCGAGGCTTATGGCCCGTCTTTCCACAGTAATTACACACAATTCTCGACCACTGCTCTCGCCGCCTCCTACTTTCCGAGTTTCCCAACTAGACGCTGGTATCATCTGCTTGTCATTACTTTCTCCCCTAGGATCGGGTGTCGCGGGAGGTTGGGCCACCCCAGCTTCTTCCTGACTTTCTCGCTTTTTTTGCCCTTTCCTGCTTGGAATGTCAGTCATCCTCTCATATGTAGGGATCACAGCATTCTTTGCCATATTCCGCACCTCTTCTTCCTTAGCAGGTGACTCACGTTTTCTCCCTTCACCCCACCTATGATTCCACTCGCTCGCCTTAACATCCTTCCGCGACTCTCCTTTCACACCTTTAGAGGTGCCAGCCGTCAATTCATCTGTCATTTTGCCAGCTTCATCCCTTTCACAGTCCCTTAACGCCTTCCTCCTTTTGGCTTCACGTAGGATGTGGCAAAGATACTGGTCAAAATCTTGCCCCACAAAATTCTCTCGTATCTTATCCCATATAAGTCCTCCCGCCCCGCGGATCAGGTCTCGCTGCTCTTCACCCGTAAAATGCATAAGGAAGAAAAAACACCTGTCATGTTCAGACAGTCCCCAAACCTTGTAGGAAGCGCGCTCATACTCCACCAGAAAATGCCTCGCTGACTTGTAGTCATATCGATCCATCTTCTCGAGGTCCTCTCCGGTCAACTGTTCCTCTCCCAGTCGGTACTTATTCCTCATGCCATTATAAAACTTCTTTCATGACAACCCTGCTTTCCTGATCACTTCACCGACATCCTCCTGTAGGTCAACATGGATATACCTTATGACCTCCTTCAACATCTGTTCCTCATTCCACTCACACTGGACCGCTATCTGCTCAAACTTGCTAAGGAAGCTAGAGACGTGGTTACCGTCGAAGAAACTGATCTCAACTTTGGGCATGTTGTCCCGCTCCCAGTCCCGCATGCTGAACAAATCAACAAACTTCTCGACCCCAATCCTTTCTTGAGGGTCCTCCATCTCGGGTTCCTCCGACCCCATCACCTGTTGAACAAACAACGATCAGTTAGGGTTGAGGCCCGATGAGAGTCGAGGGTCTGAAAATATAGAATCTATCATGCTAGTCTCATCTGTACACTTGCCTTCACAATACTACTAACCATATACATTGTATACAGGCAGGGTTTCTCAAGGCTAATCCTAGGCAGACAATAGTAATCACTACGGCAGTAGGTAGTTAGAGGCCTATAGTCAAGTCTGAAGGAGAGCACTTTAGTCAGACGGTAAAAGGCCCCTTCTATCGGTCCACTGCCGCCCGTAACCCATCCCAGTCTTCAATTCCCTCATTTGGATCATGAGAAATGGCATATACGTCCACTATACTGGCCATGTTCCTGAGCCACCGACCAGAAGGCGAGAATTTCAGGTCTAAGTACAGACCATACATCAGTTTACATGTATATCGCCCATACTCCCAGTCTCGCACCCTGATATCTACTTAAACATATATCTTCGTATACTTAGATGCAACCTAGGATATCTACTTAAAAATATACCTTTACATACTTGGACATAACCTAGGCTGTTAAACATCAATTACTACCCACCGCTTCATTAAAGGCGAGCAAAATAGTCTAAGTGTTAACTCTTCCACTGCTACTCCAACTCCCTCCAGGATTAAGATATCCTTCACGTAAAGAAGGTATTGCCCAGACTCACTACGTGCCGTAGCACAACAACCACTTAGACTCCAGACTCAAACATCTAAGTCCATACAAGTAATATCCTTCAGCTTTCCCTCACTTACTTCTCCTCTAAGCGCACAGATGATCTCTAACCTAACACCTAGGAGAGGAGCTGTACCTTCAACTCTTGATAGAGAAATATTATTTCACTCATCCTTAGCTCCATTCTGAGGCAACCGTATTACGAGGCTTTCCCAATCACTCAGATGACTCTTACAGTAGTCAGAGAGGGTACACCATAGAGCTAACTCTCGCAATAGCCACGCTTAACCTTAGCCACGCCAAGCATGCAAAGCACTGTCCACGCCTGCCAACTATTGAATCAGAAAGGTTACCAATCCCAAATACCATCATGCCAGTCAAAGCCGGTAAACGTAGACATAAAACACTTATCACCCTCGAGTCACTCATACCACATTAATCCAAATCAGGTCACTTCAACTAAAACCACGTCGCCTAACCAACCCTTACTTCACGTTTTTTATCCAGCAGTGTCTGCTACCAACCATTATGTCCAAACCCGTCAATAGGGCAGAAGTGGTCACTGCGCCTGGATCAGCAACCTGCCTCGAATCTAGATCCGATTTTTAAGGATCTCTCAATTCTATGACACTTTCAATCAATAGTCGAGATATCAACTGATCACTCATTTAGTCCTAACGAAAACCTCTCATTGGCCTATTTTCTCACTTCCAACACCCGGATGTCGTTCCACCAGGGACAACGGTAGGCAACCGTTATCCCCGGCAACGGCGCCACCTGTCGGGCGCATCGGTCCGGCACCGCAGCAGGGCAGCGCGGGACCCTCTCGGCCGCGTCACGCAGAAGTTGGTTTCAATCCTTCGTCGCACATATACATGTGGAGCTTCCGCAAGTCGCTCCGGCCGACTGCGCCAGCCATACCTCTCGCAAGCCCCTACGACAGGATAGGGTCTGCGCGAGGCACGTCTTACCTCCACCTTACGGGAGCTATGACCTCCCTTCGATGGGCGTATCCCCGGTGAGCTACCAGTCCACAGTATGAAAGCTAATCAGTTGCAATCGCAGAGGTGGACCAGCCGAGGGCGTTTCTCGTTCGCTGTAGCATAGGGGGTACGCGCGGTAGTATGCCTCTATCGAACCCGCACGCGAACCGGCATCTTGGGGGGCTAAGGTCCCAAGCGCGGTTCGTCGCCGATCGACTAGGACGCATCCCACACACCACGCGCACACCACTTTACGAACACAAAAATAAAACACACACACACACACGAAATGACACAACACAAACAATGTGACAACGCTTCTAGCCCCTCGGTAGCCAACCCATAACCTTCCGATGCGGATATCGGATAGGCGTCGCGCGCGAGACTTGATCTAAAACCGCACGGACGCAGGGCTAACCCATATTGACTCGCAATGCAAACGTGCGCAAGCAATCGCAATAACGGCGTACTATGTAGCACCCATAATCAAGTGGTCCCTCATGGATCCGAGTACCGCTTATGACACTCAAGTGTCAGACTCGAAGTGTCGTGGGGGTCTAGTCCATCATGACATTGTACGGCTGAAGGAATAGTCGTGCCGCCACCGCGAGACCTCCGACCTTTGGTCTAAGCGTCTCGGCAGACAAGGCAAATAGGCTCTGCATGGAGGCAGATTCCTTCCCTGCAGAGTCTAGGGTTTGGGATGTCCTGGACAAGGACCTCGAATCCCGGCCTAGGACCAACGTCCGACTATAAAAAATCTCTTAAAAGCAAAGGATAAAAAATGAGATTTTTTTTTTCTCTCAAACCCATAATTTGTTTGACCCTTATGCACAATTACGATAAACCTCGTAATCACTCTGGGCATGCATAAATATATGAGGGTTGGTTATACAGGTCGATCACTTCTCACAATCAAAGTGAGGCTCCTCTCAACCATATATGTATGTAGTCGCAGGCAGTCACATCCAGAGCCCGAACCACAATCATACCTCCAATCACATCAGAGATTCAACCAGAAGTCCACGCACTACACGGGGTCAACTTCAACCATTCTCTCTACTCATACCCCTTGCTTTAGCCATACAAGCCTCACTCGTGCAACTCTCTAATAAATACTCAGTACTTTCTTTGGATGGCCATTCAATAAAGTCCGGGTGAAAACACAACAAAACAGTTCAAATCTCAAGGCTAAAGCCTTTAGGTTAAGTGGCAGGAGTGAATTGGAGTTGAATCGTAAACCGACGAATCGGCAACCGGCATTTTATCAGTGATAACATAATGTGATCCTTGTAGGATCAAGCTGAATCTAGTCATGAACTTGAATCAAACGATCAAGAGGACCTGTAACACATGACAGGTCAATGGCCTAGACTAAAATCATAAGCGCATGGAGAATACAACTTCATAACATATTCTCACTCAAAATCTCCCTATAAGCTAGGCCTAGGTCTACCTCTAAGCCAGTGCCTAAGCAAAGGTAGACCACCTGCAGAATCTTCCCTATTAAGGGTGGATCGTCAGGATCGCGACCTGTGAAAATATAATGTATCTCCTCTTAATTAAGAAAATTTTGGCAGCGCTTCTCGTAGGAAAAGTGTCTTTCCAAAATTTATACAAGTCTAGATATGAGAGCAGAATTAATCTCTAACTCTTTGAGAGTCAAATTCTGTTTAACTCCCTGAATTAGTAAAAATTTGGACAGCACTCCCTTTAGAAAGGGAGACTTCCCAGATTTATACTAAGTCAGATATGACTCAGAAAACAACTTGAGTTCAACTTAGACAAGATTTAACTAACTCCTTAGTTTTGCATAAATTTCGGCAGCACTCCCTCTACAAAAGTGCTATTCCAAAATTTATACAAGGCTAAGTCCAGAATTCGAAAGTAACTTTGACTTCTCAAAGTTCAATTTTGTCTAACTCTCTGAATTAACAAAAATTTGGGCAGCACTCCCTTTAGAAAAAGAGACTTTCTAGACTTTTACTAGGTCAGATATAAAGAAAAGACAAGTTGAACTTTGACAAGTCAACAATTGACTAAGTCCTTGGATTTGTAGAAATTTCGGCAGTGCTTCCCGTAGAGAAAGTAGCTTGCCAAAATTTATAAAAAGCCAAGTACAAAAAATGATCCATGAAAATGCGAGAATTGATCGAAGTTAAAAAAACTTAGCTAAGAAATTGCAGGAATTAAAACTAACTTCTACAGCTCTAGCACCTGACGAGCAGTTAAAGCAACTACCTATCAAACTGGAATTCAGGTAAGTAGTGATCTCACTCAGCTACATGCAAGTCAGACCACAAAGGTAAGTACTCTCACCATCCCAAAGTATGCCTGAACAAACAATAGTTCATGATCTTTCAATGATTTAACCAATTATACCCAGCTTACATAAGGCATAGGTCAGGCCGCCTGAACTTACAGAGCGCACCCAACTTAGCCAGGCCTAGAGTCAGAACACCTAAACTTATAGATCGTTCTGATTTGACCAAATATACACAAACAGAGGGCACAACTACTTTTCTCTTCTTAGGGCATATGACTAAACCACTCTAGTCGCCCTAGACTGTTTAAAGTATTCAAGCTGTATATACTTATATTCACCTTTGTCTTCTAAGGCTGCATATGACTGAACTAACTTAAGTTCAGTCTGCCCCAGTTTACCATCAATTCTATTCTTAGTTATACTCTCTTCAAGTTATGATACGGCTATAGTCAGACCACCTAAACTTATAGAACAGTCTGATTAGCTCGTTCTTAAATAGAATAGTAATAAAGTATAGCCAAGTTATAACCATTGGGTTCCAGCATTTGTGAGGCTTTGAGTCAGACCCCCTGAACTTACAGAATGGTCTAACTCTCTGCCAGATTCATTTCTATCTGAGCCATTATGTGTGTGGCATCGAGTCAAACCCCTTGAACTTACAGAAGGGTCTGCCTGTTTGCGAAAATTATTTCTTCAGAATAAAGAGCAGGAAGAGGTTGAGCCACCTAAACTCATAGACCAACTCAGACCTCCTCATTCAGAAACCAAAGAAACAGATAAAACCCCAATGAAAACAAGGCAACCCAAGGCACCAAAACTTATTCAATGCCGCGAGTCCCTGAAAATCGAGCACAATCAAACCCTCGCAAGTTTGAGCAGTCAGACCACCTAAACTTATAGAACAGCCTGACCCTCCACGCAAAACCATAGCACTAGGTCTCCCTAAACTTATGGGGACATCTCAACCTCCAGAGCAATCGGACCCCCTAAGCTTATAAAAGAGTTTGACGCTCTATGCAAACCAAATAAACAAAGCACTGGGTCTCCCCAAACTTATGGGGACCTCCCAGCCTTAAGGACCCAGTCAACCATCACACAAAACAACCCTCCATCCTGCCTTTCCCCAGATGCAGTTCTTTTCAGCAATCTGAATTCATACAATCAATTAAAGTTGAAACTCTAAGTTGGACAGACATTCCTTTACTTAGTCTTGTTGAATGTCCTGAAAGTCAAACGAAAGAATAAAGTAGGGCTACACATCATATATTCAGTCAGAGATGCAATGGATAATACAAATAGAGGTTATACCTGGGTTCATAGAGGGAAAACAATGATCACCTGTCAGTTCCCTGCCTCCAGAACTCCTCCTTAGTTCCGGCAGAGCTCCCGCAATCAGTGGGATGACTCCCCACAGAGTATTGCTGCGGTCCTATGGGTTGCAATCCTGCCTGCCGCCTTCCTCTCAGACCCAGGGGACTAGACTTAGACTAACAAAGGTAAGAAAAAAAAGTTTTAGACTCTCAGATCCAAGGAGGGTGCTCTCAGACTCGCAGGAGAGGGCCTCGTTGTCTTCACTCGCCTGAGGGCCCCGCAATGATGACCAGATTACAGCACCAACTCGATTAAACCAAAATCAAACTTCCGACTGTTGCCTTTTCTTAGCGATCTCTCAAGTCGTAGGCCGAGCTCTGCCGCTCCTCCGTCACATGTAGACTTTCCGTTTCTGATAAGCTTACATCAGTCAAACTCTCGTTCACGCCTGCGGCTTTAGTGTGCTTAGCATGCAAGGCCTCCCCTGTAAGCTGCGAATGACTCCTTCTCTGGTGGTTAGCTCCGACAGCAAGGTCTGAGCAGGTCACAGTCCTCCTTTGCTCACGACACCCGTTCACTTGGTTGGTCATGAGCAGCACTTTTCTCACCCCCTTGTTGTTGGACCGACGATCCCCGTGCTGTATTACAGAGTAGCGGTATACGACAAATTTAGAGGGCTTGCGCAGTAAACACATTGGAACCCCCACTAAGGCACACCATGCTCACCAATTGTGCGCAGTCCCCGGATCGGTAGCTCACCTCCCCTCTTTTCCCTTGGTCTGTTGTGGCCTCATTCAGCAGGTAGGTATGCTTTCTTCACCGTCCTTTCCTCCTTACTGCTTGGCCACCTCCTCAAGTCGTGATGCCCTCACCCTCTGGCAATTAGCCGCTGTGTGGCCTAGAGGAACTACCTTCACGTAGGACACAACGGTACACAGCAAGGGCACACAACTCTACGGGCTTGCAACGACTAGACAACAATGCACCACAGCCTCTAGCTGAAGCCTGACTCCGGTTGTTCCATCACAACCAATCAAAAGTGCCAAAATTGTCGTTGCCAACTAGACAACACATTCGCAGACAACCCCACCGGTCTCGCTAGTGTGCAGTTTGGTGTTATAATTCCGTATCTGGTTCATCTCACATGGTCAACCATTCGAGGTGAGTACCCCCTTTTTGCCGCCCTCTTTTCTTTCCCGCTTTAACCAGAACGTAGCCTGTCCTTATGTCTATGTTCATCCGAATCGATTCTCTGTTCTCTCCCCTCCCACTTGATACCAGAAGGGGAGTGGACTTCCCTCTAACACACGACCAAGTACATCAATGAATAGAGACGAGAAAGAAGGGCAACGTCGAGACTGACTCCCTCCTAAAGCCCAGAAAGGTTCTTCTCTGAATTTGCCCTCATAGCTTGGTCGGGTACAACTCAAGACTACTATCCTTCCCGCTCGTCTCTGCCAGTCCCTCGTGCAGCCCCCTCTCTCCCTCTACTCTCTCTCTCTTTCTACGCTTCTACCCATTCCCCATTGACCCGCGCACATTTGCCCCCGCGCTGCGCCCGCCAGCTCGTCTCGAAAATGAGCCCTCTCTTACACCGCGCCTAGCTACACGGCTGCGCAGCTCGTCACCCGCATAGTGCCAAGCCTGCAATCTGAACGTGGAACCTGACACGATTATCCGATTCCCGATGGGCAACGCGTCGATCTACAGGCAAATCTCCTATCTCGCGACTATCCATCTACTACTTCCATCGATAGGGCTAGCACAAGTCCAGATGAACCTTCCGTCAGAATGCGGAAAGATACACTACAACCTAGAGACTACCCCCGGGCGCAGCTCTTCACATCAGTCCAAACTAAATCACTTACCTTTTTCCAAAACTAACGTTATAGTCGTACTCACCTGCCTCTAGAACCCCAGGATAGCCTCTTCACACGCCCGATTTCATCACGAAACGGGCGAGATACAGAACTTTCCTCCTTCGTTCACTCCTGCCATAACCATACGCAATCACCTTCTTCACTAACATCCTAAACTACTGACTCTTCCAGTTCGCAACCTATAAAAAACACAGTCTATTACTTTATTTCGCTCGATTCTGTTAAGAATCGAGCGAAATATCATATTTTCCTATCCTTGCCATGTCTACGTTCGATACCTCTGCGCACTTTCTTTTCTACTAACCTCTCAATCTACTGACTGCCCTCCAAATCCGACTTCATAATCCGATTCGTCCGACAAAAAAACCCCTACAATGAACCTTATCTCACCCGATTTCATCAAGAATCAGGTGAGTTTCGTGCTTTCCCGTTTATCTCTCGTTCCGCCATAGCTCCGCGCGGTGCTTTTCTTACTAACTTCGTATTCTACTAACTTATCACTAAAACTAACATCGAATTCGAGTTCACCCGGGGCTAAAACTCCGAGCTCGCTTGTTCCCCCCACTCGAATTGACTATGGAGCGAACTCCATACTTCCAGCTGCGCCCAGTTCACCTTCCGCCATCTTCGTAAACTGTGAATGCACCTGGCGCCAAACCCCGGCCAGG
>BFEA01000264.1:1202356-1212796 GCA_003427395.1 Chara braunii | reverse complement strand
GTCCGGGTTCACTCACATTCCCCTCCCCGCTGCGTCCGCTGGCTTGCCTCTCCGCCCTCGCTGCCCCCGCTATCTCCTCATCCTTCAGCCCGGGTTGACACCACCCCCGGCTCTCTAACATTGCATGGTCCGTTAGCCGGCCAAGTGTCTGAATGCAGAAGAAAAATGCCTCGGTCGTCGGACGCCTCCCGTTTTATGCGCACCATCCCTGCGAAGGGGCCATGCTAATCTTCTCTCAATCGTTCCAAGTTTTACAGATGTCCCGAAGGACTCAGCCGGGGCAATGCCCCATGGCGCTACCAAAGGCCGCCCGACCTTTTCCTTTACTTCCCTCGTGCGCGCCTACCTCGGTTTCCAACCGGATTCACTCTCGCACTTTTCATAGGCGACCCTCAGACCGTGGCCGCGCAAATCTTCTCCCTATTGGTCCGACTTCTACAGGTGTCCCACGGCCTCAGCCGAGGACAGCGCTCCTCTCCCCCTCTCTTCAAACAAATCACCTGGTTACTCCGCGTGTCCGCACCAGCCCGTACTTTTACGGCTCACGGTTGCGCTTACTGGACCGGGCCTTAGGCCTCAGACGTCGGGCCCCGCGGGAAAGCAAAAAAAACGGGAATGAATCTAAGCCAAGCCTCAAAAATTTTGGGCTGCGACCCCCGAACCCCCATACTAACAGCCCAATATTGCAACCTATAGGGCTACGCCCAGGCCCGCAGCTGGTGCCCGTGGTACCCCACATAACGCAGTGCACCTCAGCACTTCGGTCTGAGGGAGAGATGCCCCGGGCCTCTCCTCCGCCTACAACCCTGCGCCCGGCTCCCCGGCGTCCGCGCCGGCTTACCCAAACCATGCCGTAACTGCCCAGCGCGCCATCCTATGACACCCCGCTCACCGCACGAAATCGCGCCGTCGTTGTCGATGTCGTCGTTGGGGTCGTTCTCCGCACGCGCGCTCGACTCGGTCAAACGTAGCCATCAAGAGAAAATATCCCCTAGATCCTAGTTTAATCAAGAGTAACCAAAAATAAAAACTTAAAGATAAAAAAAAAAGTAAACGGATCGGCGCCCGCGCCGGTTTCGTAATCAACATCAGAGGAGGAATCACGCACGCCTTAAACCTGCGCGCCCACACACTCTCTGCTCTAGTCAACCATCCTGTCCACATAATCCCAGACACGGCCGCGCCTGGCGCAGTATACTTAAACTTTGAACCAGAACTATCTCCTGTCACTTGCACAAACCAGGGCGGATACCCTTGTAAGGGTATTCGCATTGACAACGTCGCGATTGTATCCCCGGGGCGAGCCAACAGCTGAGTCCACTCGGCGACCAGATCGTTCGCCCTCATGCGCAGCGACGCCGTCACCGCCGAATGTCGCAAAGGAAGAAGTGTGGAGAGATCGCCACTGAAGTTGATGACGACCGATATGCGACTGACACCTGGCACCGCCCGCTGATGAACTGCTACCGCCTCGGCCTGTACCACCGCGTCAGGACGACCTTCAATTCTGAACACCGCCGCTGCATACACGCCTTCCGTGCAGAAGAAGTGCGCAAGCCGCAGAAGATCTGGACTGAGGCGGGGATGATGGACTTGTCGGATCGTCAGCCGATCACGGGGCGCAAGCAATGCTTCGCTGAGGGCTTTCTCCTCCAGAAAGCTCATGGTGATGGCGAAGGTGACGGGGAGACAGGGAGGGAGCAAGATGAAAAGGGAGATGGCGGAGAGTCAGAGTCGTCGTCTTCGGCTTCCTCAGAATGAGAGATCGAGGGAGAAGAGGATGGAGCAGAGGGGAGGAGGCGAAGATAGGACACGTGGCGGGTGATCGGGCGCGCCGATTGGCTGCCAGAAACTTCAGGGGCGAGACGCACAGTGTCCACGCCGTTGGGGCCGAGCTCAATCACGCGGTATTGCTCGAAGAATCGTGGCGCTAGCTTACCCTGGCGAGCACATTTCCTCACCTGGACTACGTCCCCCAATTTGTACAGGGGCCGCGGACCCGCATTCCCATTTCGGGCCTCGTAGCTCCGGACCTGTTGGCCCTGGGCTAGTTCGGTCATTTTCTGTCGCTTTCGGGCTAGCCTGGGCAGCGACCGTTCCATTAACTCTAGGTGTCGTTTCGCCTTGTCCCGAGCTGTGGCCCTGGTGGGCCGTCGGTTCAATGTAGACTCATCCGGGAGGTTTGGTATCGAAACGCAAGCGACACTATTGGTCCTTAATTGGAAGGGGCTCAGCCCCGTCGATTCGTGGGGCGTTCCGCGATGGACCGCCAGGATGTGATCGACGATATCGGGCCAAGGTCTCGGATCCCGTGCCGCGATGTTTCGTCGCAACGCTGTCTTTATCACCCGGTTAGCGTTTTTGACCAGCCCATTGGATTGTGACATGTGGGGTGCAGTGTTCCGTATGGCGACGCCATGTAGGACCAGATTCCTTAACACTTCTCCCCTAAATTCAGCCCCGTTGTCAGTCAAGATTTTTTCCGTATCCTGATGCATCCCGAGGAAACGGTTGACATATCGTGCGTTTTCCGTGGCTTGCGGCGTGCGACAAGGATACGCTTCGATCCATTTCGAGAAATGGTCGGCAAATACCAATACGACTGAATATTCGCAACTATTAGGGCCAAGGGACACCACTTTGTCGGTAGTGTCCATGCTTACTCTCTGGATTGGTCGTTCAACAACCGTGGGCACTTTCGACCTTGGTGGCTAAATCGGCGCTTGATCAGTGGCGCAGACTTGACAGGTGGCGACGATGTATTTCACATCGTCGCGGATATTGGACCAGTACCACTCATTTTTGTCGATAGTGGACTCCGTGATTTGTACAACAAAATGAGCCGCAGTTTCTTCGTGGGCTTTCTTAACCCAGTCATACCGCATGAACGGATGCGGCACTACCATCCAAATCCCACTGCCGTCCGTTTTTCGTTTTTCTAATCTACCTATTACCCATCGATAGTCCCGAGCCCTTTCGTTGGCCCTCCTCCGATCTTCCTTGGTGAAATCCTGGAGGGGGTTACCTACTAGGGTGGCAATTAAGGCAATATCCATCCATACTTCGGCCCTTCTAAACTTTCGGGTCTTTTCCAATCCTTTTGACGTGGCATCCAAAAAGCGAGCCTCGGTCGGAATTTTGTCGGTCCGGCACAAGGGGCACAACCATGGTTTTCTATCGTTCCTGTATTGGATGCACGAGCCGTGGGCCCGGGCAACACACTGTCGGCAATCTATCCAATTCGCATATCCCACCCCGTTAGAACGCATGGAGATCGAATAGACGCGTTCGCAAAAATAGCAAAATTTGTCAGGGGAGAGACGAGAAGGAAGGGGGAGAAAGAGGGGTAGTGGGGTTACCTCCATCACCCATCGCCACCGTTTTGCTTCTTGCCACGTGGGAGAACTGCCACTTGTCCGTACTTCGGCTCGTTGGTCAGGTCCGGCTCCTTCCACGGTGTAATTTCCTTGCCCTTTGGTACCTTGGCAGGTCGATGCAGACATGTCAGCCCGTCCGCGTTGCCGTGTCGCTTTGTCTTTCGATGGACGATATCGAAGTCATATTCTTGTAGTCGCACCGCCCAGCGGCCAATCATGTCCGTGTAGTTGGTGAGTTTCTTCAGCGTCAGCAGAGGCTCGTGATCCGTTACGAGGCGAAACTTCTGTTCGTAGAGATACGGATGGAAGTGTTGGATTCCCCAAACTACCGCATCACACTCACCCTGGGGTGCGGAGTCGTTTCTTCGTTCGTCTGGTACGGTTCGTGATGCATACTCGATGACGTGTTCGCGACCATCGTTCCCCTTCTGCACTAGAATGGCGGAAATAGCTTTCGGTTGCCAGTCCGTGATGAGAATGAACTGCTTCGAGGGGTCCGGTCGAATCAAAATAGGGGTCGTTGTCAGAGCGTCCTTGAGGGTTGCAAAGGCCTGCGGGCACTTCGCGTCCTAGCTGAGAGGCTGGTCCTTCTGTAGCAGATTCGTTAGTGGTCGTGCAATCGCGGCAAAGCCCTTGATGAAGCGTCGGTAGTACGACGCCAGTCCCAAGAAGGCTCGAACCTGCGTCAGTGACATAGGAACTTGAGCTTTCTTCACCGCCGCAACTTTTCTCGAATCTGGCCGCAATCCTCTACGTGTCACGACATAGCCCAAGAACGAAATTTCTGAGAGGAAAAATTTGTTTTTCTCAAGCGCAATCTTGAACCCAGCGTCTCTTAGTGCACCCAATGTCCATTCGATGTGTTGCGCGTGCCCGTGATAGGTTTCTGAATAGACCAGGATGTCGTTCATGTACACGATCACGCAGAAGTTAATCATTCCTTGCGTCAGCCGTGTCTTGCTGACGAAGTTCTGGAACGTCATGTTCATCGCTCGCTAAAACGTTGCAGGCGCATTGCAAATCCCCATCGGACACCGAACCCACTACCACGTACCCTCAAACAACACAAAGGCCGTTTTCGGCCGATCTTCTTCCCTTACCAGAATATGATGGAAGCCATGCCGAATATCAAACTTGCTGAAATAATTAGCCCATCCAATCGCATCCAACAGATCATCAATCCGGGGGAGGGGATACACATCTTTGATCGTGATTTCGTTCAGCTTGCGATAATCAATGCAAATGCGAAACACCCCGTTCTTCTTCGGTACTAACACTACGGGAAAGGACCAAGGTCCGGTAGCGGGTTCAATCCAACCGCTGGCTTCGAACTCCCGAATTCGTTCGAGAGCCTTTTTGCGTTCAATCAAGGAATAGCGATAAGGTTTGCAATGAATCGGGGAGTGATTTCCTGTCTGAATTTCATGTTGGATTACTAACAACAACCCAATGTTAGTGTCTGACACACTAATCGCTCCTTGATATTCCGTTAGAATATCCGTAATTACCCGGTGGATTTCGTCCGGCACATATTGTGGAACGTGCAGTTCAAACAGTTGGTCCCAGATCCGAATGTCAATCTGTTTCGTGTTCGCCTATTTTGTCAAATTGGGTGGAGGCGCTGAGATGAATGAATGATCCGATCGCCAGGAGAACACCGTGGCCATCATCTGAGCATCTTCTTCTCGGATTGCCACGTGTCCTTCCAGGGTAATCCTGTCACAAACAACCTACCATGGTAGTTCCTTAGTTAGGATCTTTATCCCCAGTCCGTCTGTTTCCGCTTCAAAACGCCCAGGAGGTTCCAGAGAGCTTGCTTCCGCCCCCAAGCGTAACAATCTCACTTCTTTAGCCGAAGTTAGTAAGGACTTGGGTAGATCCGTAATGTCACAGTAATGCTTCTTGTCGCTGTACCGGGCGAGGAGAGGGGTGATTCCTTCGTACAGAGTTTGAGGGGGTTCCAAAGAATTGACCGTCCTCGAAATCTGCACGAGGGGCTCACCCAAGATCATCGCCTTGGTCCTTTGAATTTTTCGGCTGGTTAGTTGCATCGTTCTCGCTATCGTTTTGGGCGGCGGGTAACAAACACGTTGTCGTGCCAACTTCAAGATCTCCGGATCATCTTCGTCACTGTTGTCTGCATCTTTCGTTGATGACTTTCCGTCTGCGGATTCATCCCAGGAGATCATGCGGAGAGTCCCTGCCATCATCGGCGAAACCCGCGGAACCGTCTTAATAGTAGTGCAAAGGGTCAATCACATGGGCACAACGTAGGGTTTTCCTCCGGTATTTCGGAGGACGATCGATCGTCGTTCAAAGTCCAGGTTTGCTCGTAGCGCCATAAGAGCGGGAAGTCCGAAGAGAACATCGTACGTATTGACATTTAGTACTACGACATCCCCAAGCGCATGTACTTTACCCAGTCGGAAAGCGACATTGGTCATTTTTCCCATGGTTTTAATTCTTTCTTCGTCAGCCGAAACGAGCTGATTTTTCTCAGAAAGCGTGATCAAGTCGTTTTTCCTGCCTGCCCTTTCGACCACTTACCAGTGAGATAGCCAACACAGCCGCTCCCGAATCTATAATAGCATTGTAAGGAATTCCCCAAATTTCTATATCACACTCAGCGGATTTCCACGGAATTGGTTTAATCCGCAGGAAATTATCATCTTTCTAGATTAAACCTACCCGTATCGGATCCAAAGTACTTGCGGGGTTTTCTTCGGGCGCGGGGCTTTTGGCTTTCGCGTTCGGGGTTCGGGCAAGGGCGAATCGTTTTCGGTTCGCTTTGCAATGCTGTAACATTCGCTCGTTGGCTTGCTCGGACATCGAGAGCAGATGACCAATCAGAAGGAGAATCCGATGGTCCAAAGCTCGGATGATGTTTAATAAATCGATCGCCCCTGTGACGAAGGTGGGTCCCCCCGACTCCATTTCTCCTAGGGACGGTCTCCACTCCGCCACCTCTTTTGGTTATGGCGCTGGTCTGATTGTTCCAATCATTCCAAGCCCAAGATATCCCAGCGATACGTACTGATCTAGCGGGATTAGTTCGGCGGCCTCTTTCGAGGTAGCCAGGGCACTTCCCCCACCCTCTATTTCTTCCATCAGGGCTCCGACTCGTCTAGGTCCGTTAGCGATGGGGGCTGCAGCCATAGGTGCGACCCCAATTCGCTGTTGCGGGGGTCGGTGGGGGCAGTCACGAGCTAGATGGCCTGGCTGATGACAGGCGTAACAGACATTCAAATTATTTGCGACTCCTCCGAGAGCAGGGGCTGAGGATACTCCTTGCTCAATCGGAGGGGCACGCACCGCAATGGGTCGCATGTTCCTCATCATGGCTTCCAGCCGAGCATTGTGCTCTCGCTGCTCCTTTTAACTTTCTTGGATCAAACTAATCAAAGTTTTGGTTAGTTCGAAAATGGCCGCTGATTCGTTTGATCGTACAGGAGCCTCAACCGGCGGCGGGGGTAATGCCGTGACGGGTGGGGGCATCATAGGAGCAGAGATGCTCGGAGTCTCACTTAGGAGTACTCGTTTGGGGCCTATCTGTTCCATATAGGTGACAGGTTCTCATACAAACCCCATGTTTTCAAATTTGTTCTGTAAAGCGGCCAGCTCTGCTCTTGCTCGAGCGAGCTCGGTCGAATCTCCGTCTCTACGGTAATCTTCTCCTTCCAGGAAGTTCGCCGCGAACTTCCGTTCCATTTCTTCCGCAGCGGCCATAATTTGTTGTAGCGTGTGGGTGATGGGGGAAAACTACTTTCCCAACTTATCCCTTATTGTCCGGCTGCGGAGTCCGTCAACGAGCAGATCTCTCCCTACTTGCTCACCTCGCTCAGTTTTTACGAACATTCTCTAGAACCGATTTCGATATTCTGCGACGGATTCGAGCAGTTTTTGCACTTGGTGCTTGATCATGTGCAGCGCCTGGTCAGGGTGGACATAATCAAATCGGTTCATAAAGTCTCGCTCGAAGGTCGGGAGATCCACCCATACATAGGTACTAAACCAATGATGAGCGTCTCCTCCCATTTGAGCCGGAATGTTGATCTGTGCTTCGTTGTAAGTGTACTGTTGGGCTCTAAGTGTGGCCAGCCATGCTCCTGCGAGATGGTGTGCGGGATCAAACAAATAGAGATCAGGTGGCGTCATGGGAGCTCATGCACGTGGGGCAGGTTGATTTGGTGGGTTAGCAATTTGTTGCGGAACCGGGTTCTGCGCATTGGCAGCCATATTGGCTGCTCGTCGATTAGCCGATCTGCTTCGGGTGACATTAGGGTCGCGTCTATGCGCGTTCCGGGGGCGAGGTCGCCCACGGTTAGCCAGGTCGCCTAATTAACGTGCTATCAATCCTAAGACCCTAGCCACGTGTCGAGCTCCGATACCAACCTCACGCCCAGCGCGACTTCCTGATCGGAGTGGAGTGTGGGCCTGGAAGTGCAAAAAGGGGTGTGCCAAGGATTTTTGGGGGAAGTGGGGGAGTCTTAAGGGTATGAATGCAATTAGGCGAACGAGGGATGCGCGCGCAAGGGTCTCACAATTCGAAGGGGCCGGGACACTGTGGGCGACGAGTTACGGGAAAATTCCTCCGTGGTGGAGATGGTCCTGAAAAGTTAGGCCGTCGGGGGCCGCCGCGTACCTGGGCTGGGCCTTAGGAATTCCGGAGTTCTCTGTGCGCCACTGCGTCGGCAGTTCACGCAGAACATATTGGGCCAATAGGGGGCTATGGCCGGCCACGGAACGACACTGAGTTGATGATACGGGAGAAGGAGGCGGAAAGGAGGGAAACTGGTGGTGATCTCCACGAATCCCGGGTGGGTGAAGTAGTAGGTGTGGTCGGGGGAAGGGAAATCGGAGCACCGAGGGTCGCTAGTGGTGGCACAGTGGAATTCCCGCTGACATAGCCGATTCTCCGTGTGACAGGGGTATCGTGTCCTTATGAGCTCGTTTATTATAGGGGTGAAATAGTCTGGGTCATAGGACGAGTCTGAGCCCCACGATCGCATCATGGTATCATCGTCGATGGGATAGCGCGGGTCGGGATATCATCAGCGGGCACGAGCACGTATAGGATAGGCAGACTCAGTGGCGCCTCAGCGTGTTCGTACGGGATGATGGTTCCGCCGCGATTCCTTTTTGGGTGAGCGAGTTGACGCACGGGAATGCGTGTAAGGGCGCGACTCGGATCGCGTTTACAAGTGTTCTCGCACGGCGTTCGCGGGACCAGACTTCGGATCGTCAATTATGCAAGATGCCATCATATCACAACCCCTATCGCGGGATAGGCAAAAACGAGAACAAAATCACTATCGGCGCCAGATTCAGCGACATCAGGCGCAGGCGAAGATTCGACATAGACATAACGCAGGGACAGGGATTCTCAGCAAAAAGATAGACAAGCAGTCATAACATCCATACATCCATACATTCGGCATTCATACACATAATGCAAGCAGGACGGACATCGCAAGGGCAAATGTGAGCAAAAACCCAAGCCCAGATTTCATAAAGCCGAAACAAAAATAAGAACGGGCAAACCGCCCGGAGCCGCAATCAAAATGTATGTACACAGATGAAGAGGGGGAAGAGACAAGAAAACAGCAAACCCGCGCCCTTCAATCTCAACTCTCTCCTCTCTCTCTTTCTCTCCGATGCGGCCAGTCCGTCGTCACACACCAACCCACGAAGTTGTCACCCCGCTTAGTCCTCCCGCACCCGTCGGATTCGCCCGTGCCCACAGTCTGTCGTGGCCCATGTCAATCCCGTGCGTTCGGCACCAGCCCGTCGGGTCGCCCAACTCCTGCTCTACTCACCTCTTACTTCGCTCGTGTGCCGACCCTTCCTGATTGCGCAACCCCGAGCTTCCAACAACGGGTTAAGAGAGTTGACTAATTGCGCAGCCAAAATTTATAGCGTGTATGCATGCGCGAAGAACACGGAATTACTAGGACTTAGAGTGAGGATTAGAGAGGGAACTCCTGCGTTCTGCATGATCGGCCGCGGCGTGGGGGACGTAACCCTTCTCCACGCATCGATCCGAGCATGCAAGCCGCGGCTTACAAAATTTCAGCAAAAGAAAGAGAGGGACGGTGGGAGAGAAGAAGTGCAAGAAGAAAGATACAGTTACTATGGCGCCCGCCCAAAATTACAGTTACACACACGATTAAGGGCGCCCACCAATCAGAGTGCCGTTGCGGCCGCATGAAGAAGCGCGTAGACAAAAGGCGCCGCGCGGCAGGCAAAATCCTAATTACTTAATTCCTAAATTCCTCTCTAATGCGAAAAAGCAAAAAGAAGCATGAATTCCAGAAGGAAAATCCGAAATTCCGAGGGCCATCGGGGGCGCGACAAAATTCGAAAAAGATTTAAAAGGAAATACAAAAAGAACGAAGCAATTTCCCGCGCGATGTCCGCGCCCAAAAGTTCGAAATCGAACCAAAAGAAACGACATCAACATTTATTAATTGCGCGCGCGCGTGGCATCGCGCCAGACAACCATCCGACCAATCAATCAACCGGCCGTCCCAAGACACACCTGACCCCGTGCCCGGCCATTCGAAAAAGAGACGATGAAAAAGGATGAAACAGCGAGGATACTGATGCAATTCTCCACCGATCCTGATCTCCCGAAATTGGCCCAATCTTCCCAGCTTAGGACCCCTCATTGCAACCGCGCAGAAAATCGCGCGTTGCAGAAAGTGGTTCGTCACATGGTCTTTGCAGTTGTATTCAGTGTCAAATGAGTTGTGTTGTGTCCTTAGGCCAACGGGCGGAATTTTGCTCATGCCCTGCCCTTCTGCGCTTATCTAAATTTTGAAAATTTGAGGTTATCCCAGTCGGCCAGAGTTTCCTTAAAAACCCTCGGAAGTGAGGCGAGAACCCCTTTTTCGCCCTGGCGGTTCAACCCCCGCCAAAAATCCTCAACCAGGCCCCATTCACTTTGATCGGCATCCCACAGGTACGGGACGCTGCACGGGGTGTGAGGTTGGATATCACATGCTAATCTCGAATTTAGGCGTGAGTACGTCATTATTCTTCTTTTTTTTTTTTTTTTTTTTTT
>BFEA01000264.1:1174208-1186643 GCA_003427395.1 Chara braunii | reverse complement strand
GACGAAACAGTTTGTCACAGCCCCTCGTTTGTTGTCCTCTTCTCTCTCTCTGCCTACGGTTTACCGGGCAGTTCTGTTTGTGACGATATATGCTACGACTTTACTAGCTTCCTGCTATAGTTTTTTTCGGTCAGGTCAAGCGGCAGTGGTCGGGGCCGTTACTAGGCAGTCATGCTATGCCTCTAGTGCCAGCGGCGTGTCTGGAGTGTATTTTTTTGCTGTGACAGACCTTTCTTTGTTTCGTGGATGTTTTGCTGGCTTGTGATGGGGTGTGAACCGACAATCTGTAGAGTTTTCCATCAGGTGTGGGTGAGTGATAGTCTACTTTGATTTTGGTTAAGGTAGATTATCATTTACAGTGTAGGGATTCTGCAGACTGTTGAGGGTTCGGCCTCCTAATGAGTCGGTGAAACTCCGACGAAACAGTTTGTCACAGCCCCTCGTTTGTTGTCCTCTTCTCTCTCTCTGCCTACGGTTTACCGGGCAGTTCTGTTTATGACGATATATATATATATATACAGTTTTTTAATTGAATTTAGTTTTTCATTTTTTAAAAATCTTAAACAAAGTCGGATTCCAAAAAAACAAATATAGGAGTGTAAGGTTTTCCAAGCCCTACACCCCCATTTGTTTTTGTTTTTTTTTACGTATTTTTAAGGGTAAAAAAAAAAAAAAAAAAAAGCCGTGGATTAGGCCTCATCGGCCAAGGCCGAGACCGAGACTCTCGGTCGCAGCGGCCGAAATGCCCGCAGTCTAGGCCGCGGGTGTCACATAGCCCATCAGAGAGGGAGGATGATGTGAGGACCATACGGTCGGTCTTGTTAAGCGTAGTAGAGACGCAAGATCACTTGATAAAGATCTTACAGGACATCCAACAAAGTCTGGCTGTGTTAGTCGGGCGAGTGTGGGTGGCACCATCACTGTCCAGGCCCGTGTTTGGCCCGTTGTACATCCTCCTCCTTTTGTTCCACCGGGGACTGGGTTTTCTCCATATACAGCTCCAGCATTGGTCCAGACCGTTTCCCTGGGCATGCCATTAGTAGGAGGGTTCTCAGCAGGTCCTAGTTTGGAGGTTCCTGTACAGACAGTGTTTTCTCAACCTCCATCTCAGGTTGCCGTAAGCGGGCAGCCTGTTGTCTCGCAGCCTACACAACCGCAAGCTTCACAGCCCAGCAGCTAGTGCAGCAGCCTGCACCACAGGGTCCATAGCCCGGAGTGGTACAGGTACCGGGACAAAGTCAGTGGGTTCCAAAGACGGTCATCGCCGCTCTAAAACCCTTTACAAGGGATGGGGCGAAGACCTCGACACTTGGCTCAGGGAAGTGTCGGTCTATGTCAAGTGCAAACTTACCTTGCCGCACAAGGAAGTGCTTGTGGTTGCCTCCTATTTAGAGAGGAGTGCAACACGATGGTTGAGTGGTTTAGTGCAGCTACAGGGATACGGTCATGACTTCCGCGCTTGGGCAACCCACCAGAAACTGGAGGACTTTCTCAAGATGGTGGAAGATAGGTGGCATGATCCTTGGGAGGCCCAAAAGGTTACTGACGCGATCCTGACACTGCGCACGAGGCAGTTTAAGTCAGTATGAGAGGCAACTGACGATGTAGAGAGTCTGATCTGTGTCTCTGGGGTTCGCTATGACCCCCAAGTTTTACTCACCTCCTACCTGAGATGCTTTCCTATGCCTCTCTGGAATCAGTTGGCAGGTGAGGCCAACATCAATATGCACAACTTTCCCTCGTTCAGCATAAAGGCCCTAGACCTTGAAGCAAAGATAGGGCATGGACATAATCCCACGACGGATGGTAGAAGAAGTCACTGCCTCCCAACTGGAAGGCGAAGGGTCGCATTATGTTTGTCGATAACGATGGTTCAACCATCGAGTTAGATGACAACTTCCAGGATGAAGTAGGTTCAGAGGCTAGCAGCGTACCAACTTCAGAGGTGTAGTCGTTGTGGTAACTCAAAAAGGTAAGGCGACCGGTAGACGCCGAGGAGGTTCCCGGTCAAGGAGTCAAGTTGACCCCAATGCTCCTCCATGGGAGAAAGTGGGTCTCACAGAGGACGTGTGGAGAGACAGATACATCCGACAGGCCTGTATTCGTTGTGGTCAATATGGCCACAACCAATTCAAGTGCCGCAATAAGAAGGTGACATAGAAGATC
Organism: Chara braunii; assembly: GCA_003427395.1. NCBI lineage: Eukaryota > Viridiplantae > Streptophyta > Charophyceae > Charales > Characeae > Chara > Chara braunii. Next base: position 1,184,477 of record BFEA01000264.1, on the reverse strand, counting down.
CCGCCTATGATGGGGCAGGCGTTGGAATCCTCCACTCCCGTTGGTTGCAATATGGCCAGCAGTTCTGGCACCGCTCCGGGAAACACGTCGGGCCAGTAGGAATAGTAGTTGTTCCTGCTAGGGTCGAGGTGGTGGACACACCCTCACCATCTTGAGAGATGGCCTAAGCGACTGACTCCAACGTCGTCCCGCAAACACGTTCAGACCAATCGAGTCTCTGTTCGATGAATGTGTTTGAGTCCTTAGAGGAGCTAGAGGAGGAGTGGTCGAGATCAGATCCGCTAGCTTTTTGGATGACACTGGTCAAAGCCCCTAAGGGTGAGATGTTCGTCAGCGAGGTAATCATTGGCGGCCGCAAGGCCGGGGCCTATTATGACACTTGCTCGACTAGGAACTTCATGAGTCACGCGTGCGTTGAGAGGCTGCGATTACAAGGGCAAGTGCAGCGCCTGAGTCGGTCTGTGGAGTCGACCTGTGCTAACAAACAGCGCATGGTACTTAATGACTACCTTCAAAATGTTGAGTGTTGTTTCCCGTACGCGGGAGGGTAACTGAGACATCATATTTCGTTTCTACTGAGTGATGATCTCCCCATGGATATCTTGTTAGGTATGTACTACCTCTCTGTGGCACAACCCCAATTTGACTGGACCGAAAAGTGATCAAACACACTTTGTCAGGTGGAGGGACCGCCAGTTTACGTAAGTTCAAAGCTAGTAGTCTGATGGAGTCATATGGATGCATGTGTGCGATCGCGTTCTATAATTATTATAAGCACAATCAGGAGGAGGGTATGTATCTAGTTTATGTCTCCGCTGCAGACGAGCCGGTGAAAATGTCATCAGAGATAGAGAGAGTAGTCGCTAAGTACCCTGATCTATTTGAAGAGCCGACAGGGGTTGTTGAGAGGGAGGTCGTCGACACGATAGAGATTATCCCAGGGTCTAGCATCCCGAAGGGTAGGATCTATCGGATGTCTCCAGGCGAGCTTGGCGAGCTTCGCCAGCAACTCAAGGAACTCATAGAGAAGGGGTGGATCCGACCGAGTGTCTCTCCTTATGGTTCTCCAGTCTTATTCGTACCAAAGAAGGGGGCCACTTTGAGGATGTGCATTGACTATAGGGGCCTCAATGCCATCACTGTCAAGAACCGAGAGCCCCTATAGGCTACCGTGCATCGATGACTTGCTAGATCGAGTGCAAGGCTGCCGGTACTTTAGTAAGATAGATCTGAAGTCCGGGTACCATCAGATTGCTATACGGTCCGAGGATCAGCACAAAACCGCATTTTAGACCAGGTACGGTCTATACGAGTTTGTGGTGATGCCTTTCGGCCTTTGCAATGCTCCTTGCACCTTGCAGCATGTGATGAATCGGATCTTTCATGACTACTTAGACAAGTTTGTCATCGTGTACCTCGATGACATACTTTTCTTTAGTAGGACTGTTGAGGAGCACGTGGCTCACTTGGACAAAGTCCTTAGTCTCCTCCGATAGCACAAGTCCAAGATCAACGGTGAGAAGTGTGAGTTTGGCCGCACCCGTATCTTGTGCTTCGGGCATGAGATTTCCGCGGAGGGTCTGAAGCCCGATAACGCGAAGGTGGCCAACATTCGTGATTGACCGCGCTCTCAGTTTGTGACTGAGATGAAGTCCTTCTTAGGGATGACCGACTACTCTCGCAATTTTGTGAAGAACTATAGCATAGTTGTCGCCCCTTTGACGGACCTGACCCACCTTGACACCCGATGGGAGTGGAGAGACAGGTGCGAGGCTACTTTCAGACATCTGAAGCATGCGTTGACGCATCATGAGGTCTTGAAACCTCCTGATCCTGACAAGCCATTTATAGTAACCACGCATGCTAGCCAGTATGGCATAGGCATCGTGCTTGCGCAGCAGGAGGGTCCAAAGTTGAGGCCTGTCGAGTACATATCCAAAAAGATGCCCTCTCAGAAGTTGGCTAAGTCCACCGATGAAAAGGAGCTCTATGCAATCTATAAGGTGCTCACCCATTGGAGGCACTATCTCCTTGGGAGGTTCTTCTACGTCAGGACTGATCACCAGACCCTGAAGTGGATGAGAACCCTGTCTGTGCTCTCTGACTCTCTAAAGCGTTGGATTGAAGTCATAGAGCAGTATGACTTCGAGCCCCAGTATATCAAGGGTGACTATAACAAGGTTGTTGATGCGTTGTCGCATAGACCTGATTTCTCCGGTGCGCTAATTACTGAGTTTGGACTTGCGGACGATGTCACTCGTTCCATGGTGGAAGCCTATCGCTAGGATCCGTTCATGTCTAAGATCATCCGCAGACTCTCGACGAAGGACAAAGTGACTTCTGCCGAGTTTGAGTTGGTCAACGTCTTGCTGTTCCTTGAGAAGGCAGAGAATAAACGTTTGTGTGTTCCTAATAGGGAGTATTTGCGTAGTTTGTTTTTAGGCGAGTGTCATGATGCCACCAGTCATTTTTGTTACAAAAAGACAGCAGCCAATCTGCTGCAACGGTTTTGGTGGCCCACGATGATGAAAGATGCTCAGCTGTACGTGGAGACTTGTCAGGTCTGCCAGAGGGACAAGCCATGTACTCAGGATCCTCTTGGGCTTCTGAAGTCCCTTCCGATTTCGGAAAGGGATGGTGAGAGCTTATCCATGGACTTCATGGATACGTTGGTCACCAGCAAGAGCGGAGTGAGACACACCTTCATTATCGTGTATAGATTTAGTAAGTACGCTAGGCTAATTGCCATGCCGGAGACAGTGAAGACCGAGTACGTGATCAGATTATTCAGGAGAACTGGGTCAGAGATTTTGATCTGCCTAAGTCAATCGTGAGTGACAGGGATGTCAGATTCACCAGTGAGTTGTGGAAGGCTGCCGCTACCGAACAGGGAATGCGGTTGCAGATGACTTCTGGGAATCACCCAGAGGCCAATGGCCAAACCGAGCAACTGAACCGCGCTGTCCAACACCTGTTGCGGCATTACATCAAGCCCAATCAGGTAGACTGGGATGAGAAGCTTGCTCTCATCGCCAGCCTGTATAACAACACTGTGCACAACGCCACCGGGGTGAGCCCTAACAGCTTACTATTGACTTTCAAACCTAGACTGCCCCTAGATTTTCTATTACCTGAGAACCAGCCGACTGCTCCACTGGGTACATTAGAATTCGCTTATCGATATGAACAGAAGATGCAGCAGGCAGTGGAACAAATGCAGAAGGCACAGGCGGCAATGATAGAATCTGAAAACAAACACCGGCGCCCGTCTACATTTCAGGTAGGGGACAGAGTTTGGGTTAAGTCCTCAAAACTGGGACAGGAGCACGGAATATCCCGCAAGCTCATGCCTCAGTACTTTGGGCCATGGGAGGTCTTAGATATTGTCGGGACTGATCCGGATGGGCCGTCCTATGTAATCCAGGTCCCTGGTCACCTCCGTACTTACCCCGTCTTTCATGCTTCCACGCTTGCACCGTTTAAAGAAACCGACCAGTTTCCTTCTCGTCGTTCAATGCTGCCCCCAACCATCAACGGAGAGGTGGACATTGACGACATCGTGGACCACAGAGAACTGCCAGTTCCAAGACCGACGGGCAGGGGAAGCCCACTGAAACCATGGAAAGGGAGTTTCATTTACTGGCAAATGTTCGGTCCTTGTGTTAGTCGGGCCCCCACCAGCGGCCCCAACCGTGCACCTTAAACGCTAGGGCAAAGGGGCAAACATGACGTTACCTCTCTCCACCAAGAGAGGTAACATCCCTTCACCGAAGACAGGTAGAAGGCTATGCTTGCAGGGGTCCCCTGTATAGCCTTAGGAGTAGTGGTCGATAGGTATTGAAAGAAAGATATGTTCCATGACATGGCAGAACGCCAGTTGAAAAGTATTTGAGGCGAGAGAAAAATATATGGCTGTCCCCCGATGAGGACAAGGCAGCCTTTGTTTTTTCTTTTTTCCTTTAAAAAAAAAAAAAAAGTTTGGTTTTTGCAGTTCAGTAAGGGCCTGAGTTCAAATAGTGTAAGAGCTCAGGCCGCCATGTCAGACACTGCGAGTTCGTATAAGCACTTTCGTCAGTCGTGGCCCAGGCACAAGGGGCCAGAGAAGGCCTTTTATTCTCCAATCGTCACCTTGCGGTACCCAGTGAATCTGGCCCAAATCACTCCAAGTTTCAGCCACTTAGCTGCCACTACTACCAGCCGCCAGGCCCGCCACAGCCAGCACTCTTGGCCTCTTTTCCAGGGCCTCCTAGGACCTGGCCCTCTTCACTTCCCACCTGAAAATTTTCAGCCGTTCCAATCTGACGAGACCAAATGGGGGAAATGTTTCTTGTGGCAAGTGGAGGGACTGCAAGGCCCTGGAGGATGTGCCCACTGACACAACTGTGTTCATGGCCTAAGTGCAAGAACGAGTTTTTTTAGCACATCAGTTTCAAAAAGTATGTTGCAACCAGCGTACCTTTGGGGTTCGGAAAATAGCAGGCCTCTGACCTTTCAGGAGGCCTAAATGAAATGACGGTCACCGATTAGATTTATTAATGGCAGCCGTCGTCGGGCCCGGCCTCCAAATTCTTCGGGGACTGAAGTGTTCCCTCATTTCTGACGTGGCAAAGGTACTAGTGGTTTAATTCAGAAAAGAAAACATGGTTGCGCCCAAGAGATGGCACTTGCTTTCAGACCACAAGCAACCAGTGTCATGCTCTTGCTAAGGAAGCATAAACCTAGATGGTCTTTGGACTTCGGTGCGGTCACACACTTTTTAAGTACAGAAAGATAGCATAAGTGGGACTTAACTCTGTGCAGCAACACTGTTGCTGAGTATGAGACTAGCTCACATAGTAAAGTAGCAGGAGTTTTACTTCTCACAGATTCAACGACATCAAAGATTGGTTGCAGCAACACTTTGCCCCTACACCCCTTCTACTCCATCTGCTCAAGCTGTTGACTACAAGAAGACTAAATAATAATAATAATAATAATAATAATTTTTAAAAATGGCTAAAGGTCAGGGAAAACTTTTTCCCCTCTCCCTATCCCTGGTTCCAACTCCAGAAGAAACAAAACTTAGCACTTGTGCAGAGCTGTTGCAAACTCTACGGCCATGACCAGAAGGCTGGACCAGGTTCGCATCATGTCTTTATCTAGGAGCAGCTGTTCAGTTTGGATTTGTTCACACAATTTAATGAATCCCCGAGTTCTGTCCAATCATGACATATGGTAGTTGGTACCCTTTGAACCCTGGAGTGAGGTCTCTCACTCCCGATTGCTCATGTCCCAAGAAACTGTTTGTGGGTGCTGATCTCCATAGTCTACAGTCAAAAGATATGAACTCTGGTCAGCGGAACCTCATCCTGCTCAGCATGGAGGTTGATGTATTCCAAAGAGAATCACGGCGAGTCTGTCGGTTCAAATCCGTGACTTTGACCTCCGAGAGATTGGAAAATCTGCGCATAGTACTCGCAGACCTAATGGCGGGACGACCTAATGGTGGGATGCTCTCTGTTGTAATTTCTGCAGTTTTTACCCGCCAGTGGGTGTGAGCCAGGCTGCCCCTCCCCACTATGGTAGGGGCATTCTTTTCTCATAATGGAGCAAAACAAAAAACAAAAAAACAAAAAAAAACCTGTACAGCTTCTTTTTTTTGTGTGTGTTTTTTTTCCCCGGAAAGCTTGTAGTTATATTGCAAAACCAAAGGGACGAGGCCGGGGACCTCACAATTCAACCCGAGTTATCCTGGCAGCCTCAGCCAGTTTCGCTCATGAGCAACGCTCAATGGACAACCGACTGCTCCAGTTATAAAGGCAATGCTGCTGGAAACCGGGTCCAGCGTCCCAATCTAATCAGCCACTTTCCAAAATTAAGCTTGAAGCACAGGGTAAAAAGGAGCTATCCGAACCTAGCTCATAGACACTATGGGCCTCGTTAGACCCTCCTCGAAAATCCTCAGGAATGTCCAAAGTTATGGTTACACCGCGTCCTCTGTTTTACTGGAAAACAGAATAGACTTTAAACTTTAAAGTCCAGTCCAGTATAACTTGGAGCTCGAGTACAGAACGGTCAAACATCTGTAATCCTGGCTATTATCTATCCTCGCTATCTAACGCCCTGGCAAGCCTCACGGCGGTGTCAACCAGTGGGCAAACGATAGCTTATGATCTTGTGAGACTGCGACTAATGTACCACCTGTGGCCCAGGTCCTAAGGAACCAGCCTGAGGGTAGTTCTTTCTTCCGACTCCTGCCGTGTCCCTTCCAGTCCGCCAGGATGGTTCGTCGAATGTTCCCCAAAATCTGATGTTGTTGTTCTTGAATTACGATCTTCTTCTTTTTAAAGACTTGAGAGTTTCTCGCCCTCCAAATGTCCTGAAGGATTATACCTCTGCTGCTCTGCATACTAGGGCTACGTAGCCCCAGCCACTGTTGTAGCTACTACCTTGGGTGGGCAGAATCCCAATTTGAAATAGGATCCACTCGTCTGACCATGGCCAGGATGAATTTGAAATCATGTTCCATTTCTAGATCCACCACATCCAGAGCTCATCTGACAACGGACAATAGAGCCAAAGATGAGAATTGCATTCTCATCCCTAGTCACATCTACCGCATGTCAAGTCTATTTCCATTCCTTTTTTATTTAACCAAACTGCTGTTGCTACCACCAGGAAGGATTGTAGCCATAACAGGCTAGCATCTTTCTGTGACGGAAGCCAGGTCAGGGCCTTCCGTAGGCCTCCCCATTCCGGCTGGCGTGTCTGCCCGTTTTTCGCGCTCTCCAATCTTTTTGAGGCTACTACAGCTCGCTTTTTGACTGATAGCTCTCTCAAGGTGATAAAATGAACATCAGAAATTACCGACCTATTACGCTACTCACAGTGGTATACAAAATGCTTTCCAAAAGCACTGGCCAACCGAATGGCAACAGTATTGGAGGAGGTCATTCACCCAGCCCAAACGGGGTTCATGTCCGGCCAGAATATCCAAGAGAACATTCTGTTGGTCAATGACGTGGTCCAACTGGCGCGCCGCAAACAGGCAAATGCGGCTATTATATTCATAGACTTCGAAAAAGCATATGACCACGTGGACTGGGAATTTCTAGACATGTGCTTGAAAAAAATGAACTTCGGACCCGCCTTCCGGCGCTAGGTCAAGATACTCCATAATAACGCCACAACCTGTGTTCAGGTCAATGGGTCAGTGACACCCCCATTTGAACTCCAACGATCAGTGAGACAGGGGGACCCCATTGCCCCCTATCTCTTCCTGGTAATTATGGAAGCTCTACCAGCTAACCTGCGACAAAACAAAGACCTCACAAGCATTAAGATAGCAAACATCCTGGAAGAGGCAGTACCTATTTGCTCCTTGTTCGCTGACGACCTCACCATAATGGTAGAAGCAACCGAGGCCAACATGGAAGAAATCCAACACCTTATGAACAAATTTTGCCGCCTGTCGGACATGACTGTAAATTGGGGACAAAAGACTATGGGATGGTGGATGCATCAGCAAGGGGGCGGGCCTCCAGAAAACCCGCGAATCACATGGCTCCCCCCTGAGGACCCCCTGAGAATCCTAGGGGCACTGATCACTGCTAAAGGAAGGCCAACATCAAACGATGAGTGGTTGACTGGATCAGCACAGAATAAACTTGGAAAATGGAACAATAAGAGTACATCCATCTTTGGTCGGGCACTGGTCATCAATAATGTGATCCTGGCCACATTGTGGTATAAGGTCATTCTGTGGCCGATGAGTAATGGAGGACTCAAGGCGTTAAAACAACAGCTGGCGGCCTTCCTGTGGAGAGGTGATAGCAACATCACCCACGCCATCAGCCGAGTAACGTGGAACTCGGTGATCCAACCCAAGAATAAAGGCGGTCTAGGAATTGTGGACCCGGCCACACAATTCTAGGCCCTTTCGATTCGTTGGCTTCAACTTATTATCTTTTCACCGTCCTCCCCATGGGTCCCCCTCGCCCTGGCACAGATCCCTGACCTCGCCCCAAAATCTCCACCTGAGATTGACCTCTGTGTATGGCTGGAAGACAGGTACTGGAGGCTACCCAGGAAGTACAGCAATGGGGACCCTACCGACAGATACAGGGTGAGTCTTATACGAACATGGAGGAACCCCCCCCCCYCCCAACCGGCCTSCTCCAGAGAGGTGGGAAGAAATCTTCAGGCAGCCCCTATTTGGAAACCGCTTGATATCGGACTCCGAAGGGTGTGTACGATGCGCGTCTGACTCACCATGGAAAGGCTGGGTGAAACACGGTATACGAAGGGTTGGGGACCTCTGGGACACAGAGGCGCGGAATTGGAAAGGCGTGGAGAGATTACGAACAACTCTGCGATATTGTCTCCTCACTGAAAGGGCACTGGACGAGCTGCTTGACAGCTTTCCCCTCCATTGGTACGCCACTCTGAAAAGAGGCCCCTGCATAAAGGAAGATGATTGGGTAGGGCTGCCTGACCACGACCGAGAGGTAGGATAAGTGCACCTCGCAGACCACACACACGTGCTAGTCGAAATCTTCTCCATTCTCAGGGACGACAGACTGCATTGTAACCAGCAACCCTTCATATGTAAGGACCAAAGGGAAGTCTATCGCATCAGGGTCATTACAGAGGGAGATCACCAGAGGGCGTATCGCCCAATGACTCCAATTGAGGACCTCCCTCTGGACCCCGACGAGTGGCAATGGACCCTCAATACCCCAACTAGGAAGGGAGAGTCAAACGCGCTGACACTATGCAACTTAAAATCTAAATCTGCTTATCGCATGCTCAGACCCAAATGCAGATTACGCGATCGTATTGAAGACAGATGGTATCGTCACCTCAATATTGACCGCAGTCTCCTAAAACCCATCCGGTGGTTTGCACACTACAACAGAAGACCCGCTAAAATCTCCGCCCTCCAGTGGCAGATTGAGCACAGGTGCCTACCAACCAACGATTGGCTGATAGACCATACCCGCCTGGAAAAACAAGGGAAGGCGCTACCATGGTGCCATAAATGCCTCATGAGCTATCCAGGGAGGAAGAGGGCTGAGACCGTCGAACATATATTCCTCCAATGCCCCGCATCAGTGCTATTATGGAGAAGCTGGGACAGGATTTGGCGTCACATAGTTCCTGGGGCAGTCTAGCCATGGGACTGGAGGGCCCTCCTCTTAGGGTATTACCCCCCAACTAGGGGGAAGACATTTGAGGAGAATATGGTCAGCCTAGGCAGACGGAGTGTCCTGTGGACTATATGGTGGAGAAGATGATGTCTGGAGATAGAAGGGGCGAGGGTGGAAGACGGTGAGGCCCTAGACCAAATCCGGACACTGGTCCTGCATGAGATAGCGGCCCAATGGAAGACAGTTAAAGATAAGCTCGACCTGATAAATACCTGGGAGGACATGAACAGGATCATCTCCACATTTAGCAAGGACTGGCTCGGCGGAGAGAGGGAGGGATGGGTGGCCATGGTGTCATGGACCGACCGCCAATTTGGAAGGGAAGCACAGGGAGAACCCCGGACAGAGGTAGTAAGAGACTACCAGCTGATATTCCACGACTGGACCACAATTGATCCCGCCACCCCGCTACGACCTGCCCAGGACTTCGCAGATCCCTTTCCACCCCACCCGCTGGCCCTAACCGAAGTACTGCCAGTCTATGAATCCCCCTCGGCGGCGGACAACCGCGGCCAAGTCTGCGGACGCGGACTAGGCCGCGAGCCCGCGGATGCGTCCGCGCGGACGCACGGCTTTGAAGCCACGTGGCGGCCGCGGGGGAGCGACTTTCGAAATTCGGGAGATGCCACGTGGCGGGGCATCCCCGGCCCTACCCCCCCCCACACAAAAAAAAAACGAAAAATATCAACTTTTGGTTGGGGGGGTATGGGCGAAATCGAACGAAATTGAAGAAAAAAAAAACGCGTTTTTTTTGCGGTTTTTTTTTTTTTTTTTCCGTTGATTGATTGATTGATTGATTGATTGATTGATTGATTGATTAGTTTCGTCGATTTTTTTTTCTTCGTTCATTGATTAATTGATTGATTGATTGATTGGTGGGCGAGGGGTCGCCCCCCCCGCGATTGATTGATTGATCGATTGATTGATTGATTGATTGATTGATTGATTGATTGATTGATTGCTTCGTGGGGGAGGGGTCGCCCCACCCCCCCGCCACCAATCGTGCGCGCGCTGCCACACAGCTCCCCGCAGCTCCCCGCAGCTCCCGCAGCTCCCCGCAGCTCCGCGCAGCTCCCCGCAC
>BFEA01000264.1:1156893-1169956 GCA_003427395.1 Chara braunii | reverse complement strand
GAGAGAGAGAGAGAGAGAGAGAGAGAGAGAGAGAGAGAGAGAGAGATCTTATCCACATGAATGTTGCCATCAGCGCAGAAATATGGCCAAATTCATTCAGGAAAGGTCTCTGCGTCTTTTCCGAATGAATATTAGCATGGATTCAGCGCACAAATATGGCCCAATTCATTCAGAAAAGGCATCTGCTACACACACACACATACACACACACACACACACACCAACCCACACGCACACACACACACACAAAAACAAACAAGCACACAAGAGGTCACAGGTGGTCCGTTGCAGCAAGGGCGCACACGCTGCCACGTGTCACAGAGAGAGGGAGAGAGAGAGCACGGCAGCACGACGGCCACTCGGCGAGCAGTTACCGGTAAGTGTGTGTCTCACTGTCTCTCTCTCACACACACACACACACACACACACACACACAGAGAGAGAGAGAGAGAGAGAGAGAGAGAGAGAGAGAGAGAGAGAGAGGTCACCGCGACGGCCATTCCTCGAGCAGTAACCAGTGAGCGCTCACGCTCACCCGCGCTGCAGCACAGACATGCCCGCCACATTATCCTCCACCCGCGCACTCGTCCTCGGAACGAGGAAGACAAGTACACATGTTGGGCGTGGGGGGGGGTAATGGGATGGGGGCGCGCTCGTCTCTCACACACACACACACACACACACACACACACACAGAGAGAGAGAGAGAGAGAGAGAGAGAGAGAGAGCTCATGGCGCATCGGAGCACGTGGCGCCGTCGTGCTCCGATGCGCCATGAGCTCTCTCTCTCTCTCTCTCTCTCTCTCTCTCTCTCTCTCTCTCTCTCTCCCCGTCTGTCTCTCTGTCTCTGTGTGTGTGTGTGTGTGTGTGTGTGTGTGTGGGTTGCGTGACACGTGGGCTCAGAGGTAGCGAAGTAACTCCAGTGGGGGGTGGTTCAAGCCGGTAGCCAGGACGGAATGATGGGAACACGAACGAACGGGCCCGGCAGACAAGGCCGGTAACCAGTCCTCGGGACGCGCGGGTGCTCGGGCAATGATCAGTACCGTGAATGAAAAAGTGTGGGACGGCCCGATACCCGGGAACGGACCGGTACCAAACACGACACGAGTGCCTACATGAGACTTTCCCGCTGACTCCACTGCCGGCCTGATTTACAACCGCCTTTTTGGACTTAGGCGATGACAAAGGCGCATGTTTCATTTGCGAATTGCACTCTGATGTGACATGAACATACTTCCCTCTATTTATTTTTTCCCTTCAAATTTTCGGGACAGAGCTCCACTGTATTCGTGGGGGGCAGGCTGGGCAGCACATACTGGGAACCGGGCCCCGGGTCCCATACAAAAATAGTACAGAGAATTTAGAAGGCCGCCGCCATTACCCGGCTTTGGCTGAGAAAACTTTCCAGAGTATTCAGAAAACCACTAAAGCAAACTTCAGAAGACAGGGCCAACTACGACAACACCCTATAGTCAAGTTGAAAAGGGCATAATGCACAATAATGGGAAGAATCACTGAAACAAGTCAAAGAACTGAAGGTCCAAAACCAAGCTACCCATGTACTGTTCAACATACCAACAGAAATTGCCTCCGCCCTTCATGCCAAGACTCTATCCAGTCTCACCCACTCCCAACGCTGAGGACTTACACGGCAGCACGTCCCATTCATGCTGCGACCTTCGTCGTCCTGACTCGGATGGTAGCTCATGGTAGCTCACCGAGTCAGGTAGCTCACGGTGGTCACCGGAATGACTTCCACCCTCGGCGATTCCCCAAATCTCTCTACCAGGCCTCTTGCCCCTATCTTATTCAAGTTACGGGGCAGCATAACCAAACCCTAGCGCCGGCCAGCATCATTTCGGCAGCGGTCATCTATGAGCTATACAAACATACATAGCCTCTGGGCACACATATACACACAACTATGATACCGGGCTGGGGGGGTCTATCAGGTATATGACGGGGACGGGGTATACTCATGCATGGCTTAGCTCTAGGGTAGGGTAGGGATATAAGTCGCTCCGGCTAGTCTGAGTTCCGCCTAGCCTTGATAAGTTAGGGGAAGGACGGTAGGATGTGTCCGTGGGTGCTGGCTTGCCTTGCTTAGGTACTCCTGCTGGGTAGACTCTCTGAATTGGGCCTGTAGAAGATTGCATGAGCCTGGCATCCGAAGTTCCCATACAGCAAGGTTCGTCCACTTCCGCTTCCGCTTCCACTAGGGCTGGGGGGGTGGCCCAGCCTTGGTGCTTGTCACTACAGTCTGGTTCAAGTTGCCCTTGTGACGCGCAACCTCACGCCCTGTGCTGTCTTCCGTTCGGAGTGCTAAGAGTGCGGAAAGAAGGCCCAGAAAAACAACAAGATGGGGTGTGCCAAGGATTTTTGGATAATTGAGTGTGGGGACACAGACAGAACTGAAATCCCCCGTGTTGGCCCGATGAAGTAAGTCGGTTGCTTTCGCGCGTCGCGGAAGGCGCGCACGGGCACGGCTCGAAAAGAGAAAAGTCAAAATTCAATCCAAAAAGTATTGTCGAGCTTCCCACCGCGCTACGGATCTCCGTTAAGAGCGGAAGGGCTTCGCCACACTCCGCGTGTCCCGTTTCCGTATCAAGTCCCGACGTCGCTCGTTGGTCAGTTCCGAGTCCGACGTGGATGGTCTCAGCCGCGTGGCTCTTTCCTTGTGCTCGTCTTCACTCCGTATCCGGTAGTGGAAGCCCTTTGATTCGTAGCGATCGAAACGCTGGCACTCAGTGCACAGGGTTCGAGGCCAATGGGGCGCCACAGCCATCCACGGAATGACGATTAGCTCGGTAAGTGGCAACATGTGTCCTTTCCTCGCTGTAAGGGAAGGGGATCATTGGCGAGGGAGATACGGAAGGCTGGCGCCCGGTCGAGGAGCGACCGTTAGTCCACATATCAATCAATCAAAAGGAGTTTGCAAAAATCCTCGAGACGTCATCAAAAAGCACAATCGAAAAAGAACTAACTAGTATTTTCCTTCCTTTTGACACAAGGGAAGCATCTTACAGAACTCGCATAACCATGCATTAATCGGGTCGGAGTTCCGAGGGATCAACCCGCGACTCAGTTTCAGCAGACCAGATCAACAAAAACAGGAGGCGCCTCGCTTTTTCGAGGTTGCCCCATAGGCTGTCTGCAGATGTCGTGCAGCATAAGGCAGATGGCATGCGCAGTGCATTCAGAACGACCGATCTAAACACTCTTGTATTCTCGAACAAAATTCCGTCGAGCTCTGGGTCTAATCAACGCAGAAATATAAGCATTTCTATACATACATCCACCGTGGAAGGTGCGAAAATGACAAGGGCGCACAAGTTAAAAACCAATCGGAGGGTTGTACACACGCATCCACCATTCACAAGACAAGGTGATGGGGTCCCCTTGCATCCGGGGATTACCCAGAAAACTAATGGAAGAGTTCCAAAAGAAGTTCTTCTTCGCAAGGAGTCACAAGAGTTTACTTCGGTTCACAGGAGAGACAAACTCGTAACACATCATCATTCAAGTCAGAGAGAGATGAGAGAGAGAGAGAGAGAGTCGAAGAATGTCGAGATAGGAGACATCAGAATCCAACAAGGGAATATTTGGCTTCGCAGCCATGAACTCACACCAAAAAATGATCCGCAATCATGAAGGCGCATTCGCCGTGAAATTCCAATATGGCCCCAGGTCAATCATCCACCCAACTCCAATTACAGATCCTCTTACCCGCACCGATGATCCCGGCCGTCGCGTGCTAACTTCCGCCACTGCGATCGTCACCCCGCTGACGCAGACTCAACTCGGCTCGCCCGGATCCCACAGTCCGTCGTGGCGATCAAGCGCGCAGCCGGCCAGCCTACAGTTAGCCCGACAGGACTTTTCGACTCGCACCAAACGCATCACCTAGCCACTGCTTCCCAGAAGCTGGCTTGCGAGGGGGAAACGTAAGAGAGATTTGCGGGCACGCTTGCGGAATTTATAGTTGCGAGAAAGGAGATAGATGGGGGAGAAGACAGAGGGGAAATCGAAGTGTAAGAGGAGAAGGTTCAACAAGGGGTGCTCAAGGAAAGCCATGTTGATCCTTTGGAACCCGATATTTGGCCAATCAGATTCGTCGCGCAATAGGAAGATCCTCTTGCTCAACGCGTCTGATTGGTGAGCAGGGGTGAGGATCAACCGGGCTTCGTGAGCCAAGGTTGAAGAGCGAGAAGGAACGAGGCGCGAAAAGCAGCGTGAGACGGGTCCAAGATTCAGATGATCAAGAAGCGGAAACAGGCGCGCAAAAAGCAGAGAGAGAGAGAGAGAGAGGGAAAAACAGTTGTGATAGGAGACGAAGAGGAGGGAGAAAAAGGGGGGGGGGGAAAGAGAGAGAGAGAGAAGAGAGAGCGCGGGGGAAAGATGACGCGGGAAATAAGGAGGAGGAAGCTCGCATGCGTGGAGCCCACAGCAAGAGAAAAAGGCACCAAAACAGTTACAGCTTGCCTATGTCCTATACCAATTCAAAAATTGAAATCGCCATATCCGCGCGAGAAAGTCGACGCGGGAAAAGAAAGTCTTATGCCTATCCGTATTCTCCCAAAATTCCTAGAGTTTTCTCTGACGTGACCGAGAACATTCATGCAAAGAAAAAGACACGTCGGGTTCCGCTTACTCTGGAATTCCTAACTGTCGAGCCTGATTCCCAGTGCGCTCGCTAAGGCGCGCGCAATTTCCCATGCATTTCCCGAATTACAAAAAGCAGAATTTCAAGAACCAATGGAACTTCTGAAAAATTGGGGCCTAAACAAGGCACCTGAAATCAAGAAAAGCGATGGGGGTTTTGTTGGGTCGGTATGATACAAAAAGGGGGAATTGAGTCAAGGGGTACGAAAGATAGCACGGGGTCGGGAAGTGGTTCGTCACATATGTGACGCGCAGGGGGTTCCAAAACTATGCGATATCCTGATTGCATGAAAGACCTTGAACCAAGTAAGTAGGAGGAGACGAAGAAGCAGGAAGAAGTAGGAGGAGACGAAGAAGCAGGAAGAAGTAGGAGCTCAGATCAGCACGATGAGCAGGCGACAACATCCGTGGCAAGATCTCCGTGAAGTATGCCGGCTCGTGCTGTTTCGGATCCCGTTTCCTGCAGTCCTGTCATATGCAACCCCCTGTCCTTCGAACTTCGGAGACCGTCCAGGTGGCACCATCATGGTCCATCAGATCTCCGTGTGCTTTGCACCCTCAGTCCAGCGCAATCCGTCGAATCAGAGCACGAGTTAACGTCATCGTCAATGGCGTGATCTTTGCGAAACTGCTGATTCGTGTGGCTCGGGGGACACGTGGCTATTTATCCAGTCGATCGCCACGCTCTAAAAGGTCATAGATAAGAAGAGGGTGGGATGGGCCGCCGTCGTGACACGTGTCGGTATCAGCGTCGCGTGGGAATGGGAAAATAGACATTATACATGGGGGGGTGTCGACAGGGAGGGTTGGGGGGGAGAGGGGGTAAGTAGCGGTTCATCTCTTCCTCTGTGCTTGGAAGTTCGTCGTAGCAGATGATCCGGTGAAAGCGGGGAAACCGATCGCCGCTGTGAGAGAGGGAGGCGAGGTAGTCAGGGTGAAGGGTGGAGAAAGTGCAGAAGAGTGCCGCGCGAAACAACTCGTGATGGCGACATGCGGGGATGGTTCATGTGATTACGCAGTAGACTTCTACTGCGTTGCTCTGTTCCCACGTGGCACTGAACAAAAGGACATGTAATAAAACGTGGGGTTTGCGCATTGAAGGGAAGGATGAGGATGGACGGTGACAGCGAGGTGGGTGGAGAAAAAGTGACGGAAGGTATTGGGAGGGAAGGGGTTGCGCGTGAAGGTGACGAGGGTAGAGATCTGACAGAGGGTGAGGTAATCGAGGGGACGACGGGATAATGACTGGGGACGAAGGCCGATCCCCCGCATCGGTACGTGGACGAACTGGGAGATGGGCTGAGGCGGAGGGGGAGGGGGATCAGCTCAGTCTCCGTCGCGATGCGCTCGGAGCCGCGGTTGCTGGGCCGCCATCTTCGGGCTCGGGGGGCTCTGAATCTCTGGTCGGGTCGTCGTCGATGCGCGGGTTCGCCTCGCTGACGAACTTCAACTAGCTTTTCCCGGCGGTGATCTCTTCTCTTCTACGTGCCGCCTCAAGATCTTCCGCCTCCGTGCCTGTGCGCGCCGATTCTTCCGTCAAGGCCTCCCACTCCGATCCGGCTTCCTCCTCTTCATCGTTTTCTTCTTCTTCTTCTTCCTCTTCTTCCTCTTCTTCCTCTACACTCTGCTCCCCTTCACTGTACTCGCTATAACTTCCTTCCTCCGGCGTTTCTTCTTCGGCATCGTCCTCTTCTTCTTCTCCTGCCTCCTCGGATGAATCTTGCTTCGGATAGAAGGCGAGATTGATGATTTCGGTTGGCTTCAAGTACTCCTGCCACGATGGCAAGGCGCTTTCACTCCCCGGTTCCTCCAAGCACGCAGTCCACTGGAGATACAGTGCCAAATTCCGTGTAAGGACGTGCGGAGCCGGGCTCTCGTCACTTTGCCAAACAATATCGAGAGAGAGGTCGTCGACCAGTTGCGCGAGCGGGACGACGAGTTCCTAGACAATTAGCTGGCGATGACCTGGCCGCACCGATCTGAAAAGAAAACCGAGAAGATCGCCCTCCACGTCAGTTCTCCAAACCTAGACGATCAGCAGCTCCAGGTACTCAATACACGCCTGATGCTCGTCAGTCCTCGTCCACGTCACCTCCACTCGGGCCAAGCACACAGACAGATCGACAAAGGTCTCGCGCCACACCCGCCAATGCCTGAGATCGAGGAGCGGGACTGCAGGAGGCTCGAGCAAGAAGGAAAGGCGGGGATGAAGATCGGATTGTCAGAAGGTGGGGAAAAGAGAGGGAAGACCAAAGGTGGAGAGAGGAGCGAGAGGAGCGGCGGGGTTCATTGGGGGCGTTGAAAGGGGACGAGTGTGGGGAGCACCACTGCCGGCTGGTGCGTAGAGGTACGAAGCTCGTCGAAGTCGGTCCCGTACGTTGGGACGAGGTTGCACGCGGGGCGTGCAAGACCGTGATGCCACTCAGTCGATAACTGCTGCGTCCACTCTCGTAATAAAGTCACGGTCGCAGTATGCCGAAGCGGGCTGACCGTGCTGATATCGCCGCTGAAGGCAGCGACCGTGGTGACGTGGCTCGTTCCTGGAGCCGCCCGCCAATGAAGCGCTACCACCTCCGCCAATACTACTGCCTGTGGGCTTCTGGCGAATCGGAACGCAACGGTGGCACCCACTCCCTCGGTGCAGAAGAACTGCGCCAATCTTCGAAGATCAGGACTGAGTCGCGGATGACGAACTTGCCGGATCTCAGAGATGTAGCCACGTGGCTGCAGCAGATGATTCCTAAGAGCTTGCTCCGTGATGAAACTCATGGCGAGGACGGGGAAGAAGATGAAAGATGGGAGTAGGAGGGAGAGAACGAGGCGGGAACTAGATCGTCGCCGTCCTCTTCTTCAGCAGATGAGGGAGACGGAGGGAGATTAGAGGGAGGGAGGGGACGAATGTAAGAGGCATGTCGGACGATGGGGACAGAGTTATGGCTGGTGCTTGCTTCGGGCACAATGTGCACCGTGTTGGCACCGTTGGGTCCGAGCTCGAGAACGCGAAAACAGCTAGAGAATTTGGGAGCGAGTTTCCGGTCGCGTGCACGTTTACGTACCTGCACCAGGTCCCCTAATTTATATTGATGTTGGGGACCACCGTTTCCATTTCGGGCCTCGTAGCTACGGACTTGCCTTCTGTGGGCTAGATCAGTCATTTTCTGTCTCTTTCGGGCTAGCTTCGGGAAGGCCCTTTCCATTAAATCGGCGTACCTTTTGGCCTTAACCTTAAGGGCGGCACGCGTGTCTCTACCCCCGGCTTCGGCAATTTCCGAGTTGCCCCGGTAATCGACACATGGGAGGCTATTGGTCTGAAGCTGAAAGGGGGTGAACCCCGTGGATTCGTGAGGGGTGGCCCGGTGAATTCCGACGATTTGGTATACGATCTCGGGCCAAGGACGCGTATCACGCACCGCTAGATTTCTACGAAGGGCAGTCTTAATCATGCGATTAGCATTTTCGGCCAACCCGTTCGACTGGGAAACGTGGGGTGCCGTGTATCGAAGCGTAATGCTTCGTTAAGCGAGTAATTCCTCTACCTCGCCTTTGAATTTGGACTCTTTGTCAGTTAAAGTCTCTTCCGTATCTAGGTGGGTATAGAGGAACCGATCGATGTACGTGGCTATCTCTGCGGCCTTACGGGTCTTGCAAGGGTAGACCTCGATGTATTTGGAAAAATGGTCTATTAAAACTAACAGGATGGAATATTCGCAACGGTTTAGTCCAGGTGGCACGTCGATATTTGTTGTGTCCATACTGACTCGCTGGAAATGGCGCTCTACTTCCGTCGGTACTATCGTGTTTGCTCCCCGTACTTAGGCACGGTCGGCGGCACAGACCAGACAGTTGGCGACTATGTATCTGACATCGTCCCATATATTAGACCAGAACCATCGATTCTGGTTTATAGTTGCCTCCGTGACACGTATCGCAAAGTGAGCGGCCGGCTCTTCGTGAGCAGATCGGGTCCAATCATATCTCTGGAATGGATGAGGAACCGTCAACCACAAACCCGATCCGTCAGTTTTACGCTTCTCAAGGTGACCGTTGATCCATCGGTAATCCCGAGATCTCTCGATAGCCCGACGTCTGTCGTGCTTAGGGAGATGATCCAATGGTAAACCAGCCAATTTAGCTAATAAAATTTTATCCGTCCAGACCTCTGCTCGTCGATATTTCTCATCATATTCAGGGCCGTCCGTTCGGGCAGCCTCGAATCGCGCCTCGGTAGGGAGTTTGTCTGTTCTACACAGAGGGCACTTCCATTCCCTATTATTCGTTCGGTATCGAACGCATGCACCGTGTGCACGATTGACACACGTGGCACAGTTCACCCACTCAATGAATCCGATCTCAAAAGGATGACAATCCACCCCATAAACCCGTGTAATACACGTGTAATACACGTACAAAAATAGCAAAATTTGTTGGGAAGGGTGGCGAAGACAGCCGAGGAGGCAAGAGGGTCGGAATCAGCAGGGGAAGAAGAGGTCGCAGAAACAGGTGGGGTAGCCATGATGAGAGGGGAGGAGAGAGAGTGAGCAGGGCTGCAGAGAGGGCAGAGCGAAGCTCCATGTCACTCACTCCTTCGACAAAATTTCCACTTGTCCGTACAGTGGTCCGTTCTCCTTCTTCGGCTCGTTCCACGGAATCACCTCCTCGCTCTTGAGGACCTTCTCGGGTCGGTGTAGTCGTGTCAACCCGTCAGCATTCCCGTGCCTCTCATGCTCCCGATCACAAATGTCAAAGTCCATGCTCTGTACCACCGTTGCCCATCTCCCGATCATGCCCAAGTAATCCTTAGATTTCTTCAGGGCTAATAATGATTCATGATTGGTGACCAGTGTGAACTTCCGCCCCTACAAATAGGCTCGAAAGTGACTGATTCCCCACAGAGCCGCATAGCATTCTCCTATCGGGCCGCCGTAATTGCGTTTGCAGGCAAGCACCGACTTAGACGCGTATTCTACCACGCATTCGAGTCCATAGGGTCCCACCTGGGCCAAGATCGTTGAGATTGCCTCCGGCTGCCAATCCGTAATGAGGACAAAAGGCTTCGCAGGATCCGGTCTTATAAGGACCGGAGCCAAAATAAGGGCTGCCTTGAGTTTCGAGAACGCTTGATCACACTCTGACGTCCAGATCAACGGTTGATCCTTTTTCCGCAGATTCGTGAGGGGACCCGCAATAGCCCCGAAGCCCTTGATAAACCTTCGGTAGTACGAGGCCAGGCCCAAAAAGGCACGAACTTGCGTGATAGTCGTGGGCACAGGTACATCTCTTACAGTTGCCACCTTTTGCGGTTCCGGTCTGAGTCCCTGGTCGGTCACCACGTGTCCCAGGAAGGAAATGGTGGTGAGAAAGAACAGGCATTTCTCAAGCGCCACCTTGAAACCGGCATCTCTCAATGCATGCAACGTCCATTCGATGTGCTGCACATGCCCCTCGTAGGAACTCGAATACACCAGCATAATATCCATGTACACAATCACGCAATAGTTGATGATGCTCTGCGCCAGACGTGTCTTCTGCACAAAGTTCTGGAAAGCCATGTTCATGGCTCGCTGAAAGGTTGCAGGAGCATTGCAGATGCCCATTGGACATCGAACCCATTACCAAGTACCTTCGAACAACACAAACGTCATTTTCGGACGATCCTCCTCTCGAACAAGAAGATGATGAAACCCATGCCGAACAGCAAACTTACTGAAAAATCGAGCACTCCCAATCGCATCCAACAGCTCGTCAATCCGGGGAAGAGGGTACATATCTTTGATCGTTATATCGTTCAGTTTCCGATAATCGATGCATATGTGAATCCCTCCGGCCTTCTTGGGCACGATTACCACAGGAAACGACCAAGGTCCTGGGGCGGGTTCGATTCATCCATTAGCTTTGAATTCCTTAATTTGTTGAAACGCGGCCGCCCGTTGTGCTGGCGAGTATCGATAAGGAACGCAGCTAATGGGTGGATGATCCCCCGTAAGAATGGCATGCTCGATCACGTTAGCCCGCCCAATATCGTTATCGCGCACACTTAATACCACTACGTACCCATTCAAGACGTTAATCAGTGATTGTCGAAATTCTAGAGGGATGTGATCGGGCAGAGTGACAGTCGGTCGATCGGGTATCTCAATGGGCATATCGATCCAATCAGCAGGCGGATTCCATAGGTCATGGACGCTAGAGAAAATAGAGCTGCTAGTGCGGACAGAAAATACAATCGCGATCATCTGGGATGCAGCGGGGCTAATCATCTCGGTCTCTTTAACTTCGGTGTCAATTTTCGAATCAGCCGAGGTTTCTTCCACGGTTAGTCCCGTTAGATCCACCCTTTCCTACATCAGATCGGACACATCGTCGACAGGAGCTTCGACTTCTTGTTTAATCAGAGTATGGTCGCTCTTGTCGTAAGAAGTGGCCTTGGAGGGGAAACAGAAACATCTAGGTATTGTTTCGCCTGTTGATAGCATGCTGGAAGGGAAAGTGTTCCCTCGTACAAAGTGTGAGGGGGTTCCAAATTGTCTGCCAGGTCAGATATTTGCAAGATGGGTTCTCCGAGAAAGGTCGAAGGACTGACCTGGGTTTCCATAAGCGCGAGCGCGTTGTCTTCCAGACTCAAGTGGAAGGTTCGGCCGGCTCTGGGAACCATCTGAAATTCCTCGGGGGTTTCGTGCTCGAAAAGATCGACCAAGTGTCTCCACTCACTCTCGCTAGACATCTCTTCTTCGCACTCCTATTCTTCGAATCCGCTAGTATTACCCGGGGATGAAAATTCCTCGTGATCAGGACCTTGAATCATCCCTATCCGAGAAGGATTAGGATTCCTTTTTACTGTTTGGGTTGAAATCCGCAACGGAACTGTCTGAGGCTTTCCTCCTGTTTCTGTAAGCACCAACTGCTTGGAATCGAAATGCATGCGGGCACCTACCGCCATTGCCCACGGCAGTCCTAACAACACCGAATATGAGTGCACATCTATGACTAAAGCGTTAACGAGGACGTGTACTCGTCCAACTTTCACGGCCACATTCTCGATGACTCCTACGATATTCACTGCTTCCACGTCGGCAGAGACATAACGGTCCTTGCCAGATTGAGGGAGAATCGAGTTAGTCGTCCCGTTCTTTTTACCGCGTCTAATGATATAGCGACCACAGAGGAGTCGGTATCGATGAGAGCGTTAAAAGGTTTGCCCCATACTTCGCAATCACATTCAGCACTTTTCCACAACACTGGTCGAGCTCGCACGAAGTGATCTTTCTCAGCTAAAGAAATTGCAGCTACTCGCGCTGCTTCGGGTTCACCAACTTCGGGTTCACCAACTTCGGGTTCAGGCGATGCAACATCCTCCGCTCCTTCCTTCTTCTTTTTCAACATTCGTTGTATGCGCTGGTATGTAAAGCGCTTTTGATTCTTCAGACATTGTTGCAGCAGTTTGTCATTTGCTGCTTCGGATATGGTGAGCAAATGCCCTACTGGGACCGGAACGCGAATATCCAGTTGCTTAAGCGTTCGTAGTACATCAATTTCTCTCGTCCGAAACTGTGGTCCGGGGTTAGATTCGCATTCGACCCATTCAAGATCGTCCTGGGCTGGTCAGATGTCTTCGATCATGCCGGCGAGATAAAGGTATTCGAACGGATCAACCACGTCCGCAGCTTCGGAAGAAGAAGTTCCTGAGGTTGATGCAACTGCTATTGAGGGGGAAGATCGCTCAGGGGCGTATGCAATGATCTCCTCGTTTCGGGCCGTATCCATTAATGCAGTCACCCGTCCTTGATTCAGAGCTACGGGGGCTGCGGCAGGTGGGGGCTGATTTCGTTTTGGCTGCGGACAGTCCCGGGCAAAATGTCCGGGCTGTTTGCAGTTGTAGCACTCGATTTTCCCTGCCGGATTAGCTGTAGGCGGGAACTGCGGTGCATGTCTGGGTGCAGGTGGAGCAAGCAAAAGCGGGAACGATGCAGGGGTAGGTCGGGCAGGAGCTGGGTTGGGCTTAATTAGTCTGCTCATTATCTGTTTCATTCGATCCATGTGAGCCGCCTGCATTTGGACCAGGTTGCTCATCAATTCATATTGTTTGGTAGTACCTGTATGGATCATTTGTGCCAAGTGCATGTTTGTTATGGTCATAGCGGACGGATCTTGGGAGCTTCTGGGTTTAACAGTTGCTACCTGTTGATTCATTGAGAGAGTCGGAGGAGGGGGAGAAGGAACTGACGGGATATCAGAGGCAGCCCCTTTGGGAAGGTCATGATCAGGCCGGGGATAGAATCGTTCTACCGCTCGTAACCATGATCGTCGTTTCGCCGCTACATCCTGAGTCGTGTCCGTAATCAGGGTTGTCGACCCCCGGACCCGGGGCCCCGGCGGGGGTCCCGGGGGTCGGGGGTCGGCACCC
>BFEA01000264.1:1124358-1154420 GCA_003427395.1 Chara braunii | reverse complement strand
TTCTTTTTTTTTTCTGTTTTTTTTTTTTTTTGCACAATAGAAAACAACAATACCCCCCCAAAAAAATGGGCATGTAGGGTTTTCTTAGCCCTACACGCCCATATATATATATATATATATATATTTTCATGCGTTAGGGAAAAAAAAAAAAATCCTACACCAAAATGTCTGGTCGGCCGAGGCCGAACCTGGCCGATTAGGTCGTCGGCCGAGGCCGCGGCCGATTTCCCCCCTCCGGTCGCGGCCGGGCCTGCAACATTGCGGATAACTGGTGCGTTTTAGGGGGGGTCTTTTTGTACAGCTTACCTTTTACCGTCGGACTTCGTAGATGATCGATGAACAAATCTCGGGCGGACTTTTCATCTCGCCCTGATTTCTCCAACGCAGTTTGGAATTGATCCACGAAGTCAGGCAGCAATTCCCCTGGTTCTTGCGGTCGAGTCTTGAGCACATACCAAGCGGCATTTTCGCTTACCATATCAAATCTGGCCAAGAACGCTTGCTTGAAGGTGTTCCAATCTACCCACGTGTGTTTCCTAAACCAATCATGCACCGTGTTGCGAAGCAGCAACGTAATGACGCGGGGGAGATCCTTTGCGCTATATCCTTGAGCTTGGACGGCCTTCAACCAAGCTTCGGGGTGGATGTGATTAGGAAAGAAAGGAAAAGCGGCGGGAATACTAACAATCACTCTGGGGGGGGCTACGTTGTCGTCGGCCATTGGCATAGCCTGTCTAGCCCCACCAGATCTTGATCTGGTCACTGGGCGATCTCGACGAGCAGGTTGAGGACTTCTTCTACCTCTCGCCAGCTCGACTTACTATCATCAAAACCGACACGTATCGGCTCCGATACCAACCTCACGCCCTGTGCTGTCTTCCGTTCGGAGTGCTAAGAGTGCGGAAAGAAGGCCCATAAAAACAACAAGATGGGGTGTGCCAAGGATTTTTGGATAATTGAGTGTGAGGGCATAGACAGAACTAAAATCCCCCGTGTTGGACCAATGAAGTAAGTCAGTTGCTTTCGCGTGTCGCGGATGCGCGCGTGGGCACGGCGCCAAAAAAGAAAAATCCAAATTCAATCCAAAAAGTATTGTCGAGCTTCCCACCACGCTACGGATCTTCGTTTAGAGCGGAAGGGCTTCAACACACTCCGCGTGTCCCGTTTCCGTATCGAGTCCCGACGTCGCTCGTTGGTCAGTTCCGAGTCCGACGTGGATGGTCTCAGCCGCGTGGCTCTTTCCTTGTGCTCGTCTTCACTCCGTATCCGGTAGTGGAAGCCCTTTGATTCGTAGCGATCGAAATGCTGGCACTCAGTGCACAGGGTTCGGGGCCAATGGGGTGCCACTGCCGTCCACGGAATGGCGATTAGCTCGTTAAATGGCAAATGTACTAAGTAGGGTGGGAAGTGTGTATCGATAATGACAAAGCCCGCATCCACGAACCCGGAACAACGATTTTTGGGAGGGAGTAATATGGTCCGCCGATCCGTGCGACAGCTTCTCGTACGTTCCACTCGCATACACGTGTCCTTTCCTCGCTGTAAGGGAAGGGGTGCGTTGGCGAGGGAGATACGGAAGGCTGGCGCCCGGTCGAGGAGCGACCGTTAGTCCACATATCAATCAATCAAAAGAAGTTTGCAAAAACCATCGAGACGTCATCAAAAAGCACAATCGAAAAAGAACTAACTAGTATTTTCCTTCCTTTTGACACAAGGGAAGCATCTTACAGAACCCGCACAACCATGCATTAATCAGGTCGGAGTTCCGAGTGATCAACCCGCGACTCAGTTTCAGCAGACCAGATCAACAAAAACACGAGGCGCCTGGCTTTTTCGAAGTTGCCCCATAGGCTGTCTGCAGATGTCGTGCAGCATAAGGCAGATGGCATGCGCAGTGCATTCAGAACGACAGATCTAAACACTCTTGTGTTCTCGAACAAAATTTCGTCGAGCTCTGGGTCTAATCAACGCAGAAATATAAGCATTTCTATACATACATCCACCGTGGAAGGTGCGAAAATGACAAGGGCACACAAGTCAAAAACCAATCGGAGGGTTGTACACACGCATCCACCGTTCACAAGACAAGGTGATGGGGTCCCCTTGCATCCGGGGATTACCCAGGAAACTAATGGAAGAGTTCCGGAAGAAGTTCTTCTTCGCAGGGAGTCACAAGAGTTCACTTCGGTTCACAGGAGAGACAAACTCGTAACACATCATCATTCAAGTCAGAGAGAGATGAGAGAGAGAGAGAGAGTCGAAGAATGTCGAGATAAGAGACATCAGAATCCAACAAGGGAACATTCGGCTTCGCAGCCATAAACTCACACCAAAAAATGATCCGCAATCATGAAGGCGCATTCGCCGTGAAATTCCAATATGGCCCCAGGTCAATCATCCACCCAACTCCAATTATAGATCCTCATACCCGCACCGACGATCCCGACCGTCGCGTGCTAACTTCCGCCACTGTGATCGTCACCCCACTGACGCAGACTCGACTCGGCTCGCCCGGATCCCACAGTCCGCCATGGCGATCAAGCGCGCAGCCGGCCAGCCTACAGTCAGCCCGATAGGACTTTTCGACTCGCACCAAACGCATAACCTAGCCACCGCTTCCCAGAAGCAGGCTTGCGAGGGGGAAACGTAAGAGAGATTTGCGGGCGCGCTTGCGGAATTTATAGTTGCGAGAAAGGAGATAGATGGGGGAGAAGACAGAGGGGAAATCGAAGTGTAAGAGGAGAAGGTTCAGCGAGGGGTGCTCAAGGGAAGCCATGTTGATCCTTCGGAACCCGATATTCGGCCAATCAGATTCGTCGCTCAATAGGAAGATCCTCTTGCTCAACGCGTCTGATTGGTGAGCAGGGGTGATCGGAGGATCAACCGGGGTTCGTGAGCCAAGGTTGAAGAGCGAGAAGGAACGAGGCGCAAAAAGAAGCGTGAGACGGGTCCAAGATTCAGATGATCAAGAAGGGGAAACAGGCGCGCAAAAAGCAGAGAGAGAGAGAGAGAGGGAAAAACAGTTGTGATAGGAGAAGAAGAGGAGGGAGAAAATGGCGGGGGGGGAGAGAGAGAGAGAGAGAAGAGAGAGCGCGGGGGAAAGATGACGCAGGAAATAAGGAGGAGGAAGCTCGCATGCGTGGTGCCCACAGCAAGAGAAAAAGGCACCAGAACAGTTACAGCTTGCCTATGTCCTACACCAATTCAAAAATTGAAATCGCCATATCCGCGCGCGAAAGTCGACGCGTGAAAAGAAAGTCCTATGCCTATCCGTATTCTCCCAAAATTCCTAGAGTTTTCTCCGACGTGACCGAGAACATTCATGCAAAGAAAAAGACACGTCGGGTTCCGCTTACTCCGGAATTCCTAACTGTCGAGCCTGATTCCCAGTGCGCTCGCTCAGGCGCGCACAATTTCCCATGCATTTCCCGAATTACAAAAAGCAGAATTCCAAGAACCAATGGAACTTCCGAAAAATGGGGGCCTAAACAAGGCACCTGAAATCAAGAAAAGCGACGGGGGTTTTGTTGGGTCGGTATGATACAAAAGGGGGAATTAAGTCAAGGGGTACGAAAGATAGCACGGGGTCGGGAAGTGGTTCGTCACACGCTCGATACTGGTAGGGTGATGGTCCTGAGTGCTGGTCACACTGAGGTAGGATAGTAGGGACGGGGTGCGCTGGGAGTAGTAACGTGGGGATGGGTAGGGTAGGTGGCCCATCTTGTCAGAACAACGATTGGCTGCTGATGCCAGCAGTCACCGCGGGTCTGGTCCTTGGCCTCTACAACAACCATTAAAAAAAAAAAAAAAAAAAAAAAAAAAAAAAACGGGCATCGGATCAACTACTAAACCCCCAGTATCACCCAGCCTCAGTTCAAGACTATGCGGCACCTGCAGACACTGCCCGGCTCAGCACCCAGAACCACCCATGATCAAACCCCTTTCCCCGTTCCGACAAGACTTATCACAACAGAGCCACCATCTCCACTGCTGCTATACCCTATTCCAGCTAGCCCTACTCACCAGCAGGACACGTGGTTTGCATTTCATTTCAAAATGATCAACCAATACAAAAATAAAAGAAATAATATATTTGATCATCAGACTCCTTCTCTGATCGCACATCTATCTACTTCAAGCCCAAGAAAGTTCAGCAGGCTTCATCCCTGAGCAGTAGGTGCTGCCTTTCAAAACCCACTGTCGTCACTTTCAGTGGCCTGAGGCTGGCCGAGGCCAGAATGAAGCTGGTCCGACTCGGTGCCGGGGTGATTTGTGCCACCCTGTAACATGTTCCTATGCGGAGGCATGAGAGCTTTTTTTTTTTTTTTTTTTTTAACCGGACCCAGTGCCCAAGGCTGAAATTAGGGATGGTAAAATCGCGGAGGCATGAGACCTAGTAGAGAGATCTGGGAAAGCCGCCTGTATCAGCACCAAGTGCTGGGTCAGGTATGTGGTTAAGAAGGCCTCCTCATGCCCTACCTGCTAGCCAGTTGGGACTTACCCAATAAAAGAATTATGTGGTTGAATTCTATCAGTGTCATCTCAAATGACATCATAAAATTAATGGGTCGATTACCCTGGGCTTAAATTATTTATTAAAAAAAAAAAAAATGATGCCTTCATGGTTGATACCCTCAAAGTACACAATGTGTTCAAGAGACATGAGGCCTGAAAAACTCTGAATACCAATCATAACAGACGTCCAATCATAACCAATAACCATGGCGTACATCATTTAAAAATAAGATCAATACTAATGATCTGGAGTTACCTGGGGCCGCTCACTTGTGGATATATCTCTAGACTGTTGCAGTTTTACAAAAAAAATAAAAGCCCAAGGACTGTTCCCACCCCAGCACAGAAAGTCCAGGAGTCTGCCCCCAAAAGAGGTTAACTTTGTGTAACAAGGGTTGTGTAACAAGGGTACGCAACCAGCGTGCAACGGGCCAGGGATCATCACAGCCCCTGCTAATGTGAAGGTGAAAGACAATGCCAGTAGAGCAATGACCAAAGTAGCTGCAGCTTCTGGTGAGCAACACCTTTAGCCACCGTTAGCAGGTGTGCCATCACCTCGCTGAAGAGAATGAGCTCGATACTTGAGTTGGGCGTTCTAGTCTCCCCCCTAGATCTTGCAGAGACATACACCCTTGTCATAGGGTGCAGTTTTCTGTTCGGTATGCTGAAGGTCTAGACTGGACAGCATCGCCATCAGACCACCAGTGCGTTTTCCAGCCATTTCTCTGACGCAGCATGCGGCCACAAGTTTCGGGGGTCAGCCAGCCAGAGCAAAATCACTGGTGCCGCCATCCAAAGCTGGCTTGCGGAGGGAAGGGTCAAAATTACTGGTAGTTGCACTGCATCTTATCCAGACCTGGAGGAGGCAGCTAGGTTTGCTGAAACATAGAGCGTCTAAGATCCACTATGGTGTTCTCTACGGAAGCAGTGCCCGAGGCTCTTTCAGCCCTTATGGGAAGAGGCGTGTGTGTGCGTTGTATTCAATTCGATAATGAGAGCCTTGGACACTGGGCCCTTTTAAAATAATAATAATAATAAAAAATAAAAAAAACACTACGGTGTTGAGCTGCATGTACACTTGCAGATTTTGTCGCCACAAGCAAAACTCGAAGGGGCCGCGCGACGTGGGGCGCCATTGAAAACAAAAATTGGCGGCCTCCCAGGTGGTGCGGGTTTCATGCTGACACCCCTGGGTCGATTTGTGGTGTACTGGTCACTGGTGCTTTAAAGTCTCTGACACCTACGTTAGGCACTTCATCAGGGAGGTGGCAAGACAGTTCATCAAAGTTATCTGCCCTCTGATGGGCGTCCTTGGCAGTGTGTATACTGGTCAGTTATAGCATCTCCTCCCCACACTGAGCATCTAAACTGCCAGTGCTTGGCCCAGCAAGTTTTGTACAAGCAGCCATGCTGGATGCAGCCATCTGCCACTTTGCTTGGAAAACACCCATGCAAAATAGGAGCAGGGCGCGACTCCTCTTTGCCTGGATGTTCTCCAAGCAACATGGCAAGTTGGTGGATCCTGCTGGAGGCCCTGCATTAGCGGCCATGTCGTAGAGAAGTGGATGGGCCGAGTACTGATGGTTGGGTGAGATGCGAAGTTAGTGAAACCGTGAAAGCGAAATCTACAACCCTGCCGAGCTGGCAAATTTTGCTGGGGCACGGAAAGGTTGGTGTCAAGGTCACTGCCTGATGAGTTGGTGTATTCCTGAGGTTGTTTTTTGCGTACATAATGCTTTGTGGCGAACTACTTTCTGAAACACGCGGTTTTCTGCGCGGCTGTATTTCGGGGGATGAATGGGAGGGGCCGACCCAATTGCACAAATGCCCTCGTCTTTTGGAAGATCTTGGTCCCATGGCGGTTGGTAGGGGGCGTGCCTTAGCGAGCGCGGAAAATAACTGTTGTCGTAGCTTCTTTCTTGTTCTGCTAAAACTAGGATGGGGTGGCAGCGCTGCACCTTAGCACTCGAAGGAGTAAGAGTGGAGGGTCCCGAGCTGACAGGGCAGACAAAAGAGCTCATTGAACTAATATTAAGACAAAGGTGGAACGAACTCAAACCCCAATTAGATCTCTTCCAAACTGGTCGAGATGTCAAGAGGGTGATTACCAGCTTTTGCACAGAATGGCTGGGAGGACACCGGGGGGGTTGGATAGCACGGGTAGAGTGGGGAGCAGATCGGGCTGAGGCACTAGGTCAAGGACCACCCAGAGACTATCATCTCATCTTCAATGAGTGGACTAACATTCAGCCCGCCTTCCCGATGAGGCCACCGTCTGATTTCCCAGACCCCTTCCTGCCGCATCCCCTGTCCTTGATTGCAATCCCAGAGTAACTACCTACGAACCTGTTCCCCCCGTGCCCCTCGGGGAGGTGAAAACAGGCAATGGGATGCTGGACCCAATTTCCAGCTGGTACAGACTCAATACATCCCAAGGGGAGGGAGGAACTAGGATATAGCTGTGCATCTGACGCCGGATTTAAGGTGAAGAGGTCCCCCCCTCCTTCCACTATCCTGCTCAGTCAATCCCCTGAATCTCAGGGTAATCAATGCTGGCAGGAATACTTCATAACTGTTTTCGAATGTACTCTAAGTTCAGTATGTATAAGGGACGCTGGACCCGATTTCCAGCAGGTGACGCTCCCCACCAATAGATGGAGCCTCTCCCCAGGTGCTAGTGGTGCCTGCTCTTATCAGCACCACTAACACTAGTGGGGGAATTTGTAAAAAAGAAGAAAAAAAAAGAATGGGGACTTAGGCGCGATCGTCCCACGGGAGAAAATCTTTTTGAATTTTGAAGCATGGGGAAAAGCGGGAACTAGGACTTTAAAATTGGGTTAGGAATTCGGGGCATCGTAATTTGTCGCGGAATTTTGTTGTTGGAACTGCACGATGCTCCTTACTCGCACGCGCATTACTGCATTTTGTCCTGCACTCTGCTCCCGCCGTGCCTAAATTCTAATCGCAATTGTAGTCTCTTCTTGCTCCTTCTTGGCTAGCACTGGTGTAATTGTAATCCTCTCCCTCTTGATTTCCTTCCACGATAAACCTTGTGCTTCTTTTCCGTTTATCTCATTGGCTGAGAAGATGCATGATTGATGCACGGAGAGTGGCTACGTCCCCCACGCCACGGCCCAGTCATGCAGCTGTAGGCACTTCCTTTTTCTCCCTTCCTCCTTCTTCAGCGAATCCAGAATTATTTCGCACAGATGTTGAGTGCTATAAATTTTGCAATCGCAACTAATTCGCTCTCTAATCTACATTTGGAGTTAGTATGGTCGAGAGGATCGGCTAACGAGCAGAGACTGAATGGTGAGTATGGAGTTGGACGATCCGACGAGCTGGTGCTGGGTAACCCAGGTGGACGTGTGGCCGCGAAGGACTGTTGTACACGGGCGAGCATGACTTGCATGCTCGGACTAAGCGGGGTGACAACTTCGGGTTGTTGGTAGTTGCGAGGCAAAGGACTGCCCACATCGTGGAACAATGAGAGAGAGAGAAAGCGAGAGAGAGAGAGAGAGAGAGGTGTTGAAGTGGTGTTATCTCCTTGCATCCCCCATATAATTTTGATTTCTAGTTTCGGCCATCTTCGCTTGTGGCAATCTCGGATTTTCTTTCCTTTGATTGATGTATGAATTATCTTTATTTCCCCTATTTCTTTTTTTATTTTTCAGCACAGATGATTGTCAAAAACTGATTAATTGCTTCAATGTCTTGAAAGCATGGATGGTTGTCGATCGTTAAGCCAAGGATTATGATGTGTATGGAATAGGCGTCTTGCTGATGCGTGGAAAGATGTATGGAACCTTGTCCCTTCGTACACATATATTTTTGTGTATGTAACATGGATTGACTGTCTATTTTTGCGTCGAGCCTGTAGAAGTGGTCTCTCTGAATAAACCCGATTCGGGATAGATGCATGCATAGTCGTAGTTTCACAGTTTATTCAGAGACCGATTTCGCGCACGCACCTATGTATGGGTTGGATCTTTCTTACGCAGGGTCTCCACGCATTGATATGTGATGCGTGGAAATCTGATTTCTTCTCTTTTTCCTTCTGCCTGTAAGTTGGTATATGTTGCATCAACGATTGTCTAATGAGCACTAAGTCTACGAGCATCGTCTTTTCGCAGAAGCAGATTGGATATATAAATAGCAAATTGACTTACATTCTGTCAAAAACGGATTGTGTGCACGCACGTATATGCATGACCACCAAAATCGTAGCAAAATGGTTGCCATCAAGTATACGCGTGTCTTCATGATCTGCCCTCGACCGGATCGCGCCTAGTATACAAAATTGAATGAGTTAAGTCATTTTTACAAAATATGGACATCGGGGTTGCATTCTGGATCACCAATCGTGTCTGTCTGGGGGACCCTGAGTACGGTAACCGAGAATACTAGGAAAACGAACAAGTCTTCCGCCGATAAAACTTGGGGCTCCCGGCCTATCCCTGTCAAACTGAGGACGATCGGTTGTGCGCCTTGGACTTTCAGCGGGCCATCGGACGAAATTCCCGAATTGCAAATTACCCCGACACCGGTAAGCACGAATACTACGTAAAATCGGGATTCGTCGCCATCGGAACTAACTTTCATTCCTTTTGTCTCCTCCTTCCTTATCACAATCTAACAGTCATCCCTTAGGACGCGATAGCCCCTTACTGGCCCCGAAGACCATGTTCCGAGTGTAAACAGTATTACACATATCGGTCCACGGGGTTTCTCGGGCGAACTCGTTCCGAAGCTAAGCGCCGAGAACATAGTTTCTGACTGAGGTCCTCCACATCTGATTCTGAGATCTGCGAAACCCGTCGACGACAAGCCTTCATATAGAGAGACGCCCACTGTGCTCCCTCGGTGCACCAAGTACGAACCTGCACCAAGTGACGAAGCTCACGAAACTAGTCGTCCGACTATAAAAAGGGTAAAAGCGAAAATTTGGTCCTATGTCGAACCACTTGCATTTCTGTCCTTGAAACTTGGCACCGAAGATCCCAATTCTGACATGGGACTCCACCTCCACTTTCATAAAATCCTTGCCATACCCCTATTACGCACTTTCGTGCACCCCCCTCCTACTCTGAAACAGAAAGTCGTGCTGGGTGTGAGGTTGGGCGTCACAGCATCCACCCGAGGGTCAACCTAACCTTGGAAGGGCAGTTCAAAGGTTTCCCTTCCACCAGGAAAAAAACTAACAACCAAGTTTTTTATCATGAGGCTCTTTCTACTTTCATTGGTAAAACGACTCTATTGGGTGGAAGAGTCGGAGTTGTAGGGAGTAATTATGGAGGCGAGATGTGTTTTTTAGGGCGACGTGTTGTTGATGGGTGAGTCAAGCTAGTTGGGGCTTCGAACTGCTAATGAACCCTTGCCACATCGACAACATGACCGCCTAAGACCTTTCCCTGTCCCCTTTCATAACCTTCTGTGAGGGTCAACTTGTCGGTGCATGGTTGTGTGTCTGGCACAAATTATTTAGTCTAGCCCCCAACCCACATTGAGACTGACTCTCCACTTGACACCTCCTCTGAATTCTATCAAAGGGAGGCAGTCGGTGAGGAATTGGATTCAGAATACCCACCTAAGTCAATGTGAGTTTCGGCGCCCATCAACACTTAAGATGGCAGATAAGGTGTTTCGATGAGGTTTTTACCTGGTGCTTCAAATTCCCGCAATGCAATACCTCATCCTACTGCCTTCGGCCATGACTCGTATAGGCTGAAGTGCTAACGATTACGTTATCACCTCCTGCAGTAGTATATGTAGTGGCCTGAAATTGTCTACCATCATCACTCATGGGTTGGGCCAACATGGCAACACCTTTGTTACGGCATCCCTCCTCCCTATTTGGGTTATATTGGTTGGCAATCCTGATTGATCGAATTCATTTCCGGCTCCTCCTGGTCCATCACCATAACATTGGTGACAAATGTCAATGTTACGATCCTAGCTTATTTTGAATTGTAAATACACAAGGAATAACAATATCATTTAATTGCAAAAGAAATGAAAGAACTTGAAAACAGATAGGGATGAAGGAAGAAGATACCGAGTTTGTTAAAGAAGACAATGACATATATGAAATATGTTAGTCTTATCACTTCCACTGTTAACCTTAATATCCATAAAGTTTAAACATACTAAGTTACATGAGCCTCATTGTATGGGTAATATATTTAAGAGCCTAGAGGAGGTTGCGTGGAACTTTTGTTCTCTGACATAC
The DNA here is from genome assembly GCA_003427395.1 of Chara braunii. Classification (NCBI taxonomy): domain Eukaryota; kingdom Viridiplantae; phylum Streptophyta; class Charophyceae; order Charales; family Characeae; genus Chara; species Chara braunii. The sequence goes on along the minus strand of BFEA01000264.1, from coordinate 1,143,676 downwards.
TTTCAAACCCTGTACATGGAGAATGTAGCCTTATTTCATACCTACCCATGTGTCGGACCTAAGGGGGTTAGCATACGTCTTTCGCCAACCAAAATCGCCCTCCGAGTCCCCCTAGGATCAGATTGCGAACCCCTTTGTTGTCTGGGACTCATAGTCTGTCTTACTCTGTCATAAGCATCAGTCTTCTGAAAGAGCAATACATCAGTCATACGGTAGTTAAGCTCTCCATATGGTGCAGTCTGTACCTTTCTAATAATCTCACTATAGACTTTATCCTGATCATAGGTCTTCTAGATTTTTCCCTGCAGTTCTACCCCTGGATCCAAGTATGTGACTACACCTACAAAGAAGTCAGCACATCTACTTAGTTCGCTAGCGACGACATTATATTTACCTTTAACTGGTTTCAATTCAAAGTCGAATTTATCAATTTAAGTTCCCCACTTAGTAAGCTTGGTAGACATACGGATCTGTGTCATAAGCTCACGAAATGTCTCATGGTCTGAGTATACTCTTAAAAGTCTTCCTAACAAGTAATGTTCCTAGTGTGCAAGAGTTTCCTTCAAAAGGAAACCTATGAGACATGTAGCTTATATTCTCGAAGTCATTCTGTTGTAGCATGACACCAATGTGATATTGACTAGCGCTCATAGTAACGATGAAAGGTAGTGATGGGTCAGCTATCTTATAAACTGAATACTCAATTCGACATTTTTTTAGTTTCTTACAGGGAAACGTACATTATTTTGTCAATTCTCATAGATTGTCAACTTCTTTTCGCAATAGTTTACATAAAGGTGCATCTATAGTACTAAAGATTCCCACAAACTTCATGTAGTAGTTGGTCAGTTTTAAACACGAATGCAGTTCGGTTAGCGTATGCGGGATTGACCAAGTTCTTATTGGTGTTATTTTGAAGTTTATTTCCATCACCTATATGACGTTAATACAGAACTTTGCGCTTAGCCCATTCACATTATTTCGGGTTTAGCTTGAACTTAGCTCTACGTAGCTTGTTCAAGACTAAACGGAGGTACTCTTTATGTTTTTCTAGGGTCTTGCTAAACTTAAATACCATTTAAATACACAACTGCAATCTTATCTAGTCATTTTCTAAATAGATTGCCCTTGCATCTTATAAATGTGAGAGGGGCATTTATTAAATTGAACTCCATGATGAAAAACTCATAGTGGTCGTAGCAAGTTTTGAAAGTCGTCCTATGCTAGACCTCAGGCTGCACATCTATTTAATGATACAAAATTTTCTAATAAACCACCAGTATTTGTTGAATGAATTTGGGAATTCTTGTAGTGGCTTGTGCGTTTCTTAAAATCCGGAGTCGTTAACGGCAACAACTTTAAGAAGTACTGGTGGTTTGAACACCAGCACATTGCACGAAACAAACTTCATGACGTAAATATATATATATGCATGTTGGCTATATAGTCATTATTTGTAGTTTCTTATAACATACAAAATGTAATTCACATGTATTTTATTTATCCTTGGCAATGCTCAACGTCGATATGTGCAATACAATAGAAACAAAAGTTGTGTGAATAAGGTAATCATTTTATAAATTATTTCATTCACATGCATTTTTGCACGTGGCATTCTGATTTCTCTATGAACATATATTGTGTAACTTATTTTAGGTATACGGTCTAACCACCACTCGTACTAACATGAAGACATCCGTACGGACTCACTCCGTTTTACAAACACCCACATATACATACACCGCATACCATGTACACACACATATGTATCTGCATATATATACATAATGAAGTTTTTCTTGCTACAGGTCTATGTGATCATCTTAGTCGTTATTCGTCGGCTTCATCGTTTCTCTGTACTTCAGGAGTTCCCTTGTCCTCGTTATTTGAATTTTGTGTATGTGTGTCACATACAAGCTCATTCTCTCCATCTATCATCATATCCATGACGTTATGGGAAGCACGAGAATCCTCACCTCACGTTATCTGACCACATCCTCATGAATCAACAACATTATCGACTAGGTTTACACATGTATTCTTTTTGTAGGCCACCTCCCCTTCACCAAGCATAAACTTTAAGATCATGTATGGGACTATTACATTTTTTTCTTTACCAAATTGATGTTTTCAATTTCCTTGACTGTTATCAGTTGTTCAATTTTTCATTTGATTGTTCATTACGATGTACTAGACTGTAAAAGTGAGCATTGTATTCAAACTATTTATCAGTATGTAGATGCTCAAACAAAGTTTTCACCTCTGAAGATGTTCTGGCAGGATCTGCATCGTCATTTTCTTTTACTATATGTTGCAGATTTTGACTCTCTGTCATGCGGTGTCATATTTCACTTTTCATTATGTCTTTTGCAAATTGCAACTCGCCCGCTATTGACGGTCCTCACAACTTGTTTCCACTAGCCACAAAAAATAAAAGGTTCAAACTTGAGATTGTTCCACAAAGTATGATGATCCCACTCCTTTTTTGATGACCTAGTGTACTTCACTTCTCGAGAATAAAGTACGGTATTGAGATGTATAGTGCAAAGATTGTAGGATTGTCATCGACTTCATGATTCTCTCCTCCTTTGTTGCTTTCCCCCTCTACATTCTCTTCATTTGCATCCACCCTTTGCGAATTGGAGCTTGCCTTCTCACCACCTTCATTATGTTTGCCTTGCAACACATTGCTTTGTCGTTCTCTAACAACATTCAGCGCATCACGCGAAGGAATGTCGTGATCAGAGTCAAACGTGTCTCCGTATTAATGAAATTAAAACCCTCACCTTGACGTGCAATGTCGCTATACTCCTTGATCTCCAAATAGTCTCTCTTCAACTCAAATCACATACCATCACAACGTACAACAAACGTTGTGAAAGCACCTATGCGAACCCCATGATAACCATTATTGCTTGTTCACTCTTAACTTTTCTAACGACACAATCGATGTTAAGCATCGATTGTGGTGGATTACCAAACAACTAAGCCTACTATTTGTACCTCTTTCAAACAAGCTTATGATACATGTCTCTATCCTCCTAGTGCTCGAGGTCCAAATGTTCAAACTTATAAAACATTTTTTGGATCCTGCGCATAACGGTTGATGAAATTCGTTAGGTATACCGTATATGAGATCTAGGGTAACTGTGATTTTCCTGAGAGGAGCAAGGGACTCATTTTTTAATCACATTTTATATATGTGGTGTGCGAGTTGTCGTGTCATGTGTCTTTGCATGATTTATCGCTCTTGTATTGCTTTTTTATTTGATATCAATGTGTTTATGCTCGTTAACTAATTGAGTGTTCCCTCGTGCAGGCAACTATTCTCTACCTGTAAGATGGTATAGTAACTGGTCAGTATTTATTACGTGCAGTGTTTATGCCTGCATGTAGTGAGTAAATCGGCAACAAATTTTCCACAATGAACTTCAAAGGATTAGATGATATATGGCCTTAAGGAAATGTCAAGAATAAAGGTATTGGAATTTAGAGAATTATGCAAGAATAAAGATCTGGTTATCACAAAAGGATGAGATAGTGAGTAAATTTATGCAATACTAGACGAAACTTGTATACAAAGGATTTTTTTAAGTCTCTGAAATGAGAGAGATGATCTGTCAGGTCAGCGAGAATCAAAAGTCCGATGTCAGCGGCTCGGGGACATGACCCCATGTACAAGTGGTAAGGTCACGAATGAGAACGAGGGCAGCCGGTTACTTTATAACTCCAAGAAAAATCCTACGATTGACACTAGTGGTGAAGAACGACAATAAGGAGAGAAAAGATGAAGCACCCACGGTGAGGGAACTATGAGACAGTCAGAAACAACTTATCAAGAGGAGAAGAGGAGAATGACGTGTGTATGTGACACATGGTAGTGCCTTCTTAACTGTTGAACGGACTATCACCGTAACGATTGTATTACTTGGGATAAAATGACTATTAGATGGTTTACGAATTACTTTGACAACTTTGATTGTGGCTGGTTATTCTTAAACTTGACAAAGCCGACGATATCCATAATAGTAAGCTCTTAGCTAGAAAGGTATTGGTCGGATGTACGAGTAGACATTTGGTTTTCAGGTGGAGGGAACACATTCAGGAAGCCCAGTCGATAATGTTAGGAAAGTGTACATAACTACACATATGGATTAGGAGATTTAGTGCATCAAGTTTGTGGTAATACATATTAGGCACATCACTTAACTGGACAGTTTCATCTTCGAAAAATATATGAATCGATATTTTTTGCCAAGCCTATTTGTAGTCGATACCACAGTACGGGGCAAAGGTAGAAGTAGATATCAGAAAGGCAGGAGGGAGAGGAAGGGACGAGGAAAACTAAGGAACGAGTGAGGTGTGACAGTTTTATAGAGGAATGGATAGTTGTGACGTTTTTTTTTTAACTCACTTGAGGACAACCAACAACTCAATGACGAGGGGAGGGGGGGACGACGAACATCACGATGATGAGGACAAGGTCTTTGAGTTTTCGTTTGGGAAGATATGCATTGGGTCGATGGATGGTAGAAAATCCGAAGTCTTTATGGGTTGACGATAAAGAAATCCGGACAGCGGAAATTGTGGCTTCGCAAAGCGAATCGGATTGTAGAAAAAAGAGAGGTTATTTCATTCTACAAGGTCAAAAAAACAACAACGAGACTGTAGAAAAATATATAGTTTATGTAGAGGATACTGACAACGCCATGGTTGGTTAGACACTTTATCGGGTTGACCATGTCGAAGCTAGTCAGTCTATATAGAACATCAAAAATGATTTAACATAAGAGAACTGGAGAAACCCGGAAACTAAAGATAGATAAAGTTTTACGGACCAAGACATGGGTCCATAGAAGAAGAGTGGTGATGAAAGTTCATTACAATAATATTATTAAGAAGACGAAGATGAGAATAGTGACTTAGAAGGTGGTAGAAGGAGGTGTGCAGCATCATACACTAGTGAATCTTATTAAGATGGAGATATGGGTCGTGTTGACACAGAACTATTCGTTGGGAGAAATTATACATAATCAGAGAAAGTATGCCCACACAGACGACGTGGTACGCATACTTCAATTTTTTGATTATTATAAAGAATAGTGACATGTACTTACACATTTTAGCCAAATGCATGATGTTTCGAAGTTCATGAGGAACTTTAAGAACATGACGAGGAAGGGACTACCTATTCCCCGAGGAGTCTCTAAGAATATGACAAGGAAGGGGCTTCTTATTCTTTAGAGGAGTCTCTAAGAACATGACGAGGAAATGGTTATATGTTCTCAAGAGGAGCCATCGGTTGCGGAGTGGTTTCAGAAATGACAGACTGCGACAATACAATGAATTTAGAACCAGGTAAATGGGTGGGCCCAAAATTTGCATGGTTTGGTGCTATCTCTCGTTGATAGGAATATAGGAGACACGACAATAGTGTGTACGGTATTCTATCGTGTCTAATTTCGGAGGACCTTCACCCCAAACACCGAATACGAAATGTGGGAGGAATTTGAGTACGAAATCATCCAAAACTGTAGGACCAATTTTCAAGATACAGGTATTGAATTCATTGGGGGATGGAAACCACGTGGCGCACTTAGGAGGACTGATGTAATTTTGAAGGATGCAAATTTTGTGAGGTGGAGACCGATAGGGTTTTCACGTACCAATCCAGTCGTGATAACTTCAAGCTATTGTACAAAGGCCTTCTACGGCCTACTGATACGGATGGGAGGAGGAAGGAAATTGCATTTGAATGTGGTTCTATAACTGAAAACATTGTTGCAGACAGCGAGCCGACAACTTAACGAAGAAGGGTGTAACACAGTTTTAGGGAGATGCTATGACATTAAGGAGATGTTCTATAGCATCCCTCATTCCTCAATTCGGAGCACGGTGCAACAATTGCTGATGTATTTCCAAGAAAGGAATTACAGATATGTGCAGGTGATGGTAAAGGGAAAGAAATCATTGTGTGGCCTAATTAGGAGGTGGAGGACGAAGGAGGGCTATGTGAAAGTTGGATCCGACGACGTAAGGAGGCAGCTACACACAAGTGGTAGGGATACTGATGGGGAAACCAGCAGCCCGCTAAATTTTGGTCACCGTTACTTGTGCGATGGCAGAAAGGGAGTTTTTTTCAACACTGAGTGCGATAAAAAAAAATGGTGAGAGAAGGGAGGGTGGTGGATAATGTGTCTATCATTTGTTGGGTACATGAGCGAAACTCTTACAAGCCGACAGAGAAGATCATTAAAAAGTTCAACGAAACATATATCGGCATCTAATCCCGGGGAGGAAGGATAAAGGACAAAACGTGTGGCGGGTTGCCGGCGGTATGATGATGGTGATGGACCATCTGGTCCAAGTGCGTTTCACCAACGAGACTAAGAACATGAAGTCATTGAGAGATAATGTGACACGCAAATACCAAGCTCTTTCGGACTTCGATTCGTACACTGAGAAGGCAGTGCTAATGGCCACACTCGAGAAACATGCGACATCATCAGCAACCTCAACACTGTATAGATGTTATTCGCAATGACGGAGGTCTACGTCTAGGGATACACCCCGCAGGTTTTTATGACTGCCTTAGCCAATTTGGCCAAGGATTCGAGAGATAGTATTTTTGCACTCCTTCATATTGGTTATACATACACACGGGAAAAAAGTTGATGACAAAGTGGGTCAGGAGGCATTGGGAGGAGTCCCGAACGGAATTTTTTTTGAGAAGGGTAATACGTTAATTGTGGAAGGGTCCTACTCCTAGGTTCTGATTTTTAGTGCAGTCGGGAGTTTTGTGTTTCTTGTTGATTGTGTTCCTTACGTGTTTTCGCTTTTTTCAGTAGTTAAAAAAGAAATATATATATATATATATATATATATATATATTTTCTTTCTTTTCTTTCTTGACTCCCTATGTCCTTTCCTTTCCTTGTGGTGTTCTTGTTGTACGGTCGGTAAAATATCGGTTAGCACTTGTTACGTGTTTGCTTCATGGAGAAGCGACCGACAACAACAAACACCGATTTTGATGAAGATCAGACTGAATATGGAAAGGATCAAGGGCCTCATACATGCGTATGTAGGGTTAACATGCTGATATGTACCGAAATGCGAGATGCATAGCACGGTCGACCGTTGCTTTCATGGTAGAGCTATCGGCATGACCTAGTAGAGAAAGGAGAAGTACCTCCTCTTTCTGTGCGAAATTGCGAAGTAATGGGAACACGAAAAATAGGAAACAGGAACGATTCGAATACATACCTTGCGTTTCTTGGGAGCAGGCCGAGAAGGGAAAGGCAAGACATGATTCAGAAAGATCGAGTTTTTTATATCCGAACCAGGATGGGTTTTTTTCCCAATACAATGGATATGAGCGGTTTTTGTTTTGTTGTCGTTTTTGTTATTCTTCTGTTGTCTCTTTGTTATCTCACGCTTTCTTTTCGCATGTATCCATAATGGGAATATCGATAAGTGCAAAGAAAGTAAAATGAAGTTACAATTGTAGTTTTAACGAAGAATCGACAAATTATTTGGACATGACAATGAATATGATTGTGTGGTCAGGGTGATTAATGGTTCTTACACTGTGTGTGCGTAGAGGGAGGAACATATATCTATCTTCGGAGTCAAGGTGTAAGTCTCTTTGATTGGTTGAAGAGCTCAAGAGATTTCAACCATTTGAGGATTTCATTAAGTGTGCGAATGAACAGCGTAGAGGGAAGCTACGCTGCCATTTTCACACGTGGTTAACCAGGGGTGTTATTTTCAACGAATTTTGCACCGAATTGCACTCAAACAGTCATATTGTACTGATTTTTTACTTTTTTTCTTGTTTTTCTTTTTGTGTGATACATATGTGTTTTAAAGTACGCCATGTGTGCAATTTTAACATGTTTGGATCAATAATGAAAAAGTTGGCATTTTGTTGAATTCGTTGGACGCTTCATTTTGAGTCGGACAGTGTCTTTGTGTTAGGGTTTCATAGTGTTTTTTTGTTTTTTTTTTCGTTTTTTTTTTTACTGTTTCCTTTTTTGATGTTTGCACTATGGTCTCATATCGTTTATTTTAAAAAAATTTGACGAAATTCGCACCGCAATTGCAAACAAAAACCGAGAATATTTAGGTCCCCGTTAACCGTCTCTCGCCATTCTATAAATAAGGAGAAGTTGTTCGAGCAGTATTAAGTGCAACATGTTGCCATGTACGGTAGTAGAGATAAAAGGCAGAACGAGAGGAGAAAGAGAATCATATATGGACGGAGGAAATATTTTTTGAATAATATTTAACATGCATGGTCTGTGCGTAATCATGTCATGTGTATGTGCATGATTTTTTGCTCATGTTCTTCTTTGCTCATTTGCTAAATTGCCATCACTTCGCTTCTGCTCATGAACTGATTGAGTGTTCCTCATTAAGGCAGTTGTCGTCGGTTGCAGTAGATATCTGACCACAGAGGAAACGAGCAAAAGTGCACCTGAATTCAGAAAGACAAAACTAAAAATGTAGTGTATAACCCCTTTGAAAAGTACAAAAATTGAAAGGGGCGCTTAAAGTCGCACAACCATCTAAGCTCGTAGGTCAGTTTTCCCCGCAAAAAGGAATGAAACTATGTTATAGGGAGCAAACACTACATCATATGTATCAACCATGCACATGACATAGTGTTACTTGTGTAGATTGAGTGGTCATCTTCATGCACTAATGTCCTACCTTACAAACCATAATGTTCAGAGTAGGGTACAATTGTTTCGCATGTCTTCAAATTTGAAGTCTGGTGGCTAGAAGACACTTGCTTTGAGGGATGGGAACCCATGTCACAATTGGGTATGGACGAATGAGATTCCACCAACGTGTTGTTTTTCGGTGGATAAGGACAAAAAACAAAGGGAAAGTGGAAGTAGATGAGATGTAATGCAACAACAAAAAGAAAAAACTAAGTACATCTCATATGAAAATAAGTTTCTAACAAGGAAAATAAACACAGCAGGTCACTCACACACCAGTTTCAAAAAAGTAATCAAAGAGGTGCGACAATTTCTAATAACGCAAATGACAAAACTATAGAGGTAGACAATTGTGTGTAAAAAGTGAGTTCAGCAACCGAGAAAATAAGGTTTTTTTTTTTTTTTTTTAATGTTTTACTGCCCCTCCGACAAAACTGCATTGATTATTTTTTTTGTCTAAGGCGTACTAATTGAAACTCAAACCTCAACTAAGGCGTACTAACTGTTTCAAAAAGAAAAACACAGATAAAAATAATCAAGCATAATCAATAAGTGATGCAGCACAAAATAGACGAAAACAACAGAAACAATTACAGACATTGCACCTGGAGAAGACTATGAAGTTAGAGCAAGGCAAGCAACAAAGAAATAATGTAAAGACAGTGCAAGTGAAAAATAAAACTTTATGCAGTTCTTGTGAAGGAAATCGGACCTCAAAAACACATTCGCTATGACTCGAGCATCGTACGAACAAGTCTAGAAGCATGGCACTAAGATGGAAAGAGCAGGTTGTGACTAGTATTCTACACCATCGTACAAACAATTAAAAAGGAATCAGCGGGGATAAAGTTACAATAGGAAGTCGGACCCAGAAAAATGGTTAGTTGAAAAACCCTTTCCTTTGAAATAGAGTTTGTTGTGTGTATTCTTCAAGGGTAACCTCACTCGCACATGTAATGGGAAGTATATTCAAGCATAATAACGCTCAACCCATCTTAAATTGACAAATCCAAATTTGAGAGATGGGCAAGCGCTCTCATCCCAGCTGACACTTTGAGGGTTATCCCTAGAGCAGTAAGAGTGTTACTGGATTTTCATGCACAAGTAGAGAAGGCAAGCTGAGTAAATTTGTTATTGCACGTACCGTCCCCGCTGCAGGTATATCAGTCACTACCCATGCAAGGCATCAAACTTCATTATACTTCACGACAAATGTAGGTTTTTGTGTGCCCTGAAAAAACATCGGTTGCATGTAGTGAAACATGCCAACTGACCAGTAGGTCTCGCTCAGTTCGTACGCCCACAACCTTTTGAAATAGAACCCAAGTTCAAAAATGAAATGATTTCATGTTACAAATAAACCTGATTCCCAAGTCCCAGTCATGAGTTTCAGATCTTAGTCCCCGCTCTCAATCTCGAGTCTCAGGTGCAAGTCCTAAGATCTTAGTCCCCTCTCGTGCTTCGTTGGTAGTTTCAACCACTTGTACTTTATTCACGAATATTCCATAAGAGTAATTTTTGTTTGTACCATGGTTGCGAGGCTATGGCAGGCTAGATTGTGGTAGGAAGTCCCTAGAAGATAACAGTTATCGGTTAAGGAGTACGTTTTTAGAAGGCACCACAAATTTCAACCCGATCACCAAAGTCGTTAGGCCAGTTGTCCGTCGATCCACCCAAGCAATGGGATCCAATGGGAGTTTGTAAGCTCGAGAAGAAGCAAACAAAGGCAAGGGACCAACCCATAACCAATAGAAGATATCTAGAAGGTGGATCCACAAATATATGTGTCCAAAAACACCAGCAGACGGGGACATCTATTCATTTGCAGCAGTTGTGGAAGCGTTGTTGATTGCTTCTGCGATAGTTCGACATGGATGAAGGATTGGCACTGCAGGAGCAAGAGTTTGGTGGGGAAAAAAACGGCCATGGTTACGGAAGTCTAAGGTGGAGTGATACATGTGTATTCAAGGTTTGATCTTAGCAGAGATAAGAGTGAGAGAGATAACAGTCAAACAAATGATAAAAGTTTTGAGGGAGAGAGAAAGACGGAGAGACGCATTGAGGAGGAAGGAAGTCAGGTACATACCAGCATTAGATTGTGGTTCTTGTGAGCGGCAAAGTCGTGTGAAGCAACTGAATTCTTTCATTGTATAATGTATAAGTTGAGTGGTGTTTTCCCAATGCCTTGGTGTAAGCACCGTCTTTGAAGAGTGGTGTGAACCATCATGTGAATGTTTCGTTTGTGGGTTTGTGAGTCTCAGTGACAGTAGAGCAAGGTTTATTCAACTAGTATCAAAACTAGAGCCCATTCCATCAGCGGCGATGGAAGAAAGGCCGACAAGGGTTAAGGTTGGCGGGGGTATTGGTTTGACTGGGAAGTCGAAGGGGCGGAGAAGGAGGGGCGAAGAAGGAGAGGCGGTCGGAATGGAAGGAGGAAGAAGTCGTGTACCTACATAAGGAAGAAGACAAAGAGAAATATCAAATAAAACCCCCAGTGAAAGTGTTTTTTTTTCTGACCTTGTCCTGTTTTCCATCAATAAATGAATGGATGGATAATTTTTTCATATCTTTCTTGCTAGCACTACTGTTGTGGATTAGATATTCCATTGATGTCATCAGTCGCCACCTTATTTGGTCAATTTGAGTATTAGTTCTGGAGGACTCTTGCAATTGACTCATTAGTTGAACAACAGTACGTAAAGAAGGAGGGTGTGGGCATGATCAACAAACTGTCTAAACCATCGATGGACAGTGATGGGTCTTAGGTCCCTAGGGTAGGAGCTCGCCAAATGGAGGTACCCTCTATAACATAGGAAGTACGGGCAAAAGAGGCAGGAGGTCGTTAAACAACTTGGCTATGCCCTAAGACCGGTGCTGCCCCAGCGTGCAACTGAAACGGAAGGCGTCGTAAGAAGCTTTGTATGTATTGAGGAATAATTTGTATCAGGTCGCCATGATGTCCTAATTACGTCGTTAACTAATTCTTGAGGACTTTGCTAGTGGTTTTAAAATTGCTTGTTCGCCACCGACTCTACAACCAATCCAGAGTGACAGACGTGGAACGAGGGCAGTAGATTGGTCAAACCCTGATTCTTTGAGTTATGATAGTGTTAAGTCTTGAGGAATAAGTGTTAAGGGATAGGTTCACGTTCACGTGGTGAGGAGATAAATTTACTTACCGTTGTGTCTTAGTATCACCATAGGCGACTATCCCATATTCGTTGCACTAACCCTATTACAATATGGCAAACTCTTGTTCGTATGTTGTTTCCAAAAGGATTACTTCGTGCAACTCGATGCAAAAAGAAAACCTTGAGAGATGACACTGTGATATTCGCACGTGCTGATGAGGAATATGAAGAGAAGCAGAAGGATTGGGAAGACAAGAAACAAAGGAAGAAGGAGGACAGGGTCAGGATGAAAAATAAATGGAAAAGGCAAAAAGAAAGTTTTGGGTATGAAAAGGCGATGGAGGAATCAGGTTCAGAGGAGGCAGACGGTAAAGGAATAGTAAAAAAGGAAGCATCGGAAGAGAAACAGAAAGACAAGGAGCAAGAGCCCCCAACGGAGTCAAGTGAGAATCGTAAGAGAAAAAATTCACCCCTGAAGACCTAACAACATTCCACATATCCATAGGAATGAAGAAGGGGGTTTCCCAAACGGAGGCAAGAACAAAAGTTGAGGGGCAGGCAGTGAAAGCATCCATAAATGTTATTGCCGCACAAAGGAAAAAGGTTAAGGAAGAAGAGGAAACAAAGATTAAGAAAAGGAGACAAGATGCAGAAAGAAAGAAGGTGGATGTTGTAAAGAAAAAAAACATGTTGCAGGATGGGTAAGCGTTGGTTAAAAAATTGAAGGGATGGATGACTAAAGAAATATATCACAAAATCACATTGCTCTCTGAGATTGCCCTTCACACTTCTAACAAAAGCGCCACCCACAAACTTATGTTGGAGAAGGTCCTCAGTCGACAAGAAAAAATGAGTGAGAAGCGAAAGAATATGTTGAGTTACACAAACGACTTATCCAAAAAACTTGTCCGAACTATACTACACAGACAGTGCAACACCTTATAGAGAATTTGGAAAGCTAGAAACGAAAAAAATCTGACGGTGAGGATATGGGTGATGATGGAAGACAAGGCAGAGGACGAGAAAGAGAATGGTGATACATGGAAGGAAACAAAGAAGAAAATAATAAAATAAATGTCCTCTGGACTTATATCTAAAAAAAAAGGAGTAGCTGAAACAATGGATAACGGTTGTTAGGACTTTACTTTGGACCCAAAAGACTAAATCGAAGGCGAAGGTACTCATGGCAATGTGTCGGGGAGGAGATGCCGCCAGTTATGCAATCACACTGTCTAAGGCAACAAGTTGTGACTATAATACTGTGATGTATTCTAGACAGACTCACATCGGTACTTTTATGATCGTTTTGACCGAAAACTTAGAAGATAAGAACAAAGTAAAGTTAGCAGAATACAAGATTATGAACTTAAAGATACATTAGTAGGGGAGTGTATCGACCTTGGACATGTTGACGAATTGCTTCAGATTTCAAATCAAGGAGTAACTTCGGCCTAAGTTTTGAACAACTTTGCCTTCCCAGAGTCTCTGAAATTCCAATTGTTTTGGAAAACCGAAGAGAATGATTAGACGTATGAAGTATTCGGTTGGTATAAGTCAAGTTTTCCACATTTACAATGATCTTTAAAAGGGTAAGAAGTGGAGGGCAAGACCATCTCAGGCAACATCTAAGGGAAGGATTGACTTTTGGTGACCTTTGAGGAAAAGGGTGTGGATGAGTTCCCCTATGAGCAAATAGGAGCAGATAGAGATGATAGCCAAGTTGGCCAAGGAGGGGACTACGCAGCTGGATGAGGTAGAGGAGGCCGTGAGAGAGGGGATCCTCGTCTTGGATCAATTGCCAAGGGAAATGGAGGCCAACACGGTTTCCAAGTGTAAGGTAGTGGATATGGTTTCCTGCAAGGAATCCAGGAAACTTCCTCCTTTCAAGGTGGACGAAGGGACAACTTTGCCATCACTAACCTAAATTTGGGTGTATACTGGGGTCCTTGTCGATATACTCATAATCCAGGATCCTTCCGCCAAGAAGGGGAGTCTTGAAAGACGATGAAAATATCTTAAGTAGAACGGAGATAGAAGATAAATCAAGGAGTATGATTCAGGTGTAGGGACCACAACCACGCTATTTCTTTATGTCATAAGTTGAGACAACCAAAAAAAGGAACGGCCAGTAGGAGTGGTAATGCTCCTACTGGGGCTGCAGACTATTATAGGCAGATAGAAGCGAGTGTTGAGATAACCCCATATTGTCTGCATGCCCCTAAGGAAGAGGCTGCTATAAGCCACCACCTAGATAGTTGTCAAAAAACTGCTTTTGTCAATGTCTCTCTTTGTGGTTCGTTCGTAGACATAGGTGATAAGTTAATCACTCGTCGCAAAGCATGGGTCAAACTGAAGAGAAAGTCAAACGGACAGCTTATTCCCGCAGATATAGAAGTGAGTAGGACTAGAATAGGCGCGTTGATAGCTTGCGGTTCAACAAGTAGCTACATTAGTAGAACAAGTTTGAATAAGTTGCATCTCGGTATGAAAACGCGGCAATTGTAAGAGTCTGTAGTGAGTACTTTGGCAAGTACTCGTGAATGAGAGTATATAAACACGTCAAGGAGGTTAAGGCATACTTCCGGTTGGAGATGGAGAAGAAGGTAGAATGTGTTTTATGTTCTTTAACTCTCTCAGTAGAGGACAATCAACCCTTTAACCTATTACTAGGGACGGATTGAAGAGAGGTTGCACAAATTGATGTGAAAATGAGCGAGCAACATTGTTGGTTGCCCAACCCTATGGGTGGTAAGAAGAAAGTTAGACTATTATATGAATCATGCTTCTAACCCTCGCTATCCTTTTGTTGTATGAATGTTCCTACCTTCACTACGCATATGGTCAGGAAAATATTGTTAACCAAATCTTTGTCACGTATGTTAGACAAGTGAATAAAGAGACGAAGGAATAATAGACGATATTACACAGATTCAAATTTTGTTGAAATAGTTAACAAATCCGATATAATGGACAAAGAGATCAAGCATCAGATAGAGACTGAACATGGCAGCAAGACTCATAAGGGTCTGATCTCTAAAATGACTCCAATGAGTGATGAGAACACGAAAACAATTGGATGAGTTGATAGAGAAGAGGTGGAACACTGGATTCGTGAAAACCTAACAAAACGACAAAACCTCACATTTTTTATAGAATGAAAAATAAAAAGTCAAACTGTTATTTTTTACACAAAAAGAGAGCGTTTTTAACTATTTTTCGATAAACGATGGCAAAAACGAGGTGAAAAGTCAATTGTTTCTCAAAACGTGCAAGAAAACCCTTTCTTGCAAAATCCTCTTATATGGATATAAGTCATTCTCGGTAGATTTGCAAAAAGCAAAGCTCAAACAGGACAATTTTTTAAGGACTACAAGACAAACTTGAAAGCTGTAAAAAAAACAGATTTTGGTGAATACTCATTTATAGAACTATAAGTCATTTTCAGCAGTTAGGTAAAAAGCAAGATCTGTGAAAACTAATTTATAGGACTACAAATCAATGTTGACGTTAACAATAAAACTCTTCACAAAAAATATATGTTATTTAAAATAAAAATACAAATAACTTCTGTTTGGGAGTCACCTCCAAATTCTTAGTCAAACACGAGTTTAAAATTAAAAAAAATTGAAAAAAATAAAAATGAACAGTAAAAAATAATATGTTCGCTCAGGTATGAAAGAATATGTTTGAGAACATGTTTGAGCGTTCGAAAAACCCTCGAATACGTTCATCGTGCTATACGTCTTATAGGATTATAAACATGATTTTTTTAGATAACAAAAAAATGAGATATTTTAGTTCTTGAACAGACGCTACTTCACCAGGTAGTGATTTTATGTGGAAAACTTGCTTTTCTCCTTGCCACTTCGAGTGGTTCTCAAAAAGTAATTTTCTATTCTTTTTTTTGTGGTTATTTTGATTCACGCAGAATTTTGTTCTTGGAGGAGGCCTGAAAAATGTACCATCATAATCTTGAATACATTTCATGCAAACCTAACAATTTGTTTTGTTAGGTTTTCACCAATCCTGTGTTGTGGACAAAGTCGAGTTCTTCACCATATTCTGTCCCGGTCCTATTTGTGCCTATGAATATGTATCAACTATATAGGATTGAACGCAAAAAACATCAAGAATGCGTAGTCGTTGCCTAAATAGATAACTTGTTGGATATAGTGCAGGATCGTAGGTACAACTCGAAGATAGACTTAGTAATAATTAAGGAACTGAAAAATGTCACATGGGTAAATATATCATGTCACAATGCACGCCTTGTAATAACTGGAATAAAAGAATTGATGGTGCCACACCTTCTTCGACCCCTACTACACATCAAAGCGAACTCGAAACCAACAAAGTTGGTGCCTACTCGAGTGCAATTTAATCAAGTTTTTATAATAGACTTCTTAACGACTAATGAATTGTTTCAAATTCAAATTCACATTTAAACTCAAATCCGTAAGACTAGATTTCAAAATCTGGTGTGAGTTCTGAACCGGTTTGGATGGAACATATATGAAATAAATGGTGGTGCCGAGGAGCAGAACATCCTCCGACTTACAAATGAAACTGTAAGTGTACAACCAACAAAAAATAAATAAAAACGCTAACTTTAATTTAGAGTTATGTGCCCCCTCTAACTGCGCTCTGTGTGCTACCAATCACAGTAAAACACAAAAATGACCAATTACGTGATAAATTTAAATAGGAACCAAATACATATGAAATTTTTAAAAGTATTAGCAAAGCTATGAAGAGTAAAATACTTCAAAGTTATCGCTTTCTGAGTTAGCAAATCAAAAGTACACAAATACTTACAAAGAACAGAATGAAACAACACACCTAATAGACTGGGGACCAGAGTATAATAGGAAATGACTTCCCTCTGGATCTATCCTTCCTAAAAGAGGTGACTCTGAGCTTTATTTTTTTTGCACATATACAACATAATGTCTCTACACACAATAAGACACAATGAGTAACCCAACAAGAACTCATCAACGTCCCCCTCACTATAACAACGGACCATGGAAAAATATATTATTTTTCCTACATATCCTGCTAAAGAAGTTGACATGGATGTACATCGTACATGGGATAATCTCTTCTTCATTAAAAACGTTTCATGACACTGAAAGTGTCACTTAACTATTAATTCAATACTGTTACCTGCACACAATAAGGTAGACAATAACAACACACACAAGGGTATTGTCAGGATCAACACCAGCAAAAAAACACAATATTTTAGACAAATATGTCAAAATCAACATTATCATGATTCACACCACCAACATAAACAACATCTACACTACTAAAATTTATAGCAACATGAAGAATAACATGAAGGACAATCTGAAGTGCAACATTAAACCAAACTAAACCAACAACAACAACCACCCCTTGCTTTAGTATGATGGAATGGGCTACATCACCAATAGAATGAAGAGTTTGGGAATACTAGTCTAGAGTGTTATCATGTTTCTCTTATTCTCTCACGCTTTGTACTGCTAACACAAAAGTCACCATTGTAGATTGGGAAAAAAATGGAAGTTGATGTGGATGTCAGGTTAATTTGTATACATGGTCTGACACAGTTCAACAAGAGTTCGTAAAATATGATTTTGCAAATGATAAAGTAAGATATCGCCGGAAAATGAGATGATGCAATTGCAGTATATGAGACACACCCAACTGACTATACGACACATCAAGCCGACCTAGTCTAACCATACACCTCATATGTGGCCTCGATAAGATCGTCTTCGTCATTAGGAGTTGCCATCTCTTTGGTTACCCCCTTCCTCGATACTAGGTCCTCCATGTTGTCAGCCGAGAAATAGGTTATGCTGGCACACTGGAATATCCCTGTATTCTACCCCGTGTCTGTCACCCACCAGAGGGTTGTTTCGTGGCTCCTGCAACCCGCAAAACAACCAGTCATTATCCAATTGCTTGCGCTTGAGCACACAACAGTGGTAATGTCACAAATCGTGATTGTAGAAAAAACATCCGATCTGTAATGATGAGTTATTCCACCCCAGACTGTGTACGACCGTATGATGAAACGGTAGAATTTTAGGTTACAGTCTGTGTAGAAACTGTCCTAGTGCACGGCCTAGTTCGGACTCTGGGTCGCATATAGTCCCGCTTGTATCTGGTCGTCAGGAAGAGGAATGGACAACTTTGGATACAAGAAGAAAATCTGTCGGAAATCTCGCAACCTCTGGGGGAGATGAATCAAACGAAAGTCTTCGAATTACAGAGGGAAGACAAAACCAGGGATATTGCTCCATGGGAACAAGGAGCGGCTATTTCAGCGCTGAGAGCAGACCCTACGGGTTGGGGATGGAAAGGATGCGGGAAGGAGGGGGATATCCTCCCTCTGTCGGAGTATAATCCTGCATTTGGATACCAGCATTTGACACCCCACCGCACGCCTACTCAGGTGGCCTGGACCCGTTGGTCCAGACACCTCCTTGCAGGAGATCAGGAAAACTTCACGAATGCCATGCTTCGACGGTGGGAACAATTGATCCTACTTGCCTCTCAGAAGGATGCAGCTATATTGTGGCCACTATCATTGGTAGTCACGCCCTCGACTGTTTGGCTAATGAGCAAAGGCATGGAAGTAAGACTATCGTGTACAAGGTGCACGTGACCCTTTGAATCCACCAGACATATGTGGTGGGATTGCCCATCATCCAAAAGAATTTGGAAATGGTGGAGTTGGCATTGGAACAACTTCTAAGAATGGAAGTTTAAGTGGGATAAGGAATGTGCACTTCGGCGCTTCATTCCGAAAAACAGATCGATCAAATCAGGTTGTGGTTATGTAGCACAGGTATGTCGAGCAGTGATAATGGTAGTCATTTGGACTCACAGGAACAAGTGAGGCTTTGAAAGGAGGGGTGTGTCGGGCGTGGAAACCAAAACCTTGGTGAAATCCCATTTGCGCCAACACATCTGGGCAATTTGGGCGAGAAAAGGACTGAAAGGTGGCAGGGCGGGCATCAATTGGTTTGAGAAAACGTGGTGTAGAAAGCGTCAGCTGGTAGCCATAGAACCTAGGATGCGGTTGAAATTTGGCCCTTGGCTGGCTGCTGAGAAGTAGAAACCAGGTACACTCGGTTTAGAGGCCGCAGTAGGCAGGCAAGAGGGTGGAAGACTGTTTTTGGGAAAGATGGGAAAGAGAGTGTCACTATCGGACTTGGAACACGTTTAGGTTCCCCCTGGTCGTATAGACTGGAGCCAGAGTGGTAGCTTAGGTGAGTAAGTTTGTGAAGAGCAGGGGTTCAGCCAACCTAGAATGAAACAGTGAGACTTGGGCCTCAGACCCGCATTGGGACTTCGTCCCTGGAGCAGCAGAGCTCTTATTCGGGTTGTTTTGTGAGGGTTCCTGGCCTCAGTGTTTTGTACTTGTATTAATGCAATAAAGGACCCTCGCCTTCCCCCCCCCCC
>BFEA01000264.1:1081295-1124042 GCA_003427395.1 Chara braunii | reverse complement strand
CAGCTATATCTGACTTCAAACGACACTGATAGGCTAGCCCTTGCCAACCACCCCGCTCATGCAGCTCAGCTGAAATACGATATCCACATAGCCAAGATTACTTGTATCAAGCTCAAGGAGGCACTTAGAGAGGTAGGGCATCGTGGCTGCCGCTCAAAGACATCGGGAATACCGAAAGGCAACGGTGGACGACAACAACACACAGTCAAAAAGGCAATTGCGACGACTCTCTGTCTTTGTCTGAAAGGAGATGTCAACGACGATGGAGGAAGCACATGTGAGGACAACGGAACCAGCCTCTCCGAAGGGAGGGGACATAGGAATGGTTGGAGCTGAAGCAGAAGCAGACACTCCTCGCCCCCAAGTGGGAGCTGATGAGAATGTGGGCATGCAGAACCGATCGCCGCCACCTTCTCATACTAACTATTGGATCGAGGAAGAGCGTGTGAGAGAGATGCTCTCCAAGTGCTTTGACGTCGGGCTGCTGCCTTCAGGTTGGGACATAGGAGACATAAAAGTGGACGGCTTGAATGCCCATTTTACCCTGAACCCATCCTTGGATGAAATCAAGGCAAAATGGTTGAAAGAGAGAACAATTATGGTAATCTTCCAGGAAGGTTTCAAGAACCTTCCCAAGAAGATCTAAGAGGATGTTATAAGAACATATGAGAATATCTGGTTGGGATCTGATCGCTTCGAGCCAGTGGTAACGAGAGGACGTGTTTGTATTGAATCAAGTAATGTCCTGTCCTACGTGGCAAAGGATAGGAAGGTTGTAGAGTGGATGTTAGACGAGCAGGAGGTTCGTGTTTCCTTGAGAGGCAGATGGCACCGGATTAGCTTCAAGCCTTGGATGACCAAGGTGGAGATCCAAGAAGCAAGGAATGAGGCGGCGAGGAATTATTTTTGGATAGGCATTTTGGACATACCAGTGGATGTCTTTTGTTATTAAGAGTCGGTGGTTGAATTAGCGATAGGTACAGTCCATAAGGTTTATCCTTCGGAGCACGATGCATGAACCCCGCAGTTGATTAACGTTCGCATGGACATCGGTGTGGATTATTTGTCCAGGGTGAAGGAGTCGATTTCATTTACTACGTTCCAAGGTCAATTGATCGAGTTGAAAGTAGTCAATGCATTAACACTCTCGTGCAACACGTGTAGACGCTATTTCCACTTAGAAGATGACTGCACGTGAACTCGTCGCCGCCGTAATTCAAGTCCAGTACGGCACCGCAACCCAACCCCAAGCGTCACCTCAAGTGCAGCGTCAAGTGAGCCGCATAGTGAACCAAGTAACCGCCACTCGCCTCAGCCAAGCCTGCATGCGCATCTAAGTAGGGATCATGTATCGTCGTCAGGCAGATCGTCGACAGGTGGAGAACGGCAGAACCAAGGGCCACGAGGGAAGGTTCCCTCGAACTCCGGGGAACGTCGAAGCAAGCAGCCGACATACAAGGGGCCTTTGGCCCTTACATGAAGTAGAGGAGCGTCGTCGCAAGATGCAGTGAATCGCACGATCTACAGGGATAATCCAGTGTATTCACCAAGAGATCAGAGACCCACAGGGGTCCGTGGAAGCGCATTGTCGAGGAATCGCGAGGAAATAGGGGCATCACGGGACTCTACGAGAATGGAAACGGAGCGAACTTCATCCTCCCCAGGGCGGTTAGGGGACAAAGACTCAAGGGTCAAACACTCAGGATCAGGATAAAAAATGGCAACGACTCTGACGAAACAACGTCGTAGGCTAAGTGAAGACATGGAGGAGCTCCACATTTAAGAGTTGGAGGATGACCACTCCCCTCTGCAGGGAGCAATGTCACAACCTGGCGAGGTTGCTACTGGAAAGAGAACCAGACAACAGAATACGATCTCGAGAGCAAGTGATCGAGAGTGGGCAAAGCACCTGCTGCCTCTATTATTTTTTGGCAACCCAGGAGGACACATTTACCCTCGCATGGACTTCCTCGCCAACGGAGACTATCCTCCCCTCGCAACCGATTGCCAATCCACCGCTGCCGTTGGAGATAGTTAATATTACTCGAGGACTGTATGGTAGCAACATTGCAGTAAGAAACGTCTCAGGCTTTCCCACTCCAAGAATCTTTGTTGAGAAACAGGGCATCAGAGTGAAAAGTTTTACTCCACTAATTGATGCCAGAATCTCTCAGGAGTCCTTGTCTCGTTTAGTGGGTCGGGGTCTGTGTCTATTCCCCCTAGAATGACTCGCTAAAGAGGACCACCCTGAACTATCCAAAATAAAGATCCTTGGGGTTGTCGAGGCATCCGTCTTGGGGAAAATCTGTACTAAACTGCCAAAATTGAGGTCTCTTTCTTCCTCGGCCTTTCAAAGTTGTTTGACGCAGAGATGGGATACGGGTATGTCGGCCACAAACGGCTCGTCACCCTCTTGCCCATCGATCCCGACCCTCCAAATCAAGGCAAATGGTCGGAAGATCGCATTGTGGAACGTAAGGGGGTTAGGAGACACGGGCAAGCGCAGGAAAAGAAGTAGGTTGAAATCTTGGATCCACTCAAATAAAGTACAGATTACCTGCTTGCAAGAAACAAAGTTGGATGAGGCTAAATCCGCAGGCTTGGGGGCGTGGTGGAGTGGTCCCCAGATCTGGGCTCCAGCTATAGACTCACGGGGGGGTGTTGCTATCTTGGTGCACTGTGACCTAGACGTAACAATAGAGGACTATGACCTGGATTAGACAGGTAGATGGGCTTGGATTAAGTTCAGGACAGCAGGCAAGGAATGGGCAGTGGTCACGATTTACGTACCGACAGATAGGAAGGAAAGAGTGGAACTCCTAGAGGGCCTGCTAGATTACCTTCCGAATGTGGACAATATAATAATAACAGGAGACTGGAATGTGGCTGTGGATGATGCGAATCCGTTGTACAGTTCTGGGAAAGTCAGTAAAGATATTGATGCGGTGTTGGAGATTATTTCGGAATTAGATCTTTCTGACCCCTATAGACATACAAACCCAACCAGCCCAGGCTATACATAGTACTCATCTCAACTTGAGACGGGTTGTCGGATTCCCCCC
Source organism: Chara braunii (assembly GCA_003427395.1). Lineage (NCBI taxonomy): Eukaryota > Viridiplantae > Streptophyta > Charophyceae > Charales > Characeae > Chara > Chara braunii. The sequence goes on along the minus strand of BFEA01000264.1, from coordinate 1,120,980 downwards.
CGTCGCTTAGACTACTTCCTAGTGGGACGATCAATCTTGGAAAACACAGTGAATGCCTCAACACAGCCAGGCCCCTTTTCGGTCCACAATCCGATAGTTTTGCAGTTTGTGTGGGGGGAGGGTTCAGAGAGAGGAAGAGGTATTTTTAGGCTGAATGATGCGGTAATCAGGGATTCGAGACTCGGACAATGGATGACAGACCAAATAGAGGCTTGGCTGGGGAAGAAACACCAGTTTATCTATGAGAATGAATGGTGGGATGCTTTTATATACTTTACTTTGGACATGCTCAGGGTGTTCTCGAAAATATTGGCGCTGCAGGACGACAAAACGAAGTCGGCCTTACATAAGGCAGTAGTCGAGGCAGAAGAAATGATAGCTCAGTTTCCCCCGAGATTGGTGGAGGTGTTTTCGTGGAATAAGGAGAGGGGTCAAAGAGGGCACCGTTGGGATGATTTTTAGGTGGAAACGTCTGAGAGATGGAAAGAGATATTGATGATTAAAGAGATTGAAACATGAGATAGAATGAGTAAATCCACTTTTCAACGTCTTCTTCCACGTTTTCAACAAAAGGAAATGGAAATCCTACAACACCCTTCAATAACCAGGCCCTGCTGGCCAGCACATCGACAGAAATGTGTAGATATGTCGAACTGTACTTTCAGGATATTCTGACATCTCGACGCTGCCACACAGAAGTGAACGAGGGCCAAGCACACCTAACTGACTTATGGGATCTGGTGGAGGCTAGACTGCCGCCTGAGGGACGTTTGGATCTCGACAGACCGATCACAGAAATGCAATAAAGGCCATGGCCAGAGGAAAGGCACCAGGGTCGGACGACATAATTGTTGAGTTTTACGAGTCTTTTGGGGCGGGCTTGAGGGATGAATTGTTGGAAATATACAATAATGCACTTAGTGGAGAGTCCGTGCTGCCAAGTCTGTGCCATAGAGTCATCGCGTTGCTGTATAAGAAAGGAGAGAGAGACAAGATCAGGAATTTGAGACCCATCTCAAGACTGAACGTATCGTACAAGATATTAGTCAAGACCCTCGCTAAAAGACTAGCCAGATACTTGCCCAGGTTAGTAGGACTGGACCAGGCTGCCTTCGTACAAGGACGCTCGATTTTTGATAACATCGTCACGCCTATAGAGGTGTTAGAGGTCGCAGAAGCCGAGTGTAGGCCACTCTCAGTTGTTCTGTTAGACCTTGAGAAAGCCTACGATAGGGTCAACTGGGGGGTTGTGCTGACAACTCTACGCCACATGGGCTTTGGTGAAAACTTCTGTAGACGGGTTGTGGTTATGTATACCCAAGCAACTGCGACAGTGATGGTAAATGGTTTTCTGTCATACACATTTCATCTCTCAAGATCACTGAGACAAGGATGCCCCCTGACACCCCTTCTCTTCGTGCTACAGCTGGGGGTAATTACCTCAAACATCAGACGCCACCCGAAGATCGTGGGGTTAGCTCTAAGGAATGGTGAGTGCAAAGTAAAGGCTTTGGTCGTTGATTTGTTCGCGGTTTGCAGCAATTGATCCAGAAGCGTTAGAAGCTTTCAAACAGTTACTCGACGAATATTCGCTGTTTTCTGAAGCTGCGGTCAACTGGCATAAGTCAGTTTACTTCTTACCGCACTCGATGTCACTGGCAGCGGACTGGGGAATGAAACGGGTTGGAAAAGGAGAAGCGGAACGCTTCCTTGGGGTTTTGGTAGCCATGGAAACATGTCAAGAGAAACAGGAAGCAATCCTACAAAACAGATTAGTGACAAAGAGGAAGTCCTGGGCTTCTACCCCTCACCTTTCGCTGTTTGGTCGGGCCATGGTGATTAACTCCTCGCTGATGTCACTACTTAATTTTATAGGGACAATCCGTTTGTTGAGTCCTTCTCTCCTTGCACAGACAAAGCGACTCTCTACAAAACTCCTATGGAAGCCCAAAGCTGAAGCCGACGAAGGCTTCATCTCAAAAGTGGCTTGGGAATTGGTTGCCCAACCACAGGAAGAGGGAGGCCTTGGTATTAAGGATCCTGTCAGGCACAACTACCTATCTCTTGCCGGCTGGATTCTTAAAGCTGCAAATAGTGAGGGGGCGGAGCACTGGATTCTGCTGGGGGAATACATCATCGCGAAAGAATGGGAGTTAGATCGGGAAAAAGATGTGTGGCTATGTTTGCAATTGGACTCCTTTCTTACAAGGAAGATTCACTCTAAGCTGTGGCCTGACATTATCAAGGCCTGGAGGAAAGTAAAACCAGACACCTGGCTTAGTCTTGTGACTAAAGAGGAAGTACTGAATCAACCCCTCTTTGACAACCCGTCGGTGGTTGATACAGATGGAAACCGATTCAAAGCGAATAAGATGCTAGGTTCTTTTGGAGATGTTTGGATTCAACCTATCTTAGAACGTAATTTGGACCCAGCAGCTTGGGGATGGAGAGGATTGGGGCAACAGGGATCCACGCTCCTACTGGATCAGATGAAATCTACTACAGAGATTCTGCCACCTAGGAGACGTCCAATAGTGGTAGCTGCTGAAAGATGGGAGAATGTAATTGCGGGCTCAGGAGAAAAGTTTTTGACGACATTGAAAGTTTTGTGGGCACAGCTGAAGATTCTCCCATCGCAGAGGCATTCTGCAATATTGTGGCTCCTGTCATAACAGGTTACGCCATCAGCTGTGTGGTTGTCTGGAAAGGGAGTGGAGGTTCAGCTAACTTGTAAGTGTTGTGTCTGGCCATTCGAGTCCACTGCTCATTTGTGGTGGGACTGCCCTGCATCCAAAAGGATATGGGAGTGGTGGAGTGCCCATTGGAAGGAGTTCTCATAACGGGACTGGGAACGGGATCGGTCCTGGGTGCTAACAGGGATCTTACCGGAGAATGTACAGCCAACAGAAGGTTGTGGCTATGTGGTTCAAGCTTGTAGAGCAATGATTTGCTCAGTCATTTGGGATATAAGGAACAAGGCTGTGTTTCAGAAGAAAGGTACATCAGATATTGAGATTAAGTCAAGTATCTGCGCAAGACTCAGGCATTATATAAAGGCAGACTGGAACTTGAGGAACAGTGGTAATTTGACAACTGGGAAAGGCTTCAGATGGTTTCTTAGGACATGGGGACAGGGCAAGACCTCCAATTGGTTAGTGACAGTGGATTCAGATGGCAAATTGGAATTTTGCTCTTGGTTGAAGCAGCATAGTTAGATCTTACCTGGACACTGGGTATCAGCCGCAGTAGGCAGGCAGAGTTAGGTGGCAGAATGATTCTTCCCCCCTCCTCCCCCCCGTCCCCCCCCTCGCCCCCCCTCTTTCCCTCTTGTCATTTCTCTTCTTCCCCCGCTCCCCCTTCCCTCCGTCCCCTTCTTCCCTACTGGACTTCGGTATTTTTATTGGTTGGAGTGTCAGTTATGAGCTGCAGGAAATTCAGGTCGCATTTAGACCTTCCCACTGGAGTTGTTAGAGTTAACTGTAGGTTGAGATGTATTGTCGTGGGGTTTTTCTTTTTGCTTGCCCCTTCTGAGGTACAGGAAGAGCAGAGGGCTCGATTGGAAATCAGGCCAGTACAGCTACCATAGACTAAGCTGCCTACTGAATGGTAAACCGAAGCTGGGCAAGTGCCTAGTGTCCTGTTCACACCGGGTTGTTTGTTGAGGATTCCGGGCCTCAAAGTCTTTGTACTTTGATAATGGATTCTCCGCCTTTTCCCCAAAAAAAAATAAATAAATAAAAAAAATTCCGAGATTTCCGGGCTGGTCACCCCAAAAGCAGTTCTTGTAGCTTCTTTTTAAAAAAAAAAAAAAAAAAAAAGGGTGACGGTCTTGAGATATCATCATTGAGCTGACCGGCCCCAGGCAATTCAGAATATTTGGTTTTACTCATCAAGTTCCATCATCTGGGTTCGAACACGGGTCTGTATTTCAACAGTTCAATGGTGTACCTTCCGAGTTTTGTAGTGTAGGAGTTTCGGGTGGATGAGCGAAACGACATACATCTAAACTGTCTTGGGCAGATTAGTTGGACGATGATGCCTCAAGAGGGCTTCAAGCAAAGAAAACAGCAAAACGAAAAGCAAAAGACAAAATTGTGGACACGAACCCTAAAGAAACAAACTTCGACTTCCACGTGGAGGCACCCTTGTAGTCGTGGTTACAGCCTGGGTACTGGGTAGGTCACTGTTCCCTACGAAGAATGCGGCGCCAGTTTTGAAATGCGACCCGTTCACAGCCACGGGATGGGAACTGAAAAAAAACAAGGAAAAACACGAAAATAGGGCCTCGCTGCACTACTCTCCACGTGCACAAAAGACAAATAAATGGCAATGTCTCACTATTGTCCGGAATGTTTTGCTTACGCATTTATTGTCCAGATTTGTGCGCACTAGTAGCATTGTATTTCCTCAAATCCCGAATCTGGACGTGATTGTGGAGATGGCGGTTGCGGAAACCCGACGCGATTTTCTGCGCATCCACGTCCATATTCCGGGGTTGCTAGTGGGACTTGGCCTCATTCCTTTCCTTTCCTCTTTTTGTTTTTTTCTGTTTTTTTTCCTTTCTTTCTTTTTCTTTTTGGAGCACTCTCTGAGGGGGTACTCATGCCACTACCGGCAGTACTTTCGTAAATGAATCTGACCGCAATTACGTGCAGAGGGGGATAAATCTGACCGTAATAGCGTCCCGAGCTTCGTAGAAAAGTCTTCGTGTGAGTATGCCCTGACTAATGCGCGCCATTGCGCGGCAGCGGCACCCCTGCGCAGGCGACATGCAATCCGCTCTGTACATGTCCCAATTCTCATCGATGTCCCGAAGGGCTGTTTCATGTTTGCGCAGAGGCCATGCTAAGCTCCTCTGTCTCGCCCCGATTTGAATGGGCATACTAAGGGCGTACTCACACCAGCAGTATCTCAAAGGCATATGACCGCATTCACGGCCATACCTTAATGTATCTGGCCGCAATTCCGTCCAAAAATGCGTAAAAAAGGCCTAGTGTGAGCGTGCCCTCCCACTAGGACCTTTTGCTCTAAGCTGTGGCCGCAATTGCAGTCAGATTCGACTGGGATGCGACCGTAAATGCAGTCATATTCATTTAGACAAGTGTTCGTGTGAGCATTATGCCCCGCCGATGGACAGGCCAGACTTGAGCGACTACCCGCCGTAGGCAGCAGGCCAGGCACCAAGCCGCTGCTAGTGGGACCTGGCATCTGTTTTCCAACCCCCAAACCTCTGTTTTTTTCCTTGCCCGCAAAATGCGCGGGGTTTGTGTGAACCAGGTGCCAGTTTGAGCGCGCCACAGTCCCGTACCAGTGGTAGTGCGAGAACTTGCGTTAAGCGCAGGCACAAAGCTTCGCGCCGCCCAATACCCCTTTTCGCGTGTGCAGGGTTGAACACGAGCCCAGCGCACTGTCAGCCAGCGGTGGAGTTCCAATTAGCGCGAGCGGCTAGGAGTAGGCATCGTGCAGGTACGTCCTCGTCCCCCTCCTCCGCCTTCCCCTTCGCCTTCGCCTTCGCCTTCGCCATCGCCATCGCCATCGCCCTCGCCTCGCCTTCTACTCTTCATCGCGTCGTATCGTTCCTGCCTGCTGTTCTCCATCGCTGCTGTCCTTCACTTCCCCTCCATCCTCCCCCATCCTCCTCCACGATCATCTTCCCTCGTTTCGTTGTCGTCTCCCTCTATAGCCTTCTCCTCCTCCTCCTCCTCCTCCTCCTGCTGCTGCTCCTGCTCCCTCCATTTCCGCTTCTACTCGTTTGTCAACTTCTTCTTACAGGTGGGAAAATGAGGTTGATGGAGGGGAATAGTGTTAAGGAGAAGGATTATAATCGGTGATGGAATGGTGTTCTGAGTAACGATGCAGGGCGCGAGAGTTCAGAGTGAAGATTTGGAATTTCGTTGTCGTCTCCCTCTATAGCCTCCGCCTCCTCCTCCTCCTCCTGCTCCCTCCATTTCCGCTTCTACTCGTTTGTCGACTTCTTCTTACAGGCGGGAAAATGAGGTTGATGGAGGGGAATAGTGTAAGGAGAAGGATTGTAATCGGTGATGGAATGGTGCTCTGAGTAACGATGCAGGGCGCGAGAGTTCAGAGTGAAGATTTGGAATTTCGTTGTCGTCTCCCTCTATAGCCTCCTCCTCCTCCTCCTCCTCCTCCTCCTGCTCCCTCCATTTCCGCTTCTACTCGTTTGTCGACTTCTTCTTACAGGTGGGAAAATGAGGTTGATGGAGGGGAGTAGTGTGAGGAGAAGGATTGTAATCGGTGATGGAATGGTGTTCTGAGTAACGATGCAGGGCGCGAGAGCTCAGAGTGAAGATTTGGAATGGCGGAGGGAGAACTTCCACCGTCTCCCCTCCTCTTCCCCCTCCCTCCTCTTCTTCTCCCTTCATCTTGGAATCCGCTTCTACTCATTTATCCCCTTCTTTTCTAGGTGGGAAATCAGGTTGATGGAGGGAAAACTTCCACGGTCTCCCCTGCTCTTCCCCCTCCCTCCTCTTCCCCCTCCATCCTCTTCTTCTCCCTTCATCTTGGAGTCCGCTTCGACTCATTTATCCCCTTCTTTTCGAAGTGGGAGATCAGGTTGATGGAGACGAAGAGCGTACGGAGGATAATGGAAACGGATGATTGAATCGTACTCTTGAGTACTTATGCAGGGCGCGCGAGAGAGCAGACACTGAAGGTTTGGATTGGCGGACGGGGAACTTCCTCTTCCTCCCACTCTCCTCTGTCGGCGGGCGAGTAGAGAGCGAGGGGAGGGAAGAAAGCCTTAAGCCCAAATGCGGAGTGAAGAGGACCGGGGAAAATGGACTACCGTCTTCCCCCGAACATAACGCACCCTAAAAATGAATGTATACAGGCTATATTTCCGGCCAGATACAGCCAAAATAAGGGTGCGTTGTGTTCGGGGGAAGACGGTAGTTCTCGTAATCGACCCGCGTTTTGAGAGTTCTACTGTAATCAACCCTTGTTTCCTTTTTTTTTTTTTTTTTTTTTTTTTCCCTATATGCGATCAGTTTGCCTGCTGGTGAAAATAGGATAGAGGTAAAGAGGGACACATTTTAGGGGAATAAAAAGCCGACAAGGAAACGGAAAGGAGGAGAGATTTGAAATTCTCTTTTTTTTTTTTTTTCCCTTTTTTATTTTTTTTCAAAGATTAGCAGGAAAGAGGAAGAAGCCGTCGTTGATCTAGGCGTGCGCTCTGGTTGTGCTCCCCTTTGCTTGTATGCTTCAATAGTGCCCATGGATCTGGGTAATCTGCTGCCGAACGCGGGAAGTTCTCCTCGCGAGTAGGGACGAGTAGGGACTGAGGAGGGAAGACCTTGCGCCTCTGGTGCTGCGGGTGTGGGAGAAGGGGTGGCCGGCCAGCGGCAGTTGCTGTTTTATTTTTATAATTATTATTTTTTTATTTTTTTTTTTAATTTGGGCCATTTCTCGATTTTGCGTGTCATCCTTGCGCAGGGGCCTTGCTAATCTTCTCTTTCTCTGTATCGTTCCAATTTTAACGGATGTCCCGAAGTTTTTTTTTTTTTTTTTAATTCTTTCTAATTTGGGCCATTTCTCGATTTATGCGTGTCATCCTTGCGCAGGGGCCATGCTAATCTTCTCTTTCTCTGTATCGTTCCAATTTTAACGGACGGATGTCCCGAAGGACAACTGCTGTTATTTTTTGTTTCCTTATTGTTGTTTTTTGTTCTTTTTTTGTGTTTTTAATAACGAACCAGGCATTGATGGCCGGTTCTAATCTGATATTGAATGTCTTTACCAAAAAAAAAAAATAATAATAAAAAAAAATCTGCAAGTTGGCGAATTTCTCGGTCCTCACGCTAGATTGGGAACAGTACCCGTCCTCCATCTTCGATCGATTGCTAATCGTCATTATCCTGATCCCCCCACTGCACTTCTCCCCATCATCTCCACACCTTCTCCACGCCCGACATCTCCCTCCCACACTACCGCTCTTGCACCTCCTTCATCTGCGCCTCGTTTATCCCCTTTATCCCCTGATCGTCGTGGCCCTCCTCCTTTTCTCTCTTCAGCCGCACCTTCTCCACATCGTCGGGATGCGCTGCACTTCACACTCCACCTCCACAAAGATGCTACTGGATGAGAAACTGAAATTAGAAAAAGAAAAGCCAGGTTAGAGAACAGAAGAGCAGACAAAGATGCATTAGAGGGGTTAGTTGACTCTACCCTTGACGACACGGGAAAGATTCTCAAGGTCGCCCTGATCCTTCATATCTGGCATCTCCTTCCCATCCCGCCCCTTATGATTACCTTCTTCTGCGCCTCGTTTTTTCCTTCTCCTCCTCCTCCTCCACTTCTCTCTCCGTCTCCACCTTCATATCTGGCATCTCCTTCCCACCCCGCCCCTGCTGATTACCTTCTTCTGCGCCTACCGGTAGTTTTTTCCTACTCCTCCCCATTTCTCTTTCCATCTCTAACTTCTCCACGGGGTCCCGATCCTCCACATTCTTCTGCGCCTCGTTTTTTCCTCCTCCTCCTCCTCCTCCTCCTCCTCAACCTTTTCTACGTCGTCCCGGTCCTTCATATTCCCACCCCGCCCCTGATGGTTACCTTCTTCCGCGTCGTTTTTCCCCTCCTCGGAGTTTTTTTTTTTTTTTTTTTTTTTTTTTGCCTTCGMCGGAGCGAGGGGCCGTAAAAAAATGTTGTAAGTTAAAAAAAAAAAAAAAAAAGAAAGTTGTAAGCTGCTCAGTGTGCTCAGCCCACGGTATTTTCTGTAGTAAAAGGCGAAAGAATAGAGCGCCAAGTGAGCTGGGCACGCAGCTCCACCTTTTCCACGTCGTGCCGATCCTTCATTTCCGGCATCTCCTTCTCCTTCCCACGCCGCCCTTGTAGATTACGTTCTCCTGCGCCTCGTGTTTTCCCTCCTCCTCCATGTCCATCTTCTCCACGTGGTCCCGATCCTTCATATCTGGCATCTCCTTCCCACCCCGCCCCTGATAATTACCTTTTTCCGCGCCTCGTCTTCCCCCCCTCTCCTCCTCCTCCACCATTTCTCTCTCCACCTCCACCTTTTCCACGTCGTCCCGATCCTCTTCATTTCCGGCATACCCTTCCCACCCCGCCCCTGTAGATTACGTTCTCCTGCGCCTCGTTTTCTCCCTCCTCTCCTCCTCCTCCTCCTCCTCCTCCTCCTCCTCCTCCTCCGGTTCTCTCTTCACTTCCACCTTCTCCATGTGGTCCCGATTCTCCACATTTTCCGCATACCCTTCCCACCCCGCCCCTGTAGATTACGTTCTTCTGCGCCTCGTTTTCTCCCTCCTCCTCCTCCTCCTCCTCCTCCTCCTCCTCCTCCTCCGGTTCTCTCCTCACCTCCACCTTCTCCATGTGGTCCCGATTCTCCACATTCCCACCCCGGGTTTATCCGGCGTCTCGTTCCCACCCCGCCCATGTTCAATACCTTCGTCTGCGCCTCCCTTTCCCCCGCGAAGTAGGTAGCGCCCTCCCCCGCGAAGTGGGTAGCGCCCTCCCCCGCGAAGTGGGTAGCGCCCTCCCCCGAACACTGCACAGCCTCATCATGACTGCATCCGACTGGGAAGAAGAGTTCGCATACACGAGCAGGGTGCGTTGTCCCAAAAAAGACCGTTCATTATACCTTGGGGACGAGTTGGTCCCCCTTCCTCGTCTTCATTCTCGCCCTCTTGTTCGCTTCTGCCTCTCTCTTCCTTCTGCTCCCCTTTTTCCCCTCTCCTCTCCATGCCACTCCGCCTTTTCTTTTCTTTTCCTCCGGCTTTTTTCTTCGATTGTCGTGGTTTTGGGCTGGAGGATCTTAGGGCAAACTCACACTTCGACTTTCTGGAATGTACATGACGGTAATCGCGCGTAGATTCATCGAAATGGGCCTATTACTCAGTTATAATGCCGGCGACGATAATGAAGAGCGGCGGAAGTGGGTGTACCGAGAGCGTTTGGATACGATTGACAGTGGCGGGAGAAAGATCGGGATCGGGATCGGCGGAACAGGAGTCGGAGACAGGAGGGTGAGAAAACAGGGATGGAGAGGAGGAGAAGAGGAGGGGAACGTGAGGAGGAGGAGGAGAAGAGGAGGGGAACGTGAGGAGGAGGAGAAGAGGAGGGGAACGTGAGGAGGAGGAGAAGAGGAGGGGAACGTGAGGAGGAGGAGGAGAAGAGGAGGGGAACGTGAGGAGGAGGAGGAGGAGATGGATTCGAACTCTCATTTAGTAATCCAATTTGCGCGGCCTGTTCGCTGGGGGTTGGGCGCAGGATCCGCGCACCCGGCGCGGCGTTGGGGCGGAGGATCTGCGCAGATGCCGGCGTTGGGCGGAGAGCGGAGGATACGCGCAGCCAGCCGACGTTTGGCGGAGGGTCCGCGCGGCCAGCGGCATCGAGTGGCCGATCCGCGCAGACAACAGCGTTGGTCGGAGGGTCCGGGAAGCCAGCGCAGCGTGCGGAGGACAGACGCAGCCAGCGCGCAGGCCACTGCGCGCCATTGTCACGGTCATTCACGGCAACAATATGAGCGGCAGCAGTACGCGTGGTCTTTGAACTTGCGGCCTGTTCGCTGGGGGTTGGGCGCAGGATCCGCGCACCCGGCGCGGCGTTGGGGCGGAGGATCTGCGCAGATCCCGGCGTTGGGCGGAGAGCGGAGGATACGCGCAGCCAGCCGACGTTTGGCGGAGGGTCCGCGCGGCCAGCGGCATCGAGTGGCGGATCCGCACAGACAACAGCGTTGGTCGGAGGGCCCGGGAAGCCAGCGCAGCGTGCGGAGGACAGACGCAGCCAGCGCGCAGGCCACTGCGCGCCATTGTCACGGTCATTCACGCCAACAATATGAGCGGCAGCAGTACGCGTGGTCTTTGAACTTGCGTCCGTGTCCATTTCGGACCCCATTACAGACTCTCCCCCATCTTTAGCGGCTGCTATGCTCCGTCTCCCGCACCTTCTCCATCGCCTTCACCTCCTCGACCTCGGTTACGTCCTCCACCTCTACCATCTCCATTCCCTCTACATTGTCTACAATGTTCCACCTTTTCGACATTCTCTTGCCTCCACTTTCTCTCCGTCCTTCTCTGTCGACTTCTCCCTCGTCGGCTTGTCGTTTGCCTCTACGACCCTTCCGTGCATTTCGATCTCGTCATTACCATGCCACCACTACTCCTGCCAACCCCTCTTCCGTCCACCTCGTCCTACTCCTGTCCACCTCCTGGGGTCCACTGCCTTCTGCCCATCTCTTTCTCCTCCTCCTCCTCCTCCTCCTCCTCCTCATCCTTTCGTCGTCGTTCTCGTAACGTCTCCGCTTCTTCTTCGTGTCCCTACGAGGAGTATGGGCGTGAATTAGCAGGAGAAGGAAGTCCGTTGATAGGGGAAGAGGTAAGGTGAGGAGGAGGGAGGATAGGAGAAGGAAGTCCGTTGATAGGGGAAATAGGTAAGATTAGGAGGAAAACGAGCAGGGACAAAAGAGGGCGAAACAAGGAAAGAGGAGGTGGAGGAGGCGGACAGGTGTATGCAGGAGATGAGGCGGAGGGGAGGAGGACAGGACGACAGGTCTATCAGGGAGGGAGGAGGAGGAGAGGTAGAGGTTTGTGTAAGGGGAGGAGGAGGAGAGGTAGAGGTTTGTGAAGGGAAGGAGGATCTGGAGCAGGAGACTGAGTTGTCGATTGGGGTTGGTCGTCGAGAAGCGCGTGGGATGACAGTCTGTCGGGATGACGCGGCTCGCTATCGGTGCTTGGTGATGACGTGCTTTTGTTGCGTAAAACGACCACTACCTCCGAGCCTCTTTTTCCGGAGGCACCCTAACACTGCGCACCGAGTTTCGCCGAACCTGGCATTTGTACAGCAGCATCTTGTTTTTCTTTTCTGGTACCGATGAAAGAATCCCCAAGGCCATGATTGCTGTCACGTACATCTTATGAAGTGCTAGTGTGGTATTGCCCTCAGTGAGGGCGTCAGTCGGAGACAACAGAAGAGAGAAAAAAAAAAAACAAACATCCCTTATGCTATGGTAGCGGTCAGATACACGGTGCTCCAGTGCTACTAGTAGTGTGATTGTGCCCTCAGATACACGGTGCTCCAGTGCTACCTAGTGTGATTGTGGCCTCAGTGAGGGCGTTGCTGCCCCCAATTACGCCCTGCCTATCTGGCAGGACACTACAAGCAAAAAGAAGACAAAACAACAATACTCATGTTCCCCTAATAGCGGCCACATGCATTCTAGAAACTACAAGTGCAACAGTGTGATTGTGAAAAAAACGAAAAAAGAAAAAAGAAAAAAAAAAAACAGTGTGATTGTGCCCTCGGTGAGGGCGCTGCTGCCCCCAATTACGTTCTGCCTGGCTGGCAGGACACTACAAGCAAAAAGAAGACAAAAACAACAGTACCCATGTTCCCCTAATAGTGGCCACATGCATTCTGGAAACTATAAATGCTACTATGCCCTGGGTGGGCCTTTCCCGACATCACGAATGTAGTAGCTGTCAGATACCTTTCTTTTTTTTTTTTTTTTTTATATCTCATGTTGATTTATTCGAATCTCAGCGACGGGTACCGGGCCTGCCCTGAGGCCACGAATTCCAATTTGTAGGCTTCAAGATGGACTTCTTCTTCTTCTTCTTCTTTTTTTTTTTTTTTTTTTTTTTTTTTTTTTTTTTTTTTAAAATGGACTTTGCGTTTGCCTGGGAAAGGGAACTGGTGGTTAAATGGATAAATAGAGACAATTCCTTGTTTGTAAAATGTCCAGCGCATGCGCTCGCGATTAATTGGGAGGTGATTTTTGAGAAACCCAGAAGTATAAATAGCGTTTACTACAAGTTGATGTACAGTTACCTATTTATAGAAACGGGTCCTCCAATCGGAGATTTAAAAACAAAATAAAAAACACTGAGTTATGTCCAATTTTAGCTATTAAAGCATATCTCAAATTAACGTGAAAGTATATGTCCAATTAGCTTAAAAAGTCCCTCGGGACATCCGTTAAAATTGGAACGATACAGAGAAGATTAGCATGGCCCCTGCGCAAGGATGACACGCATAAATCGAGAAATGGTCCAATTTTTTTTTGTTGGACTCATATTGTACGTGAACTGATCTCTTACAGTGATTGTGACTCTGTGAAAAAAAAAACAAAAAAAAAAAAACAATTAGCTTAAAAATACCTCCCACTTTAGCAAAATATAGTGTCTAGTATCAGTGATACCGCTTAAGGAGAAATTGGAGGCTAGATTAGGAAGTTAACTGTCCCTTAGAGCGCATGTGCTGGCCTTTTTCACCCATTAAGTGCATGCTGGCACTAAGGTGCTACGTGGACAATTCGGATCGTACAGGGAAGTCGGACTGTGAGTATGTGCTTTTTTTTGTTTTTTTTTTATGTTTTGGAAAATCATGTTCGATTGAGCGTGCGTGGGCCTCCTTGACTTGGGCCTCTCAACCATAATGGGCAGGAGCGTGCGTGGTAAACCTTGTAAGTATCCTTGACTTAGGGGGGGAATAGGAACCGGACTGTTGCTCCCCAGAAAGGCAGGAGCCAGAACCGAGAGGTTCTGTTTTGTTTAAAAAAAAAAAGAAAAAAAAAGAAAAAAAAAGTGATCGATTGAGACTTCACTCTCACCACATTAATGGTCACCAACGCCCTCCCAACTAACAAAGTCTACAGTTGTGCTCGTCTTCCGCAGGGAGAGTTTGTCAAGCGAGCGCACAATTGTGCTGCCGGTGCTGCGTTTCATTTCTTCTTCTTCCCCCTTCTTGGTCGTCGAAAGTAATGCTCATCTTCTTCTTCTTATTGATTTTTCTACTGTGGTTCTTCCTCTACCCAATTCCATCCAGTTCATAGGGTCTTTCTGTCCAGGTGCAGGTAGTCCGCATCTTCACAGACATGTCTATCTCACCCAATCTCTCTCCCAGACAGTACCCAGATTGTTATTACCCCTTTTATGGGGGTCGGAACTCACCCCACAAGGAATTTCGCTACCTTAGGACCGTTATAGTTACGCCCGCCTGGGGCTTTGGTTGCTAGCCGCACCATAATAGGGGTTGCTAGCTAGCTTCACCATAATAGATGTTGCTAGCTAACTTCCTTAGCCTTCCGGCAATGGGCCGGCGTCAGTCCCAATACGTAGTCTTACGACTTTGTGTGGGGTGACTTCTTCTCCATAAAAGAATTTCCTTCTCCTTGTAGGATTGTCCTTGTCCACTCTGCATCCACAGGGAGGGATTGCCAAGTGCACAAAAGTGCTGCCTGTGCTTCTTTTCATCTCTTCTTCTTCTTCTTCTTCTTCTTCGTGGTCGTCGAAAATAATGCTCATCTTCTTCTTTCATGTTTTATCTTCTTCTTTCATGTTTTTCTGCTGTGCTTCTTCGTCTTCTCCTTCGTAAAATGCTCGTGTCCTGGTAGGATTGTCCTTGTCCACTCTAGATCGGCTTTGTCGAACTGTCTGTTTTATGGTCTTGTCTTCTCTTCTTCTTTGCCAAAATTTTCTGGTTTTCTTCTTTTCAGTCGGATTGCTGTTCTTCGGCTCTGGTTCGTCTTTGTCTAACTGTTCACTAATCTTCTTGTCTGTCGAATGGTCTTCTCTATTTAGTTTTCTGAATGGATGGTCGAGCTCCAAAGCAAGTGTACGGCCATTCCTCTCTCTTCTTCTTCGTCTTCTTCTTTGTCGAACCGCTTTTTCCCTTTTCTTCTTTTTCATGCCGCAACTCTCCTGTTCTAGCTGCATCCTCACCATATGTTTATCACAGATGGGAAATTTCTCCGCCTTCCTGGGTTGTGCATGTTCGCGCGTCAGTCACCGATCCTTCTAGGTCGGATCTAGACCGCTCTGCGTCACTCGCACGACCTTCCTTTGGTATCTCCTCCTCCTCTTCCTCCTCTTCCTCCTCTTCCTCCTCCTCCACCTCCTACTGCTGCTGCTGCTGCTGCTGCTGCTTGTCCAAAGGTCTGCATTGTCTTCCGGTTGCAGCTCTCTCTCTCTCTCTCTCTCTCTCTCTCTCTCTCTCTCTCTCTCTCTCTCTCTCTCTCTCTCTCTCTCTCTCTCTCTCTCTCTCTCTCTCTCTCTCTCTCTCTCTCTCTCTCTCTCTCTCCCTCTTGCAATCCATGCCTCTTCCTTCTCTCCTGGAGTTGTCCTATCTACACCATGTCTTCTCCTTGCGTATAGTTTCGACCTCTCTCTTGCTAGGTTTCCCCACGTCGCAGGGGTCTCTCCTCCCCCTACCCCCCCTACCCTCCCACCACTCACCCCCTTTCTCTGTCTCGTTTTTCCAACCCCTGCCTTCTATTCTTCCGCTGTGTTGATAGTCGTTCTGCGTCTTCCTTGGTCCAAACGCAGACCTCCCTTGTACTTCGTTCTTTCGACTCTCTCTCGCTCTCTGTGGGTTTTCCGTCCTTGGCCTCTATTTTTACGTTTTCTCGACTTGGATTCTTTCTTTTCCTGCGTGCACCCGAAATCCTTCACGTCGCCCTTCAATCGCCTCGATTGAGTATCGGGTTTTCTAGTCATGCACCTCTTTCTCACGTCAGCGAGTCCTGGTGCTCTCTAAGTCCCTCTCCCGCTTCTGCTCCCTCAGATTCATTTTGATTCTTCCTCCTTGTGCACCTTCTGCATAGAAAAGTTGAGAATCGGAAAACAGAAAAAAAAAATTTCGGCATTTCTTTTGTAATAGACGCGGGAAAGCGGGTCGACTGTTTAACAAAAAAAGATAGTAATGAGAATGTTTCAGTGCTACATCCAGGAAAAATATTAGTTTGAACATACATGCCCATCGTTCTCCCGGCTGTGCTTGTGTGTTGCTGCACAATGTCGGGTAGCTGTCGCTCATTGACAGATCATTGTCGATTTTGTTCTCAAAAAAAAAAAGAAAAAAAAGAAAAAAAAAGAATGTTTCAGTGCGGAAACAGTAAGGGGAAAAAAAAGCGGCAAAGGAAAAAAAAAAAACACGGAATGAGGATTGACTCAGTGCCAAAACACTAAAGGAAAATAAAGGTGAGACTTCTCATAGAGAATGGGAGATTGACCGAAGAGAGGTTTCGCAGAGAGTTGGAGATGGAAGGGGGTATTGCAGAGCTGAATCCGAGGTGGAGGAGCAAGGGTCTCGTTAGCCACTCCTTGAAAAGCCGGTCTGTACGGAATCCGGTCTCCACAACAACCAGGTCTTTAAAAAAAAAAAAAAGAGAGAGAGAGAAAAAAAAGAAAGAAAAGCGGCCTAGCTCAGTTGGTACACCCGGGGGCAAGGTGCCACTTGCACGGATTAAGAGATTCTGGCCGTTGATCTTTGATATCGACGGTCAATATCGCTTAATTCGTGTAAGTTGGACCTAGCCCCGGGGGGGGAACGGGCCACGTGCCTGACTGAACTGCTAATAGAGGCCAGCCCGAGTCTCAACTGCATTTGAAACTCAGGGCCCTGACTAAAAAAACTGCTAAACCGCAGTTTGAAATGCAATTACAAACTGCTTTCGTGACTGTGCCGTAGTTACCCCTGGAATTAAAGAATTCAGTTCAACAATGAAAAGCCGGTTTGAAGGAAAATCCGTGTGGAACTAGATGAATAAAATCGGAATAGGGAAAAGCCAGGACGGGGAAAAAGAAAAGGGGGGGAGAAAACAAAAACCGGGCCACGTGCCTGACTGAACTGCTAAAAGAGGCCAGCCCGAGTTTCAATTGCATTTGAAACTGGGGCCCTGACTAAACCCTAAACGTGCAGTTTGAAATGCAATTACAAACTGCTTTCGTGACTGTGCCGTTAGTTACCCCTAGAATCAAAGAATTCAGTTCAAGAATGAAAAGCCGGTTTGAAGGAAAATCCGTGTGGAACTAGATGAATAAATAAAATCGGAATAATGAAAAGCCAATGTGAAGGAAAGATGACTAAACCCTTCCACCTGTCCTTGACACGGAATCCTTGAAAAAAAGTACAAAATTTTTGAGGACTTGTCCTTGAGTTTTAAGGATTCCCTAAGCAAACTGTTCCCGATTTTTTATATAGATATTTTATTATTATTATTATTTTTTTTTTAAGAAGGGCGACGGATTCTATAGATATCGTCATTGAGCTGACCGGCCCCATGTAATTCAGAAATATTGTCTCATTCATCTGGTTCCATCATGTGGATTCGAACTTGGGTCTGTATTTCAACAGTTCTTGGGTTTACCAACTGAGCTAGGCTCATTGGCTGTTCCCGATTTTCAAAGAACCTCACGAGGTTCTCTGAGGCCCTGGCGACACCCCTCCCAGATTCAGGAATTTTTCCAGGAGAGCTGTCCGAGAGGAAATCCCTTTTTGTTTCCCTTTTTTCCGTTCTCTTTAAGCCCAACCAATTCATGTACCTGTCAAATCTGGACAGGATGGCCTTCCAGGCCTTTTTTCTTATCATTGTAGTATTACGGGGAACCCGTTGCAGCCACAACAGTGCGCTCCCAAGCCGGGTGCTCTCTGATTTTCAAAATGATAGTTGCTGCTTTCTGCCAGGTTCAGTGTGGCATATTCTGACACAAGTCTATTGTTCTGTCCAGCTCCACTTTTGGATCTCCCCTGGGTGAAACTCGGGGGTCAGGAAGGAGGTCTCTTGGTAAGGTCAGGCAGGAGGTCTCTCGGAAATGAAGAACTTCAGGCAGGAGGCTGGGGGAGTGCTCATGGGTCCTACATTCTGATAGCTTCTGAATTCAATCTGACACATTGAATTCGGGAGCTGGTATAGCGACCCTGCACTCCCAGCAATGGCCATTTCAGAGAGTGGTGTGACGAGGCCCTGAGAAAGGCTTGAGAGGCTGTCCTCCAGATTTGATTTGCGGGGGTCCGTGGGACGCTATTGGGTAAAAAGCCTGAAGCCATCCTCCAAGTTGGATTCATAGTGGGGCCTGTTGGCTGAAAGCCTGAACTTTTCTTTTTTTCTTTTGTACTTTTTTTTTTTTTTTTCCTTAGATGATTTTCTCAATGATTGGTCCTTGAAATGAATTTTCAAGGACATGGGATGATGAAGCAGAAAATCCTTCAAAATCACTTTTTTTTTTGAAGGGTCATTCTTTAGTTTTACGGATCTCTAAGTTGTGTCTAACAAGACCCGAAGGGAAGGAGGCGGCGGCCGTGACAGCGTAGGCCAGAGGGGAGCACAGTCCGGTCTTGTTGGACTATCACTGTTCTTGACTTCGAAAATTGGTATTCAAGTTCTGGAGGAGCTGTGATTGTGGCAAGTTGAGGAGGGCAGATACAGTCCCCCCCAACCCCCCCCACGACCATGTACATGCATGCCATAGACAGAGGCTCATCATGAATGTTTTTCTCTGGCTCTGTTGTTTTCTTTTCTTGGAGAAACCGTCAAATATTGTACCAGAGGAAAATTTGAGGCCCGGTGCCATGCCCCACTTGCGGAGGTTTGGTTTCGGTCTTGAGTCCTGTGACAGCCCGCGTGCACGAGAAAGTGAGGCAGCTCTTTATCTGACGTGCTTAGATCATGGGTTGCTCAAAGAGGTCAGCTTTATCTGTTCTGAAAATGGAACGAGAAGAAATTGCAACAGACTATAATCAGCCACTGACGGACCAACCACAACCTTCTTCAGATACATGAGCCACCAGAAGAACAAAACCAGGCAGTGCTGGCAGTCCTCCGTTCAACCCTGTGGGTGGTCCTCTGATAAAGACGACTGACTGTATGGTTGTGTCCTTCTCGTGGCTCATGCATTTGAAGAAGGCTGTGGTTGGTTCATCAGTCATTAGGGTATAGTCTGTTGCAGTTGTTTTTCATGTTCTTTTCGATTTCAGAACAGACAAAGCTGATCTAGTTCGACAGGATGTGGTCTAACGGCCTCATATAAAGAACAGCCTCATTTTTCTCTGGCATACTCCGAACCAAAACCAAGCCTCCGCAAGTTGGGCATGGCCCCGAGGGTCTCACAATTCAATGCAGAAATGCTGAGGCCATTACACAGCTGCGGCTAATGCTGAAAATCGGGTCCAGCGTCCCCTTTCTTTCCTAGGTAAATATTATTCAACAAAAAAAAGCAGAAGAGATTGTTTTGTTAAAAAAAAAAAGAAAAAAAAGCAAAAGAGATTGTTTTGTTAAAAAAAAAGGAAAAAAAAGCAAAAGAGATTGTTTTGTTTTTAAAAAAAAAGTGGATGAAAACTAAGAATGCCAACCCCAGGCAAACCTTCGCGACGGCAGCTGGCCTATCTCTTGCCCTTATGTCGCACCCATGTCCAGTCTTTGGTTAAGAGAAAATATAGGTCCCTACTTCCTACCTGAAAGGAAAGCCAAAACACCATGGGCATAAGGGCATATTCACACTTCCCCCTTATTATCACAGAATCACCAAATCAGCCACCAGATCGGGTCCTCCTCAAAAGAGGACTTGATCTGGCCACTGAATTTGTGATTCTGTGATTTTAAGGGCCAAAAAGCTGGAATCTATTTTGTGGGGAGCAGCACATGCTGGTTGTGGTTAGCAGCACGTGCTGGGCGCTGTTACCAGCACGTGCTGCTCCCCACAAATGGATTGGAGTTTTTTCGGGAAAAAAGAAAAGAGGGCCTAGTGTGAGTATACTCAGTCTCTTTGTTTAAAGATCAAGCAGATCCCAGTGTCACTTAACCAATAGGATGTGAAAACCAGGAAGACCAGTTATAGACTAAAACTTGCGGACTACACAAACGGCCACCAGATAACACACTCGCTGCCTCCTGTCGTGCCGCTGTCTGTAGTCATAATTATTACCTGCTCCCTCTTCGTTGCATATCCCCTGATAGAAGTAAGGAGTTTAGGTAGGTCAATTCTATTAATTTTGCAGAAAAAAAGGGAACAAATTTCCCTCTCCTTTTCCCCCAATTACGTAGAGATCAGTCAGATTGCATTGAGCCTCTCTGCTCGTCACCATGAGCACATACACATTCACACTCAATGAGAGATCACACAAAGTCCACACTAGGCTGACAGATCCTCTGTTCCAAAAAAGGAAAAAAAATGCAGTCCAGAATAAGCGCAGCTTAGATATCCCAACAAATTATCACATTAAGCAGTTCAGAGTTCCAGTCGCCAAGCGCTCATTAGCGCAGAGTTCAGTAACCCGATTCCAGCATCCTCAACCAAGGTAAGTGACTCTCTTCTCTCTCTGCCTCCCTCTCTCTCTTTCTCTCTCTCTATCCTCTTCATGCATGCGCTCACTCTCTCTTCCGCTTACTGTCTCCCTACTTGAGAATCTCGACTCTGAATACATCCGCTGCTACTCAGCTCTATCCCTACTACTACCTTATGCGGCTATGTCCGCCTTCCCTCTCAGTGCAGCGCTGCCCAACAGGGCTCTCGCTCGCATGCTACTCGCAGATAGCACACAAGTGCTTCAGAACCACTTCCACACTTCTCAGGAATGAGCAATCTCCCCCGAGAGTTGACTTGTGGACTGAGCCTCAACTCGTCCCATTCTCTGCTCCTTCGGCTTGACTTGGACCCGGTGCCAGATGCCCACGGCCTACTTGCTTCAGAATATCAAGGCCTGGTACTTTTCCCGAATTTTCATTGGTGTGCTGCTGCTTGGGTCTGTGAGTCACGACTTTTCATCTGTGGAGCATGGCTTTTGACTGTGGGATGTGACTCTTGCCTCTTGGGACACAATTTTTGCTTGGAGAAATGTCCTTTGCCTGTGGGACATGACTTTTCAATATGAGACATGACTTTTGCTTACAGAATGCAAGTGTGACTGTTTACTGGGTGCCTGTTGGACTTGACTCCTAAGGTACCCGACTGTGAGCTTTCTGATCTGGTCGACTTGGCCTCCCTCGGCTTGAGATCTTAACCCTGAAATTCGAATTTGGGGTCTGCATCGTGGAATGCCTTTCAAAATCTACAACAAAACGAGATAACAAATGCAATGCAACTACTCTCCTCATTGGTTCTAGGGCGAATTCCGGACATACCAATTTTGAGAAGGATTATCGCGAATATACTGTCTGCCCGTGTATTGTAACGAATATATCGGTTTTGTAGAAGAAATACTGTTTTTGAAAAGTTTTTACATACATTGACCAGTTGTCTTAACGTTTGCAACAGAGGACCCGTAGGCCTTGGAGTGCTTGTCTCAGGCTAGGCTGACGGATCCTGTGTTACAAAAGAAGGTAACGGCCCGTAAATGTGCGTAGAAAAATTCCACGGTATTTCTGCACTTTTCAGATATATTTGCAAGAATGTTTCTCCAAACCAGTATGTCTGCAATTTGCCCCGGGTTACAGGTGGCTCATGTCGTCTCAGACAACCGGTTAGGTCTGGGTCGATATGCTTGATGTTTTCCTGTCCACCTGGGGTTTGTCCCCGCGGGCTATTCCCGTAAGCGAAACTGGGCAATGCTCCCAGAGGTTCCCCCGGGTAGACTGTAAGGACTCCGGCCTCAAAGTTTATTTGTAATAATTTTGATTTTCAAAAACATCAAAAAAAAAAAAAAACCTGTACAAACCAGAGCCCAATTAATGGTTTTTGCTGAGCAAGTTCTGCTACAGCAGGAATGCTCCCACCCCCACTAGTAAGGTCTTCCACCACCTCCAGTACCTCTGCTGCTGGTAGCGCCAGGATACAGCCTCCGTAAGAATATATTGGAAACCTGGGCTACGCCCGGGCCAGGGTCGGCAAGGTCCCTGCAAGAAAAAAAGAATAATCCAAAAAATCTGAAAGAAACTATGTTATGCAGGAAAATCAACTGAACAACTTTTGCCTCGGGTCAAATCCAGATTCTTTACCAAATTGAAGATCAAGTAAGATTAGCGCAAGGATGACACACATAAATCATTTTTTATTAAAAAAAAAAGGTGAAAACACAGAACTCTGCCATGTGGCAACACGATGTATAGAGTTGGACACCTGCCCGGTGCTGGAAGGTGAAAAGGAGAACATAGGCTTCGAATGGAAGCCCCAGTAAAAATCTGAGTACCATCGTGTTCACACTCCGTGACCGAACCTGAATGTTTTTGCGACCGAATACGAATGAGCCCCAAAACCCTCCGAACACGAACATAAAAAATATATATATCGTCAAATAGAATACAGAAAACTCTGAAGAAATCATATGTTATGTCAAATAATAGTACAAACAATCTTTGCCTGGGAAGCATGTTCAAATTCTTAGCTAAGAGTGAGTTGTAAATTAAAAACCTAAAGAAAACGATTGAACTTAAAAATCATTAGAAAAACAATGTTAGACTTTGGGAGGCGTTTGGCTGAACACCTGAATGTGTGTTTGGGCGTTCGCGAAAGCCACGAACATGTTCAGTGTGCTACGCAGTTTTTTTTTTTTTTGTACTTTTTTTTTTCGGGCCCGGCCGGGCATGGGGCCTGACACACTCTGTTCGCCTAGTTGGATACATTATACTCCCAAACCGGTATTTCCAAGAGAAGATTACTCCGTTTACAGAGCGTATAGAATGGTTTAGGAAACATTAGGCTAGGTGCCCTAGTATGATTAGAATTGACGTGTGTACATGTGATATCTCATCTGGAACCTTTTGGAAGGTCGGCTTTAAAAAAGACTTCAATTTCAATTCAGAATCTTGCTTTTCTTCTGTTTTCTCTATCCGGTTTCACTTGGGTTTCTTGAAACAGCATGTCGTCAGTGCTGGATCTGCATATCTTGGTACCAGTAAGTTTGATAAGGGTGGCAGTTTTTGGCCTGTTAGAGATCGTATCACGCCCCCAAGAGATGCTGTCTTGGCTTTTCAAAAAAGATAAAAAGAAAAAAAAGGTCATTATTGGTTTTGTAGCTTTCTTTCGGAATTCTTGTTCGTACAGGGGTGGGGCTCCACCTGGAGTGGAAGTTTGGAGGCCTAGCAACCCCTGAATTTTTGGTTCTGTTCTCTATGTTTTTGCCTTGGGCTCTGTGCTTGGAATGATAAACAACAGGGATGTCCTCTGAGAAAAAAAAGAAGTTATGCTCTCGACCGTGCATTCGTTTTCTTTCTTTTCATCTTTTCCCCTAACCCTGCATAAGCCTGGGCTCTGCTGATTTAGTAATCATTGCCAATCCATCTATAATTCCATACTACGGACAACTGAACGCCTATCATTCCAGCCCTTCTACGGGATCCCGATAATGAAAAGGAGGGCATTCCCGAACAACTCGCTTGTAACAGTGAATGCAGCCGACGCTGTGGTTGGATGGAGTGCAGCGAGTGCCAAGTAGAAGTGCCTCCAAGCTGCATACCTGGACCGCACCCTGGGGGACTTAGCCACGCTCCACACATTGATCCCGATTGCATCGTTTTGGCCAATGGAAGCAGAGAGAAGTAGAAGGGTGTGTAAGCGCCAAAAAGAAGCAGGAGGGAGTAAAGCATCTAACCACAAAGATCAAGGATGGAAGGAAGGGAAGGTGGCAGTTGAAAACAGTATTAAGGTGCAGGGGGAAAGGGCGCAAGGAACTGCGGGTGCAAGAAGGAAGAAGAGTTCGGTTACACCTTGCGCCCAAGCAAAAAGCAGCAAGCCTAAAAGCTCAAGCTAATTAAAATGATAAAATCCTAATTCGAAGGGAAATTCCCATTTCTACGTGCGAGCTACCGTGCGCCTATTAAGAATTGAATATTCAAATGCCTTTCCGTGTGAGCTACCGTGCGAAACTTTCTCACCGAGCCATGCGAACTTCCAAAGCTGAAAAAGAAGAGGACACATCATTTTTAATTCACGTTCGCTAAGGTCCCGCGTCCTAACTGTCTGACAGTGTCTGAAATGTAGCAGACCATATTAAATTTTGCACCTTGCAGAAATACTCCTTACACATCAAAACTTGCACTATAGCTTATTCTGCAAAACGAAACTTGCAAGACAAATGGGCAATGAGGAAGATCAGCCCTTAGAGATACACAGTGTCTGGCAGGGTTGCAACAATTTGTCTATCTCTATTCTTAGATGTGCCTCTTCGATGGCAGGGTTGCGACAATTTGTCTACCTTTATTCCTAGATATTCTTGGATGGCATGTGACGGGTTAAAGTTAGTAGCGGTTCTGATATCCAGCAATGCACTGATGTCAGTGCAATTAACATGCAAACCATAAGAAAAAAAAACTCTGCGGACCTAGATGCCTTTTGTGTTTTCCAATCTTTATTGGGTTGTTGAAGTCAATATTTATATAGTGCACTGATGGCTCCGAATAGGAGGAATGAGATGGCATAACCTTGGGATCAACTGAGAGTTGGGACAGTGGTTCCAAAAGGCACCAACTAGATGGAACGCTCTTCACTATTAGTGGAGAGCACAGACAGGTTCTCTATGCTTTGGGATTACTTCCTGTAAGTTTGCAACAACTAAGCACACTGTGGCCATCCTTGTTGCAACGAGTGTCAACTTCACAGTGGACGTGACCCTAGAATGTCTCTTTGGATTTCCCACGGGCCTCCCATGGCTGAGACTTTTTTGGCAGCCAGGTTGAAAGGCATGTTAGCCCTTTTTTTGTGAACTGGGAGGTTGGGATTTCTTGAAAATAACGAATATAGTCCCATTCTTAGTTATTTTGTGATCTTTCTTGGACACGTTGAGCTGCACATCCAATGGATGTGCTCATTCTTGCCAAGAGCCTTGGAAGAATGCTGACCGTCCAGTTCAGTCCCTCAGCTGGGAGGTCTGAGATGTATTTAGATTTTCGACAAATACTCCTTAGGCTTGAACCGCCAGTACCTTTCTCATAGATCGACCATGAGCGCTGCGCGCCAAGCACGACCGATGGATGTGGTCGGCACCGGACTCCAAATTGTGCCTCTGTGTTAACTGTCGCACCCGCGATCCCAAGCGGGGAAATGTATGGTCACCGTGGTTTAACTGTGTATATCCCATGCAGAGTTTGACTCCAAAAGACTGATTCAATGTAGATTTGGCAGGTGGAAGAATGTTTTACTCATCGGTCCCAATCTACATCAGTCAGAAAGCCACGTTGTCGGGCGCATCGGTCCCGCAGGGGACCCTCCCGACCGCGTCACGCAGGATTTTGCAGGCCTTCATCGTAGAGCGCAGGTTGCTGCTCCGGCCGAGTGCGCCAGTCGTACCTCTTGCGAGCCCCTAGGACAGGATAGGGTCACGCGAGGCACGTCTTACCTCCACCTGCGGGAGCTATCACCAACCCTTGGGTGGGCGTATCCCCGCCGAGCTACCGAACCACGTGCGAAAGCTTTTCGTATGCAATCGTAGAGGTGGCCCGACCGAGGGCGTCTCTTGTTCGCTGTAGCATAGGGGGTACGCGCGGTCAACGCGCCTCAATCAGACCCTCACGCGAATCGAGGCATTGGGGGGCTGAGGTCCCAAGCACGACTCGTCGTCGGTCGACTAGGACGCATCCTACATACCACGCGTTACACCACAACACTCACACGCATGGAAGGACACAAACAACATAATAACACATTAACACTCCTAGTCCCTTCAGTGTTCGACCCATAACCTTTTATCATGGAAATCGGTTAGGCGTCGCACATAAGACTTAAGGTAAAATCACGCGGGCGCAGGGCTTTCTCATATCGACTAGCTATGCAAGCATACACAAGCAGTCATTATGATGGAGTACTGTGTCGTACCCAAAATCATGCGACCCTCGATGATCTCGGGGGTCTCATTTCGACACTCAAGTGTCGGCTGACACACGCCTTGAGGGGTTAATCTCTCGACGCTAGACAACCTCCAAGGTTGTTAATCACCACACCCTCTTCTGCACCCTGTAGAGAGTGGGTGGTACATAGGTTCATACATGTGGTGACAATCGTATCTTATTGCCCTGGAGACTAGTTCCACCATCCAGGGCATGGAAATAACTCAAGGGGTTTGACTTCGACGACTGCCATAGACTATAACGTTCAACTATAAAATTCTAAAAAACAAAGGGATAAAAGGGGAATCTCCCTTTTCTCTCAACGCATAATTTGTTTAACCCTTGCACGCGGTCACAATAGGCCGCGCGAACACCCAACGCGTATGTATGTACATATATATAGAAGGTTATAAATATGTGACGATCACTTCTCACAATCACAATGGACTCCTCTCAGCCATCTATACTTAACTGATCGCAGGCAGTCAAATCCAAAGTCCGAACCACCAAACATACCTGCAATCACATCAAAGATTCAACCAAAAGTCCATGCACCACACGGGGTCAACTTCAACCATTCTTTGCGCTCACACGCCTTGCTTTAGCCATACAAGTCTCACTCTTTGTGCAACTCTCAAATAAAATACTCAGCATCTTTATTGAATGGCCATTCAAATAAAGTCCGGGTAAAAACACAACGTAACAAATCAAACCACAAGGTTAAAGCCTTTAGGTCGAGTGGCAAGAGTGGATTGGAGTTGAGTCGAAAACCGACGAATCGGCAACCGACCTGTTATCAGTGATAACAGAAGATGATCCTCATCGGATCAAGCTGATACTAGTCCAAATCTTAAATCAATTTGGATAAAGGTGACCTGCAATGCGGCACATGTCAGTGCCCAAGCCATGCTTGAGTGATCATGAAATAAACCTACCTTCTTAACTAGCCTCTGATGTTTATAAAAGAATGTCAGGAATTTCGGCAGTATATCCCTTAAACGAGGGCAGACTGTCGAATCCTCAAGTTCTAAAATACCTTAACTCCTTTAAAATATAAAAAATTTCGGCAGCGCTTCCTGTAGGAAAAGTGCCTTTTCATAATTTTCAGGTCCAAAAATGACTAACTGCTTCAGATCTGTAAAATTTTGGCAGCGCCTCCCGTAGGAACAGGAGTCCTCCAAGATTTATACAAAGCTGAAAATGCAAAGACAAAGTACAACTATACTTGGGACTAACTCTTGACACTTACTTGATAGTTAGAACCGGAGATAGTCTGCACGGTTTCTTCTTGAAGATGGCATCGTGAGCTAACATTGATCCTAACTCCTAGTAGGGTCAATCCTATTTTATCCCAAGTTTCCCTCCCAGCATCCATCTCACCTATCTATAGCTCCAACACTCAACGAGCATTTAAAGCAACTAACCTACTAAAAGAAAAGTCCCCAAAGATAGCCCCAAAAGCATACACAGGTGAGTGTAATAACATCTCTCGCCAGCCCTCAGGTTCCTTTTCAGGTCGCATAGTTCGTTAAAAAACCCTTGTTATTCCCTTCTACCCTTCCTTACATAAGACATAGGATCAGCCAACCCAACTTATGGATGTGATTGACCTGCCAGTTTATATGACTAGGCCACACCAACTTATGGTGCCCTAGTTTGGTAGCACAAGTATACATAGGGCATATGACCAAATCACACCAACTTATGGTGTGACCAGTTTCTGCCTAGACGATTGACATAAGGCGTATGACTGGGCGACACCAACTTGTGGTGAGGTTGGTCAGCCTGAACGCTCAGCATACACAAAGAATCGAACCTCCTCAACTCATGAGGGGCCTGCCGTAGCCTAAAGAAACGACAAAAGGCATATGACTAGAACACACCAACTTATGATGCGCCTAGCCAGCCCAAACAGTGATATATGGCGTAAAACCAGGCTACCTAACTTATGAGTAGTCCAACCCAGCCTAGACAAAGCCACATGCGCGAATAACCGAACAACCCGCAACTTATGCGTTCGCCCAACCTTCGCAATACAACCATGTTCAACGAATAAACATAAGGCATAAAACTCACCACACCAGCTTATGATGTGATTAGCCTCTGCCTGAACGAGTGACATAAGGCGTATGACCAGGCCGCACCAACTTATGGTGAGGTTGGTCAGCCTAAACTTTCGGCATACACAAATAACTGAGCCACCTCAACTTATGAGGGGTCCAACCTCTGCCTAAACAAACGATGAAAGGCATATGACCAGGACACACCAACTTATGATGTACCTAGCCATCCCACACAATGACATATAGCGTAGAACTAGGCTACTCAACTTATGAGTAGTCTAGCCTGCCTAAGCAAGCGACAAGCGCGTATGCCCGAGCAACCCGCAACTTATGCGTTTGCTCAGCCTCGACAACATAACTACATTCAATAAGTAGAGTCTGTCTTCAGACGAGTGGTCAGGTCACCTCAACTCATGAGGCTCCCCATCCAAACATCAACTTGTGTTTAGAAAGAAAAATAGCCAAGTTTTATATTATCTCTTTGCCCTTTGTTTTGTCAGGGGCATAGGACCAACTACCCAACTTATGGATGAGTCAGCCTGCCCAAAGTTACCACTCAATTTTATACTCTGAATCTTATTTCGCCTCTGCTTTATCTACTACGGTAACCGACTTATATGGCTAGATCTCCCAACTTATGGCGTCCAGCCTGCCAATGATATACATAGTATTATACTTGTATCAGATTGCATACTCAGGTTCCACTTGTGTTCGCGGCTCATGACTTGGTCATACCAACTTATGGTGTGACTAGACTGCCAAAAAAAGTAAACCTAAGGCATAGGACTAATCCACACCAATTTATGATGTGGTTAATTTCTGCCTAGACAATCGAGATAAGGTGTATGACCGGGCCACACCAACTTATGGTGAGGCTGGCCAACCTGCACATTTGGCATAACACACAGAACTGAACCACCTCAACTTATGAGGGGTCCAGTCTTTGCCTGAACAAGTGACAAGAGGCATATGACTAGACCACACCAACTTATGGTGTGACTAGCCAGCCTAAACAATGACATATAGCGTAGAACTAGGCTACTCAACTTATGAGTAGTCTAGCCCCGCCTAGACAAGCAACAGGTGCGTGTGGCCGAACAACCCGCAACTTATGTGTTCGCCCAGCCTCCGCAACATAACAACAAATAATGTCACAATCTCATTTTGCCTGAATTCACACAGACAATCTGACTCTATCATGCATACTTTCCAATTTTACCTTTCAGATCATGTCCTGAATTAAAAACAAACAAAGCCAATTAGCTCTCTCAGTCATACTTTCAAGCATACAATAGCGAAGGGTAATACAGTTTAAGGGAAGGGATCACACGAGTAAAACGAGCATTATACCTGAGTGTTCCCTACCTCCAAAACCCCGCCTGGGCTCCGACAGAGCTCCCGCAATCGGTGGGTGGACCTCCCACAAGGTCTTGCTGCGGTCCTACGGGTTGCGATCCCGCCTGCCGCCTTCCTCTCGTGACCTCAGACTAGACTTAAAGTAAGAAGGACAAAAGGAGATGTCATTGAGTCTCTCAGATACAAGGGAGGTACACTCAAACTCGCGGGAGAGGGCCTTGATATCTTCAATCGCCTGAGGGCCCCACAATGGTGGCCAAAAACCGTAGTGAAGCCGGCCAAACCACGACCAATATGCAAGTAGCAAAAACCCCCACTTCAGGCCCTGACCATCCTTCCAGCTACGCAGTAATTCCCAACTCGGCACAATAAACGCAGCAATGTACCGTGCAACGCAGTAAGATGCAGCAACAGTCAGCACAGCCCCAACTCAACAGTTCTGCCTGCTGCGAGAACGCTCTTATTCTGTCAAAAACAAAAGTACCAACCTTGGATGAGCCAACAGTTGCTCAAGGGAGTAGCAGCCAAAATGCTGCTGCTACCGAAACTGCAATTCTGCAACAACACCTTACAAAACCCAGCAGTCCCGCACCTTCCTAGCGGGTCGTAGCAGTACAAAAAACAATGACTCGTAGTAGACGCAGCAACCGCTGTATCAGAACGTAGTCCGAGTAGCGGCGGAATCGTACAACAATGGCGCAGCAAATGGGTACTGCAAGCAGTCAAAACATAGTAGTAGCCTATTCTGAATCCAGCGGCACCAACCGCGGTTCATGTAAATGCCGCTGCGCAAAATAGCGCTACAAGAAGTACGTGCTTCCGCAAACTTCTTTACAACAGTCAGTGGCAGCAGCAAAGTCCCGCCGAAGCACAACAGACACAACTATCTCAACAATGCACAGTCAATGGTACTAGTGCTGATAGCAGCGACACTGGTCTGGCCGTAGTATTGGTTTCCACAACTGGTCAAAACGATGGCAGCAGCTCACCGCAGCAGGTCACCGAGACATACAACAACATTCAGAAGCTCAATCCGCAGCCAAGCACCTCTCAGTGCCCTTCGTCGCGGCAGCCGAGGTTACCCACCGCAACTCGCTGTCTTGAACTTAACCAAAAGCTGCGAAAAATAAACAGCAGCAAACTCGGAGTACACGCCGATGCCAAATGTGAAGCAGCAACACACGTAGCTGCAGTGGTTGCCCCACTGTCACTGCAGTACAGCTACCCTGATCACAACAACAACAGGTCTCCACCGGCATAGTCTTCACCAGCAGCTCAAAGCACCAGCCTCAACACTCAGTGCTCGAGCACCGAGTAGCAGTTTACTCATAATCAGTTGTCGTCCACTGCTGATAAAGGCCGAAAGCAAGCACTCGTAATAGTAGACAGTTGCGGTTAGTACTTAAGCCAGCAACGCTTTTGAAGTAATGTCAATTGCTACCGGAACCACGGAACAACAATACCCTGATAAGAGTAGGAAACTTGTTGTAACACTCGTAGTCCCGTGAAGAGTAGCAGCTCCGTCAAACTCGTCAGCAGTAGTTACTTCAATCAACAACAACAGTATTACGAATCGACACTACCGCCACTTGACGGTAAAGTAGCGGATGGTCACCATGACTTAAGTGCTAAAGGAAACCCCGATGACAACCCAGAATAATAACTCATTCTTCACCGCTTACCCAATGTGTGAAATGAGAATGATTCTTCTGCTAAAACACGGGCAGATGCGCTGCGTGAAAGAAGCACCCTTCGTGATCAAGGGAAGCAGTACCATCATCACCACAGTCTTGAGTTATACCTCGACCGAATCGAGGAAGTCGCCCAACTGTGACGACAGGCACGACCAACGGTCCGATCCCAACAGAGAGCAGCAGCGCGGATAGCGTCGAGGCTGAAACTAAGAACATGAGCAAAAGCGGGCTCCTGCCAGCAGCAGCTCCCTGATATCGACCACGGGATGAAGACCACGAAAGACGCTAGCGTGTCAGCAAGCGCAACCACTTTGCTGAAGATAGCGGCAAATAGCACAATGGCGGGAGTCGAGGAGAAAGCCAAGACGACGAGGTCGATCACGATAGGCGAAGGCAATCACCAGTTTTAACTATTGCTCGGGCTTTGCTATGCTGCAACGTGCGAAAATGAATCTTCCGTTACAACACGACGTGGTGCGTGGCACTGCACGCGCACACGTCCGTAGCGGAGGATAACTACGAAACTGCTGAAGATGGACACCTTTCTCAGGACAACGACGATCGCGATGGCGGTCAGCCCATGATCAAGATGCTGCAAATATTGCTGATAGCAACGAACACAATCACGGCTTTGCCCCGCTACTCTGGCTGACGAGCGGGAACCCGACCAATGCCACGAGTAAGGTGATGAAGGAGATCGCCGCCGCCGTGATGTTGAAGAAAGCCATGACGAAGGTGGTGGAGACCACGATCTTAATGGTGGTGACGATGACGAGCACCTCGACCTTCATCACGATGACGAAGATCGCGACCCCCTTCATTGAAGTGGATCCCGAAGACAACCGTAACGCGCCGTTAACTACCGACATCGCTTGAGCAATTTGGGGATGAATCCCCCGTTTAACACACGGGAAGATACATGCCACCCTTCATCAACGCCTGGGCTCGCTTCGCGGTTCGACCTCTGATTCGCCTCGCATCGCCACCTTCTGAGGTAAGTGCCCGCTTTCCCTCACTCTCTGAGTATGCAAACTGAGAATGAACTTTACACTGGAACATGGCGAGAGGCCGCGCCAGATAAGTGCCATCGACTCCGCTCTCACAAGGATGCGAGTCATCATATGCGCACGGGCCATGCTAATCTTCTCTGTATCATTCAAATTTTAACAGATGTCCTGAAGGACCGTGCCACGCACAGTGGCTGGAGGTCAGTATCGAGTCGGCCATCCCTGGTGGACTCAGAAATATTCCATCTTACTCATCAAGTTTCGTCACCTAGGCCCGAACACGGGTCTGTATTTCAATAGTTCAATGGGTGTACCCACTCAGCTATGCCCTTGGGTCCCATGCTGGTACCGGAACTGGTACCGGATCACAAGCCGGAATAGAATAAAAATAAAAGAACACTATACTAAAAATAAAATAACAAGAGGAATTAATCGAGCAGAAGAGAGAGGATCCTATTGGTCCCCTTTCGGTTCTGTCTGTAGGGTCCGCGATCGGACTCTATGGCAAAACTAAGGGGGATAGTCCCGTGGGATCCTCAACCCCTTTGTTTTTCTTCGCAAGATGCTCCTCCGCTCCAACGTTGCCGGCTGCTAGCCTTGATCCCCGGGTCTTCGTAGTATCAATCCAAAGTCGTAACCTATAGGGCTAGGCCCAAGCTTGGGACTAATAACCGCGAGCTAAGTTATAACTGGTCTCTATGCCGCCCGCAGGCCTACCAAAGCGCCCTAAGCCCATACCTTGGTCTGCAACCCCACCCATGGCCACCGAGGCGCAATCACTCACCATACAAAGAGCTCGGCTCCGCTCACAACCGTCGTACGCACCACTCCTTGCCTGAAGGCCGCGCCTTTTCCTTCCTAGCGGTAGAAAGCTCAAACTTTTATCTGTGCCAATCTTCGTACTTGCGTATGCGTCATAAACTATATCGTCGACGAAGAGAAAAATATCATTTAGTCCTGATTAAATCAAAATCAAAGGTTGGTCGACAACTGTGCCGATCCTATAATATCAAAAAGAAAAGATCACGCGTGCCTCAAAACTTGCGCGCCCACGCACTTCCTACTCCCTTCAAACAATCTCACATTCTTAATCACAAAAGGAAATCCAGCCACGGCTTACACAGCGTCCCTAACTTTCAAATCGAAAAGTTTAACCCTTTTCTGTCACTTGCTAAAACCTGGGCGGATACCCTTGTAAGGGTATTCGCGCCGACAAGAAACAGGTGGCGACTTTCTTATGGAGAGGCTACCATCAGTGAGATCATGTGATTGGTAGAGCTGCTTAGAAGACGGTGATCCTCCCAAAGGCAAAAGGGGGTTTGGGAATCATTGACCCACGTCACAACTTATGGCCCTCGCCCTCAAGTGGATTCAGTGTTTGGTTTTTAATCAACACGCCCTTGGAGCAACTGAGGAGAATCATTGACCCCACATCACAACTTATGGCCTTCGCCCTCAAGTGGATTTAGAGTTTGGTTTTTAATCGACACGGCCTTGGAGCAACTGAGGAGACTAGCCCCTCCTTCCCCCTGGATACTCCTATGGTTGGAGGATAGATACTGGCCTATCCCACATAGGGCTACCACCACGGTTGACGAGGATAAACAAGTCGAACGGGACAATATCCCCAACGACACTTTTTGGACCACACTGCTTAGGATATGGAGGAAGCTCCCCCTCCCTGATAACCACCCCCCCCATTGAGGTGGGAAGAGGTGCTCAGGGAACCACTGTTCGGGAACAGGTGGATCACAGATTCACATATTAGGGTTTTCCTGAGCATGGGGGTTGGGTTATGAAGGGTGTGATGAGGGTGGGAGATATTTGGGACCAGCAGCAGGAGGACTGGATTGCCGTAGAAACCCTGAAAACCAGACTGAGGTACCGTCACAACCTGGGGGTGTTGGACACTATTATAGACTCTATTCCCTTGGACTGGGTGCGTATCCTTAGAAAGGGGCCCACCCTCCAAGAGAGTGACTGGGAAGAAGGTTGGTCTTTTGGGCCCTATGACATAGATGCTGCACCTTAGAAATGGATGGAGTGCCTGATCCGGGTGCCACGATCCACACAAAATTGCTCTCCAGTTCCAGGGCCATTGCTGATCCGTGCCCGGTTACCTCCAGATGTGATCCCACCACCTCCAAACACGAATGGAGCTTGGGTATCTCCCAGGAGGGGAAAGTGCCACTGCAGTGTTTGCACCATGGAGACGCTAAGCCCTGCTGTTCCAGAGTTGTCTTGTTTTAACGAGTCGTTTGTCGGAAGGCAGCGGTGCTCGATTTGCCACCGTAGAGAGGCGTTTTTTGCAGGTCTCGCCTTGATTCCAGCAAACCATTTGATCTGCCTCAAGCAGTCTCTTCGCATGTTGAGGTGACACATCCACCTCAGAGTCTGCGTAACTTTCTCTTTCAGATCCATACGCGACCTTAATATCCTATATGCTGACTTGACCTGCAGCGTGTGTAGGGGTAGGGTGGTTGTTTTTCCCCTGCTTTGGGATGAAGTCCAAGACCACAATATCGGATCGAATGCCAGTTTTTCCTGCGGGGTGTCTGGTCAGTATGCTGCCCAGTGATCTTTATACTTCAGCCCACGAATCGGGTAAACCTGGGATTTGGGAATCCACTGAGGAGCTCCCAAATAGCGCGGATCAGCCGGTCGTTACCGAGCTTTTTAAAGACATCAACCAGCACTGTTCCATCCTGGTGGGTGACCACAATGTTCCCCACTAAGGGCAACCCAGTCACTCTCCTGGAGGGTGGGGCCTTTTTCAAGGATATGTACCCAATCCAGGGGAATAAACACTGGTGCCCCCCGGTGTTTCTCCGTCCAATACCCGACCCTGCTGCAGGTTAGGTACGGAAGAGTAGTTTGGATAAGGGACGCTGGACCCGGTTTCCAGCAGGTGTTGCTCCCCACCAATAGATGGAGCGGCCCGCCAGGCGAAGCCTCAATCCCGGTGGTTCTCTTACCACCACCAGGATAGAGGCCTTGCATAAGGGCCTTTTGCTAAAAAAAAAATAAAATAAATAAATAAATAAATAAATAAATAAAATCCAGGGAAATAAAGTTTATAATAGTGTCCAATGCCCCCCCAAGGTTGTGACCGTACCTCAGTCTGGTTTTGAGGGTTCCTACCGTAATCCAATCCTTCTGCTGCTGGTCGCAAATATCTCCCACCCTCACCACGCACTGCGTAGCCCAGCCCTTCCACGGGCGACCGCTGCTC
The DNA here is from genome assembly GCA_003427395.1 of Chara braunii. Lineage (NCBI taxonomy): Eukaryota > Viridiplantae > Streptophyta > Charophyceae > Charales > Characeae > Chara > Chara braunii. Next base: position 1,086,127 of record BFEA01000264.1, on the reverse strand, counting down.
AGGAAAACCCTACTATGCGAATTTGTGATCCACAGGTTCCCGAACAGAGGTTGCCTGAGCACCTCTTCCCGTCGCAATGGGGGGGGGTTGTCACGGATGGCCTCCATATCCTAAGCAGCGTGGGCCAAAACACATCGTTGGGTATATCCTCCTAGTGATTTTGTGTGGATCGTGGCACCCGGTACTGTATGAATATGGTATGGGATGTGATGCTTCCGAACCTGAACGAGCTTTGGAAGCCTTGAGTTTCGCGATTCATTCCTTTTGATCACTAACGGGTTTTAGGGGTACCTTTTCTTTGGCTGGTGGGTAATGCATGGAATCAGTGGCCGCTAAGGCCCTCCCACTTTTAAGACTTGTTGTTTTTCTCGGACTTTTTTGGGATTTTTTTCGGCAATCCATGAATTTACGTAGGAATTACACGCGCCTTAGAGAGCGCGCTAGGAATTTTGTTCGGTAGTTGGGAACTCCGAAATTTGCGGGCGCACTTCCCGTTGACGTGTCCTAGTGGTGCTGATAAGGGCAGACACCACTAGCACCTGGGGAGAGGCTCCATCTATTGGTGGGGAGCATCACCTGCTGGAAAACGGGTCCAACGTCCCTTATACAAAATGAGTTTGAGCCATCTCACAAAACAATCAGAACAGATACGGGAGGTTCCTGTCAGCATTAATTGCCCTGGAGTCCAGAGGATTGAGTGATCAGGAGAGAGGGCTGAGGGAGGAATCTCTTCACCCTGAACCCGGCGCCAGATCTTGCTGCTACATCCTAATTCCTTCCCTCCCCCTACCAGCCCCCGAGTACATGATCTTTTTTGCAGATTAAAGACTGAGGACCGACCTGCCCGCATTGATTGCTCTGCCCTCCAGAGGATTAACTGTGCAGGTTATCGAGGAGCCAGGAGAAAAACCTCTACCAGACATGACGTGTCCTTCTTGCAAATAAATGTTCCCAAATTTGCCTCGGAAAGCTCTGTGAATTCTCTAAAGAGATATGAATAGGTGTAGGATCTTCGCGCGTCTATGGCCGCATGCAGAATCTTGAATTAGTTCTAGAACTAGGACGGACGAAACGTGACTGTTTCGGTGCCTTTTGTTTTTCTGTCGGCACCATGCATGCAAGCTTCCCTCGCTTCCTGTTGCGCCCTATACCATCTTCACCTTTCTCTTCTTCGTGCCTTCTCGCCTTAACCTGTAATTGTATTCCATCCCCTTTCCCTTCATGCTTCTATCCGTCCTTCTCCGTCCGAATCTTGGTCCCGCTGCGTACTGCTCTTCGTGTCCTCCGAGTCCTTCTTCCTGCCTTCATCCTCGTACAGGAAGTCGCTACCGATCCCCTCTCGAAGCCTTCGACCCATCAGAAGGCATCGTGTAGGGAGAATTAATTGCCTCACGTTGTAATTTGATTGGCTGCGAAGAACTCGCGCAGATCGATATGGCTTTTGTTCTCTCTCAACCCATCTGCTGGCTTCAGGGAAGTAGTGGCTAGATGATGTGATGTTTTGCAAGGTTGTGTGCTGGGTGGCCGTGATGAACTGCGGGATCTGGGCAAGTTGATGTAGAAGCTGAGTTGGCGGGGTGGCAATCGGTGTGGTGTGGAGGTCGGTATGTGGCGGTCAGGATTGCCAGTACCTGAGTAAGGAAGGTCTGTGTGTGTGTACGAGTGGCTGCATTGCCTGGGGCCATTATAAGAGAGAAGAAGGCTTGCGCTCCTTGATCTTCAGTTCCTTCTCTTCTTTTGGAAGCTAAGTCCATGGCGGAATGCTGATTTTTCTCAGATCTACTTGTGTACTTGTAACTCCTCTTTCCTTAGTGCCATTCTTAGGTCTGAGTTACGACTCTATCAACACCTTTTGGTCTCTGCTTCTCCCTCTCCCGTTCTCTCTTTCTTAGTGTTTTCTTTATGGATGTTTAAATGTTTTGATGACTCCCTCGCCCCATCAACTTAGGAGATCTCGCCCCACTCATCTCTTTGAAGTCAATCGGATCTCGCAGAAGCGAGCATCGTTGAATTTAGTCCCTACCCGTCTTTGATGCTCACAACTCGCCGGGTGAATACATGGGAGCACCAAAACAAGTCAGGAGAAAGGCGTCTTCCTGGGTGCATTGACTGGGCTGCGGCTTTGATAACCGGAACAACTTCAGATTTTAATGTGATTTGATTGTTTAGATGCATGTCTAACTGCAGTAGCTCACTCTCTCGAATGAATGATAGGAAATAGCCTGTCTCTTTGGATCGAATGCTGGACTGCATGAGCTCACACCTCTAGTTAGCGTATGACAGGTGGACTGATCAGGCGGATCCGACTGAGCGCCAACCTCCTGTATGTCCGCCACGACCCTTCCCGTATGACGAGGAAAGGACACTTGTATGTGAGTGGGACGTATGAAAAGCTGTTGCAAAGATTGGAGGGCGGTTTACTTTTCTCGAGACCAGGTGTTCAGGATTTGTAGGAGCTGGTTTGTCATATTCGATACCCGTTTTCCGCCTTATTCTCTATTATCGGCTTTTTACGAGTTGATTGTCATCCGGTGGATGGCAGTGGCTCCCCATTGGCCCAACACTCCCTGCAGCGATTGTCGCCGCACTGAGCAGTATCGGGAAAGAGGGTTCCATTACTGGACACATGGCGAGGACAAGCATAAGGAAAGAGCTACTCAGCTGTGGCTTTCCTTGGCGGATTCTCAGCTCTGTAACGAACGCCTTGTGACTTGATTCGAAAAGGACATCCCAAGTGTGCACCCCTGTCTTTACGTTCAAAAAGACGCTGGGTGGCCTGCACGGAAGTTCAGAGATACTTTTTGGATTAAACGAACGTTTGAAAGCTGCGCGCGCTATTTCTTTCCCGCGTGGCGGTGGCCATTTTTCGTTAAAACTGGAAGCACACGAGAGATTTCAGTTCTGTCTGTCCCCACACTCAATTTCCTAAAAATCGTTGGCACACCCCATTTTTGCTGTTCTTCAAGGGCCTGTTCCGCATATTTAATCACTCCGACTGGAAGACAGTACAGGGCGTGAGGTTGAACGTCACGAAGATGCTGGGCCCGGTTCCCAGCACATGCTGCTCCCCATGAATAGATCGGAGCCTTGCTTAAAAAAAGAAAAAGAGAAAAGAAAAAGGGTTTATCGCACGAAGGATTCACACTCATCGTACTTGTTGGTGGAGAGCTGGCAAACATATGTAATAAGGCTGCACCATGCATACTTAAAGCTTCATAACATGTGGATTTTCTAACCATGTGATGGCAAACGACACAGATTTTTCGGAACAGATTTTTATCCTGCCTGCTCATCATTACCAAGCATATAGTGGTGTTGTCGTACCTGGCGTGGAGTTCTTTTCAGCTATGTCACATACTGTACTTTGCATGGTTATGCCGGACCCGGACACTGGACCAATCCAGACGTCCAATCGGACCTGTGCCGCAACTGCTCTGGACTATCCAGATCGAAACCCCCTCTTAAAAAAAGAAAAACGTCCCCCCCCCCCCCCACACACACACACATGATTTGGCTGCGAATTTCGAGATGATTCTCAGCCAAAAGATTTTTTGTATTAAAATGCTTTATAACATCTCTTTTTCAGTTTTAAGACGGATTTTTTTTTTTTGAAGGGGGGGGAGGTCGGGAAATGGATATGAACAGGACCGGACACCAGACCAAACCCGGCTGCGGTCCGGAAGACCAGATCGTAGTTATGATAATTCGCTATCTCTCTCTTTTGCTGGCACTGATTGAGGCTAGGTATTATTATGAGGTGTTGAGTGGTCTTCCTCCATAGGTACCTTGGTGAGCAATATTGACTGTTCCTCGATAGATGCGTTGGTGAGCTCAAAGTATAGCACCACAGCACACAACTAAACAACAACATCTTGTTTGCCACTGGACTTGGCTGGTGGCACGCTAACTTCTTGTCAAATGTGGACTAATGAGTTGATGCAAAACCTGGCCCATTTACTGCCGCAGAGCTGGAGGTGGGAATAGATGCAGCAACAACTACATGAGTAGAGGTAGTAGTAGTTAAGAGTTGCGTTTGTTGGGGAAGTTGGGAGGGCCACAATAAATGTTGTCACTTGAGCAGAGGACAATCCGGTCAAATGGACAATCAGCTGAAAGGTGGCAGTATCTTTGCGTCCATCTCCTGCAGGCCTATGATCTTCTGCAAAAAATTGTGGTTTGCTGTGCAGCGGTTGGCAGTCACCATAAAGAGTAAGGCATTTTCTGCATAGACCTTGAGTAGACTTAGTTCAGAGACATTCGAAAACAACTAAGGCTGTGTCACCGGGCGCTGATTGAGTGAGGGGTCGGAGCTCAATCCCGCGCTCAAAGCGCGCTTGGGTGGGTTTTGAGCAGGCGTGGGAAAGCTAAGCCAAAAAAAAAAAGGGTTATTTTTTATATTATTTTTTAAGGTTTCGGCGTTTCGCTATATTAAAAAAAAAAAACAGAAAAAAAAAAACACAAATATGAAACGGGTGTTTTTTTCATGGTAACCGTCCGGACTTCCGGACCGGGTTCCAGACAGTCCGGTGTCCGGTGTCTGGTCCTGATGTCCGGATGGAGGCTCCTGGGGCAAAAAAAAAAAAAAAAAGGGGGCGTCCCAGGACATTTACCGGTCCTGGCCGCCCCTCGAAAAATAATGGGGTGATTTTTCAGTGTCATTTCACCCCACCGGAGAGGGCCTAGAGGTCTGGACACAAGACACTGCAGGTTTTTGGGGTGGCGGGTTTCACACAGGCCCGAGCAATTTCAAGGCGCCCGTCGCTGCTCCCCGTTGGAGAGAGAGAGAGAGAGAGAGAGAGAGAGAGAGAGAGAGAGAGAGAGAGAGAGAGAGA
>BFEA01000264.1:1056269-1071122 GCA_003427395.1 Chara braunii | reverse complement strand
CCCCCCCCCCCCCCCCCCTCACCCAGCCAGAAATCCCCCAAAACAACATTCGGATGTCTTCAATCGGGGTAAAACATGGACAAGTTGGGATATGCTTCCTTGTTGTAGCCAGCGTGGGAGGCCTCGACCTGTAACGATATGTTAATAGGAGGGTCAACCATTGAAGCTATGAGCTTGAAGTGCAATCACCCTTCTCTTACCCGACTTATAACGCCTTGCTTACCAGGAAGTTTCTCAAGTGCCCTGATTGTTTTGGGATCCACTAATGGCTTAGGTGCAGCTTGATTTGTGCCATTCGCCGACACCCCTGAGGCAGCAAAGGCTTTAGAGTCTGGAGGGTGAGGAGAAAAGGTAGCAGCGGTTATGACGGTTGGGCTGATGGAAGCAACAAGTTGCAGCTGTTGTGTCCCGTTAGCTACAAACGCGGCAAATCGCTGTTTCAGGCGCAGGACCTCATCCCGAAGGGCCAGGATGTCCTTATTCAGCTGTTCAATGGCTTTGTGGAGCTGTGTGTTCTCTCATTCCCCAGACGTGTTAAACCAGACTGGCGTGTTTTCCAAAGATGAACTGGTGAATCAGGTTTTTTTTTGGACATAATCTCTCAAATCCCTAGCGGTTGACAGACCCCTTTTAGGTGTTACCACAAAAGTGGCCTGGCCTTTTGCTTTCTCTTTCTTTTCTCTCTTCCTCCTTTTGTGTTCCCTCATTTGCATCAACCAATTTTTTTCAAGATCTTGCTGTTCCTCATGTAGAGGATAATTTGGTAGTGTTGAAGTGTCACTTGCTAAGTCCCCCAATGACAGTAGCAGAGGATTGAGTGTGTTCGACTTGACCAGCCATTCTCCCATTCTCTCTTCTCTCCCTCTTGTCTCTCTCTCGTTTGGAGCTCTCTCTGCGATCCCTTTTCTCTCTCCCTCCTTTGGAGCTGAAGGCGTGTGCGCTTAGCAATAGGTTCCTTCTCTGTACAAGAGTCAATAAAGGATAGAATACGAAAGATGTAATGCTTCTGGCTGAAGCAGTAGTTAATTCAGACGGAAGAGGGACACGGAAACAAAAAGTAGTTTGTGTGTTTGAAGAAAAAGCACGGAATCAAACTCCTCCATGGCTCCCGCCAACATGCAAGCCTTAGATCAATCTCAGTCCAATGCAGTGGCCAATTCACATTAGAGATAAGAAAGCATTAGAGATGAGTGGGGTAGGAGGTGTAGGACTGGAGACAGAGCAAGGCAGACCATACATCACAGACTAAAAGCGATGTCAATATAGGTCCCAGCGTGACTTGCATCCAGCCCTTGGAGAAGTCCTAGCCCGTGTCATAGTATCTTGTGAGACCCAGTTGGTATTCTGGTCCCCACTGTCCAGACCAAAAAATTCCTTACCTTCAACAGTTAGCTCTTGCATGGAAAGCAAAGAAAATCGTCCAGCCGCTAGTGGCTACCTTCCGGTGAAAGATGTGGTGAGTAATGCCAGCAGTGAGTGAACAGACCCTCTCACCGGCCTACTTCAGCCTAGCAAGAATTGGCCCTCCCCTTAAGAAGGATGCCCTAGCATACCTACACCAAGTGCAACCAAGTAGAAGCCATAGATACACAGAAAGATCATAGCTTGCCAGATAAAAGCAAGACACTGGCCACTTGATGAGGTAAACTAGGAAGCAAATGACATATGAAATGTGCAGATAACCAAGTCTCATTCATAATCATCCAATGCATTTGGAATTGCGCGCACTTACCTGATCAACCTACATACAACTTGAGAGCAGTAAGTTAGATCCCCTCTCCCTAGTCCACCTCTCCTCTTCCTGTATTGGGACTGTCCTACCCCTACAGCTTACTAACATCAGTTGGGAGTCACAACATGTCCGACGTACCAGCTTCCGTACCTAAACCATCTTCTGAAGCCCCCTGTCCCTCACGTCTATTAATCTGACCCATCGACTCTCTTTGGGGACCCCCTCTTGTGCTATGTTCCTGGTACGAGAAATAGCCGGCGAGTCAGGCCCGCTCGCCGCTCGCATCCAAGACGACGTTTCCTTTTGTTGCAATTTCTTTTCAGGAATTCATGCATTTGCGTAGGAGTTACCCGCGCCCTAGCGAGCACCCTAGGAATTTTGTTCGGCGGTTGGGAATTCCGGAATTTATGGGCTTTTTTTTTCGTTGGCGTGTCATTTCTTGCATGGAGAACTTCCCGCACCCACCCTTGAAAGATCTGTGAATCTTTCGTAGGCAACTAGATAGACGTAGGATTTTTGCGTGCTCGATCCCGCGCGCTTGTATAACATTTGAATTTTGTATTCTTGAAGAAGCTTTAGGATGAAATGTAACTGTTTCGGTGTCCTTTCTCTTCTGCACTAGTGCTGTGCATGCAAGGTTCCCCCTCCTCCCACGAAAACCCATGCCATCTTCCCTCTCCCCCACTTCGCTCCTTCTCTTCGTCTGTAACTGTTTTCCATCCCCTCTCTCTCTTGTGCTTCACCCCCACTCCTTGTCTGAATCTTGGAGACGCTCCGCCCTACTTTTCACGCTCTTCTTCTTCCCACCTGCATCCCCATACCGGAACTCCCTACCGATCCTCTCTCAAAGTACTCGAAGTCATCAGACGACGTCGTGTAAGGAGAAATACCTGTTGCACGAAATCATCTGATTGGCTGCGCAGAATCAATATGGCCTTCCGAGGGCGACCGTCCCAAACTTTCTCTTCACCCCTCCCTACCCCCACCCCGCACTTCTCCCTCGTCTACTCCCGTCCTCGCAACTATAAAACCCGCAAGCGCTCCCGAAAATCTCTCTCTCAACCCATCTGCCAGCTTCAGGGAAGTCGTAGCTAGGTGACGTGCATGTAGCGAGTCGGAAAGTCTTGACAAGCTGACTGCAGCGTATGCGGGGCTGTGCGCCTGGTGGCCGCAACGAACTGCGGGTCCTGGGCAATTTGGTGCATCTGCTGAGTTGGCGGGGTGACGATAGCGGTGGTTTGAAGGTCGGCGCGTGGGGGCCTGGGGTCGTCAGTACCTGAGTGAGAGGAGTGGGTGGATACGAATGGGTGCATGGCCAGGGGCCATGATCAGAGAGAGCAGAGGCCAGCGCACCTTCATTTTGTTCGGATTCTTCTCCTGTTGGTTCACAAGAAGTACAGTCTACGGCAAATAGCCGAGTGCTCTCCCTCGGAGGGTGTCTGTGTGGTTTGAGGTCTCCTTCTCTCTTCCTTGATCTCTTTCTTGATTCTGTCGTCTCTCTCTCTCTCTCTCTCGCTCTCTCTCGCTTTTTTCTTCTCTCTCTCTCTCTCTCTCTCTCTCTCTCTCTCTCTCTCTCTCTCTCTCTCTCTCTCTCTCTCTCTCTCTCTCTCTCTCTCTCTCTCTCTCTCTCACGCCCATGGCTGACTGATCAAAGTTAGAATGACTCTGGACTTTCCTGATCTTGTCCAACCCCGTTGAATTCAACTGGATCTCGCACGAGCGAGTATTGTCGAACTCAAACGGGACTGGAAGATCTTAATCTTTTTCTTTCTGTTATTGTTTGTGTGTCCTTTGAACATCTGAAGAATCGTGTATGCGGGTCTGGTGTGTATTTGTATCCACCGGGTTGGCTATGTTGAAAGCGCACTAAGATTATGGATATGTATGCTCATCACTGCTTTGATGGACGGCAATGATTGTTACCACTGGATCTAACGCAGACCCTTCCTCCTTTTGATTGGCTCGCCGGATAAATGAATCATAGAACTGATGGTTTTTGGAATTAAGCAGTTGATTAGGTAGACTCACGTACGTTGAAATTGCTCGTGTCATGTGGACCGATCATTCCAATCCGACCGGGTGCCAACTTCCCTCACCCCCATCACGACCATTCCCCTACAATGAGGAAAGGACACGTGTATGCGAGTGGGACGTACAGGAAGCCGTCGCCAAGAACGGCGGACGATACTATTTTCCACCCTAAACAAGGTGTTCTGGATTTGTAGGTGCTGATTTTGTCATGATCGATACTCACTTTCCCCTGTACTCGCTGTTGTTGCCTTTTAACGAATTGATTGTCATCCCGTGGACGGCAGTTGCACCCCATTGGCCTAATACTGTGTGCAACGATTGCCGCCGCATTGAGCGCTATCGGAAAACTGGACGAATACCATGTGCATTGATTGTCATCCCCCTTCCACTATCGAACACATGGCGAAGATGAACACAAGGAGTGAGCGACCAGGCTGAGGCCTTCCACGTCTGATTCTAAACTCTGTGATGAGCGACATCAGGATCTGATTTGAAAACGAGATCCCACGTGCGTTCCTTCGCCCTTTCACTCTAACAGAAGGCCAGTAGCCCGCGCCACGGTACAGCGCTACGTTTTGGATTGAATGGATCTGTGAAAATTGCGCGCCTTTGAGTTTTCTCCGCTTGACAACGACCTTCTCTCGCTAAAACCGGAACCACGCAGGGGACTTCAGTTCCGTCTGAGTCCCCACACTCAATTTCCTAAAGTCCTTGGCACACCCCATTTTGTTGTCTTTCAGGGCCTATTCCGCATAATGCATCACTCCGACCGGCATGAGGTTGAACGTCACATGCTGTCCTAGCCCGGACCGATTGGTTCTCGAAGAAGCTGCCTCCTCTCTTGCTTTTAAATATGGGCTCCTTCCTCGCTGTAGAAGAAGCAGCCTCTTAGGTCAACTCCTTGTCGCTATAGAATCTGATGTGGTCCAGATGCAGAAGCTTCCTTCCGCTCCTTCCCTCTCAACATAACTTCCGTTCCCCTCCCTCTTCGTCTCTTTTACCGTAAGCATCCCAGGCCAGCCCTAATCCGAGATACAATCCCTTCCACCCCTCTTGGGCTAGGGTTAGAGCCCTTGGGTCAAGCAAGCAACTGGCCACTCCAAAACAACCCACCTCGCCCTAATCCGAGGTACTTAAGACCCAACACCTCTGAGTCTTGGAATTGGGGCTGTGGCCCCAGCAAAATTACTCGCCAACCCTAACCAATCTCAACCAGCCCTAATCCAAGATAAAGTTGCCCTGATTGACTCAGATTAGGGTTAGGGCAGCCCTGTTACCCTCACCAGCATGTGACGTTTTGCCCCTACACCAATTGCTATAATCCTGGTCAGCCCCCAATGCATATCTCAAAAAGAGACATTGCACTTCAGTTGTAACTAAATGGAAGAGATTGGAAGAAGAATAAGACAAGGGAAGAAGAGGAAAAGAGGAAGGAGGAGGAGGAGGAGGAGAAGTAGAAGAAGAAGAACAAGAAGAAGATAAACACAAGATGGAACTAATTGTAACTCAAATGAAAGAGATTGGAAAAAGAGTAAGACAGGGGAAGAAAAAGAAAAGAAGAAGAAGAAGAAGAAGAAGATACACACAAGATGGAACCAATGTCTTATGTCCCCCATCTCTCCTCCATTATCTTGCTCTCATCACCTCCACCAATGATATGAGATCTACCATCCATGCACAACACTCCTCACCCATCTCTGTCAATGACACTCACATAGACAAATTGAATGCACATGCGAGATGGGAACTCAGAATAGTCTTGGCCAATCAACTCAATTTCACAAGATTAACCAAGTACCAGAAAGTGCGGCAGCTATTGCTGCCAAACAACTCTCTCAGGTATGGTTACTCTCCCTCAGCTTTGCTCTCTCTCTCTCTCTCTCTCTCTCTCTCTCTCTCTCTCTCTCTCTCTCTCTCTCTCTCTCTCTCCAAGGTCTGTTTTCTCCTCTCTGAATACCTCTCTCATCTCTTTCCCGCACTCCCGCTGCGTTTGATCTGGCCATGGCTGCTTCCTATGGGTGCCCAACACCATTGACGACTACTGTCAGCTAGAATCACAGAATGGCACAGGTTGCAATATCTCCAAACAACACTCCAGAGTATCGCCAAATAGTACAGCAGCACTTTGGCATGGACTCCTGTGTGAATAGCTGCTCGCAGCTTCCTCAGGTGAGTCTTCTATACTTGCTGACCCGCTTTCCAGATTCCTTCTGAGAGTTATGGGGTGGTCCCTTCGCCTCTGTCTGTTGCTTTCAAAAGTTCGTGGATTTTCCTTGGACTTGGCTGCTTAAACCACCAGTACTTGGCCCATACATCGGCCATGGGCATTTCCCGTTAGCGCGCCACGACTGACGGGCTTCGGGCTACCGGACCACAATGCCTGGAGGCGCCAGCCAAAAGAAAACCGAAACGATGCGGTGATGGCTCGGCAAAACTTGGTGCGCAGGGCATTTCCCGGCTCGGCATCAACAGCTGGGCCAATTACTGGTGGTTTAACTAGACCAACTAACACTTGGCCTAACGGTTTCTATTGTCTCAGCTTAAACCACCACACCCCCCACCTTGAGAAAATCGGGGGGACGGGTCGGCCGATTTTTCAGGTCGGCATCTAAACTACCGGTAACTCTAACTGCTACCACCGTTGGCCCAGACACAGTCCCAAGCGGACGACCTGGGCTAGGTCTGGATCCCGCAAGCCTCAAGGGAGGCACCGGTATCAGTTTTCTTTTTTCTCCCCCATTACGAGGTGTGCTTCACTTTTTTTTTTTTTTTTTTTTTTTTTTTTTTGTAAGCTATGTTCTTCTCTCAATTTCACATCACACTACCTACCTACCACTACCTCGAATAGTAGTCATACGGGGAACCCTGTAGCAGCCAGAACTGTGTTCATGAGAGAACATGTGGGGGCTGCTCCCGACCTGCAGGTGGGCGATACCGGCTAGGGGACAGCCGGTAGCATCAGGGACCATACCAACAGGACCAATCCCTGTGGCTCCCCTCAGGTCCCCTCCCCTCATTCACAACATGCACAATAGAGATAGAAAAAAATAATTGGCAGTGCATCTCTGTCCATTATGTAGCTGGAGATTCATTCTCATTTTGCACTTAGTATGTGAAGAGCGGAGGGAGCACCATAGTTTTTTTCATGTTGCCTTGTCTGACATCCAGCTGAACAGTCCCTTTTGCAGCAATAATGAGGGCGGTAGGCGTCAGCCACAGCATGCGCAGAAAAGCAGATCAATATGTGTGAATGTGGATGTGTTTGCCCAAGGTGCGAAATAGCAGATCGATCACTATTTTGTGCACTCCCTACAATCGCGCCAAGTTTCGGGTGGAGAATCGGACACTCTTTGCCTTTGGTACTCCGCCCAAGGTGTGGATACTATCATGCCTTTTCTGTTTTCTTGTGCACCGTCCCAGGCCAATGATCACGTATAGATGCAGGCGGAGAATCCAATCCCCTTAGCTAGTGGTACCCCGCCCCAGGTGTAGATATGTATCAGAGTTGGACCCCACAGGACCGCGGAAAGGAAAAACTTTGCGCCACCCCTAGAGTCGCGCATAGATTCTGGTGTGGAATCCAATCCTCTTTGCTAGTGGTAACCCGCTCCATGTGTTTTTCTTTTTTTACATCCTGCACAGGCAGCACTTTCGTAGGCGGCTGCACTTTCTGTTTTCTTTCAAGAAGCCGAATGCACTTTCAATTTCATTCGCGCACTTGTCTATTTCTTTTTGCTTTCATTTGTGCCCAGTCCCGCCTCCAAGAAAGCACCGCCGCCAAGAGCTGAACTGTGCCCCGCCTGGCACAGCCCCTGAAGGAGAAGTCCTGCCTTCAGGAGATGGGACATTGGACCTGGGAAACTGATTGTCGGCAACCCCCTGTGAAATGCTCTCTGTGAGACCCAGAAAGGTGGATGTCTCACTGCGGTGGGAGTGGTGGTTTAAACCACCATAACCTCAGGCCAACTTTTCCGTTAAAATTGGAACGATACAGAGAGGATTTGCAGGGACCCTGCGCAAGGATGACACGCATAAAACGAAAAATGGTCCAAATTTTTAGGAAAAAACAAAAACAAAACGAACCGGCACCAGCCATTTTGCTCCGTTTGCCAACCCCCTGAAATTTGGCTGGGCGAGGTACTCGTGGTTTAAGCTTATTGGTGCTCCGACCCATAACTGTTATCGATCAAGGACTTCCTACTACAATTTACTTTAAGCTAGCCCATCTACGCATGCAGCCATCATTGCATATACGAAAACTACTCTTGCTAGGCATTTGTGCTATTGTACACACAACTGGGCTATCCTACCCAAATAGTTGTCAATGTTGTACATGTGGTTACAACTGTCAATTGAATAAGGAGGAAACTGAGGAATGGGATTTGGACTGGGATTGAGGATTGAGACCTGGTACTGGGACTGGAACTTGGGACTAGGACATGGGACTGAGACTCAGAACCAGGACTTGGGACTGGCTTTCGGGAGTGGGACGATGGCTGCGGTAGTGAAACCCTTCCACTCCCATCGGCCTCGTTTCGAGGTCCTCCGAGAATAGCTAGAGTTCTCTCAGATAGCCTTGCACTTTTGCCTCTCTGCTCATTGTGGTGGTACTATTCGAGGAGCAGTATCAGCTAGTTCATCTCAGGGAACCACCCATCCTCTTCTGGACGTAGGTATTGAAATCTGTATTTGTATTGCATTTCTGATCTTCCCCTTCTTCCTGTACAAAGTGGTGTTTCATCAACAATACAGTCTAAATCGTAGCTACCATCCATGTCAGGGGGAAGTCATCATTCTGTGCACAAGGTAGCAACTTCCATGCATGAAAGATAGGGTAGGTTCTGAAGTGCCCGTGGACATCTATGGTGTAGGATGGTCCGCCATCTCCACCTCCTACATCGAGTACTTCCCATGGTCCTCAGTAACACGCGGGTAACAGCTTTCAGAGATATCTTCTTTGGGTAATAACACTCCAAACTTGACCCAAATTAAATCTCGAACTGCAAATTGTGGCTGCCTTCGATGCTTATTAGCCTGTCCTGTCATCTTAGGCTAGGTATGTTTGATATTGTCTATAACCTTCTTGATATCTTTTGCATACGTCAGTGCAAACTCTGGGGATCCTGGTGGTATTCTTTGTATCTGATCCGGACTTAAATTGTCTATAGGTCTGCGTGGTCGACATCCTTTGTGCAGTTCGAATGGCGCTCTAGCTTTGGAAAGATGCACTGAGTTGTTGTACGCACTTGCTACCCAATTGATCTCGTCGGGTCTGATATATGCACGCAAAGTCGGTTGTACCAGCTTGTTCATGTGTTCGGTCTGTTCGTTAGTATTTGGGTGTCTAGCAGACAACATAGTCAGCAGGGACCCACACTCTTTCATTAACTTTTGTCAGGTGCCGCTTGTGAACCTAACATCTCCATCAAGTACTGTAGTGATCGGGTTGCCATTATCCTTGAACCAGTGAGCTAAGAAATTTGCTTCTGCAGGCAGGGGGATGAACTGTGCGTACTTGCTACATCTGTCAACAATGACCATAACCTGGCTGTTCCCTGACCTGCTTTTTACCATAGTCGCCATAAAGTCTATGGAGACTATGACTCTCTCGGTCCTGAGGGAATAGGCAGGTGTCTTAGCAAACCCAGTGGTGCTTGCGTGGTACTTCTGTTTCTTTGACACATTTCACATCACCTTATTTATCTAATACAGTCAAACTTCATGCTGGCCTTCAGGAACGAACGCTGTAGATGGGCATAAGTCTTTCGCCAACCGAAATGCTCATTGCATCAGGACATTCTCATAAGATGGTGCTGCGAACTGGCTCCATTATCCGGCATGCATAGTTTGTCCTCTCCCCTAGAGGTCAAGAATAGTAGTCCATCAGTTAGCGTGTACTTTGGGATGTCTTATGGGCTTTTTTTTTTTTTTTTTTCCAAAACAGATCCAGTGTCCCATTGCCAACAGTCCATACTACAGGAGGCCCAGTGTCCCATTGCCAACAATCCATACTACAGGAGGCCCGAGGCCGGGGCCACAAGGGGTCCCTGGGGGGCACCAGTGAACCCTTCCTTCACCGGCCCGCCCTCCATCCCGGATACCCCTAATTGGATTCCCCCTTTGCTGGGAAAACGGGCCCAGCGCCCCATCTGTAACTATCTCATTGAGTTGGAAATCTTCTGGATATGCATCTCTAATCTTCTGATCCAGATCTTGCGCAACATCCAAGTAATTGACTATATAACAAAAGTGATTAGCTCTTTGGGACAACACATCCGCAACTACATTGTACTTACCGTTTACCAGCTTAAGCTCGAAGTAAAACTCATCTATCTCCTGTGCCCTATTGGCTAACTTAGGCTTTAACTTTGCCTGAATCTTCAACCAATGTACTCTCATGATCTGAATATTACACTCAAGGAGATTGTGCCTCCACATCTTCACCACTTCATATAGGACGTACGACTCTCTCTCATAGGTAGAGTTCGCTACTTTCTTGGACGACATACACTAAGACATGAATTCTACAGGCCGGTAGCCGTTCCCATCATCTTGTTGTAGGACAGCTCCTATCCTGTATAAGCTGCCATCCGACTGCAAATGATAGAGGGTCTGCGATCTTTAGCATTGCGTACTCAATGAGCAACTTCTTCATCTTTGAAAGGATGATGGACAGTCATTGTCCCATTCCCTCGCTGCACCCTAAGGCTTGAAATTCTTCAATAGCCTACACAGTGGGGCTGGGATCGAACTAAAATTGTGGGAGGATTTCCTGTAATAATTGGCTAACCCTAAGGACAATTGCAGCTCGGTTAGGTTCTTGGACCACAGCCAGTCTCTAATAGCGTCTATCTTCTTATCCTCCGGCCACACTCGATCTCCACCTATCACATGACCGAGGTACAACACTTATTGCTGTGCCCATTCACACTTACTGGGTGGATCTTAAACATGTTTTCCTTTAGCTTTTGCAGGCTACGTATCACCTGTGGTCATGACCACGGGGCCGCTGACCACATGCAGTCGGGATCATGGCTGTAGGGGGCGACCGCGTCCGGCGGCCGCAAAACCCCGACATTTTTAACTCCTGGGATAATGGGCGGGGAAAAAAATAAAAAATATGGGGTTGTAGGGTTTGAAAATCCCTACATCCCCATATGTTTTTGTTTGGATTTTGATGTTTTTTGTGATTTAAAAAAAAATAGAAAATGAAAAAAACAAAACATAACAAAAAAAGGGAACTTATTATTTTTTCTTTTTTTTTTTCTAATTGCTGGTGGGATAAACTTGACTCTTTTTTTTTACCGACATATGCAACTGCGAGGCACAAGGCCTCGACGAGCCCTACTGGGCCCTGTTTCCAGCAATGTCTGCCGCCCTAAGTGAAGGCGGGCCTGACCAAGGACGAGAGGCCTATTTTGGACTACCACGCAACTGGGAAAATTCAGGCAGTTTCGCAGCGCCAGTTGGTTGAAAGCGCCCCAGGCCCTGGCTGCCTTTTCAGATGTATACGAGGCAGGCCTTGGGCCAGAGACACAACATGGGCCGAACACAGGCTGCGGGCAGTTGAACACGGGTAACCGCTCTAGGCCCTGGGCCTGATTCCCTGGACCGGGGCTCAGCCACTTGGGGCCTTAGCTACCGGAAGCTTCTGGGCAGGGGCCCAGCGCAGCCAGGCCGCACGCAGTGGGCAGGCCACTTCCATATAGGAAAGTGCCTGCCCCAGCATTTGGCATTCGGGCACTTGCTACATGATGCACAAGCGCTGCTGCGCTACTGGCAGGCAAGCGCCCACTCGCTCACGGGCGAGCAAGGGATACGCAGGCAGCCATAGCCGAGATGGTCTATTGGACCAGTTCTAGTAGTAACTCCAGTAATATTAAGCTATTTAGTTGTACCTTTTGGGAAAAATATAATTTTATCAGATATTCGGTTAGGAATATTTTTCTGGATTGTTGTATCAAGTATCACTCCTCTAGGATTATTAATAGCAGGTTATGCGTCTAACAACAAATATTCACTATTGGGTGGATTACGTGCTGCTGCACGGTCTATCAGCTATGATATTCCCTTAGCACTTTGTGTACTATCCATATCTCTATGTGTGACTCGTTGTCTTGCTGGATGGGGCGCATGGTGGCATCTGTGTGGGGGATCGAGGTTGTGAGTGATGCGAGAGACATATCTGGTGCTGGAGGCGAACGGCATTGGCCGAGATCTGCCCGTACTTCATGGAGCTGTTGACGTCACCAGCGGCATTGTAGATAGGCTAGATAGGATCTGCCATTTGTAGTCTGGGCGCAGAGCACCAGATAGGAAGTCGACATTGGTTCTTTGTTGATGATGATGAGGCTATTCCAACATTGTCACTTGTGCTCTTATTTGGTGGAACTCGAGTTGCAATTCTGCTTTTGGTTCGAGGTCAGGACTCTCTGGTTTCCTGTGTATGATGCTGCTTGGTTTCTGGAAGTCGCTATCGCTCATTTTCCTTGCACAACTATAAGAGGGGGGGGGGGGGAGAACTCTAAGATAACAAGAGGACCCACCGCGGCGAAGCGAGGGGAGGTGTGAGCAGGAGGAGGAATGACTTTGATCAGCAGACCTTCGAGCTTCTTTCTCCGTGTCTCTTTGTTTTTCTTTTTTTTCCTTTCTCTCTTTTTCTCTCTCTCTCCTTTTCTGTCTTTTCCTCTCTTTGTTTCTCTGTCTGCTTTCTTTCTCTCTGTCTCCCTCTTTCTCTCTGCCCCTCTCTGTCTCTGTGTCTCTTTTTCTCTGTTTCTCCGCCCAACGCGCATCGGTGGTGCGCGAGATTTTATCCGGCCGCGCGACCGCCTTTGCTCCCTACTTAAACCACCAGTACTTCGCCCAGCTATCGGCCGTGGAAGAAAATAAAGCAGAAACATTTATAGTCGGACGAATCTGGGCGCTCCGGTAGTGGCCCGTACGTTTCCTAAAATTGTGGCTTGTTAATGGACGCTACTTTAGGAAGCACTGGTGGTTTAAAAAATCTGTTTCACCCGGGCCTACCTGCAGTGCCCGCCTCCTGCGTGTCTCTCTTGTTCGTTGTGTCACGTCTTTGTATCCCCGTTTGCCTTGTTGTGCGCAGCAAACCTGCCTGTCCCCCTCTTGTGCTACCGCTAAATTGCCACTCTTTCAGTCCTCCTCCTGTCCTCCTTCCATTAGTTGTCGAGATGGTCGTCTTCTCGCTATTCATCCCGGTCCTACCCCTTGTCATCGTTCCCCCCGCTCCTTCCTCATCCCTCTTCCCCCCCGTTAGTTATGCCCCCCTCTTTACCCCCATTCCTTTGTCCTCCCTCTTCCTCYCCCCCCCCCCCCTCTTTCCTCCTTTCTCTCCCCCTCTCGTCAGTCATCCATCTCCCCTCTGCTTGTTGTGCATAGAAGATTAGCCATCGCCTTCCATCAGCCGTTCTGATCTATCCTCACTTCTTCTCCTCTTTCCTCCCTCTCCTTCCTCGTTGCTCCTCCTACTCCCTCCTACTCCCTCCACTTCATCCATATATCATCAATCAATATGCTATAGCAATTGATATCATCAACCATGAACAACAACGCGAAGGGGATTGGCAGAGATGCGGAATCTGAGAAAAAAGAACTCTTCCCCTTGTCCTTCTGTTCGTCGTCCTCCTCCTCCCATTCGTCGTTCGGATGGTCATCCTCTCCCTTTTCGTCCTGCTCGTCCTGCTCCTGCCCCTTATCATCGCCCCGTCAGCTCTTTCCTACTCCCTCCCCCCCTCCTGTCTGTCATCCATCCTCCTTCTGCTCCCCCTTTGTGCGTTTCTCCTCCCTCTTCCGCCTTCATCAGCTATATCTGCCATCCATCCTTCTTCTGCTCCCCCTGTGCGCGTCCCTCCTCCCTCGTCGCCTTCATGAGCCGTTCTCATCAATCTTCTTTCCCGTCTCCACCATTGGCTGCAGTTTTGTTCCTCCCTCCTACTCTCTTCTACTCCCTCCTTTGTGCTCCTCCCTCCGTCACCTCTGTCCACCATCTTCGTCGTTGTATTTACTTCTCTTCTCTTGGTTTCCCCCTCTCCTTCTTCATCTCTCGTCACACTCCCTTCATCTCATCCATACATCATATGTCATCCTCATGGAGGGTCAGGACGCACGGTGAGAGAGAGAGATAGGGGAGGCGCTGTGGGAATCCCATCCAGAAAAATAAACAAACAACGTGGCAAAAAAATCGAGCATAAGCCAATTTGCCTCTATGCTGTCACCTTCTCCTCCATCGCCATTGTCCTCCTCCCTTGGTCTGCCTCCCTCCTCCTCCCTCCCTCCCTCCCTCCCTCCCTCTTCTTCCTCCCTCCTCCTCCCTCCCTCCTCTGCCCTCATATCATCTCCTCCCTCCTCCTGCTCTCTGCATCGTCCAGCCTCCTCCCTCGTCCTCCCGCTTTTCTCACGCATCCTCCTTAGTCCATCCTCCTTTCTTGTTCTTGCTCCATCCTCCCTCTTCCTCGATCACCCTGCCCTCCTTGCTCGTGCGCCTGCCGCCCTTGCGTGTCCTCCTTAGTTCATCCTTCCTCCCCATTCTTGCTCCATCCTCCCTTCCCGTTCTTACTCCCTCCTCCCTCCTCCTTGATCCCCCTCCCCTCCTCCCTCATGCGCCCGCCGTCCTCGCATGTCCTCCTTAGTCCATCCTTCCTCCCCATTCTCGCTCCACCCTCCCTTCTCCGCCCATCGTGCTTTTCCTGCTCGCTACCCCTCTTCCATGTTCCTTGCTCCATTGTCGTGGTCCTTCATCGTCCTCCTCCACCCTTTGTGCATCCTTGTTCACGTGTCTCCTTCGTGATCTCCCCTTGCTCTGCCTCCCCGCTTCGCATCCTGCCGTTTCTCTTTTTCCCTTGCCCCTACGCTTTTCCACTGCACCTCGCGTCGTTTCTCTTTTTCCCCTCCCACGATACTTTTTTGCTGCGCCCGGTGCCGTGTCTACTTTTCGAACTGGATGGACCAGCCGTCACATGTGTGTCGGAGGGCACGAGTGACGGTCGGGCCTGCTCACCGCCCCTCCAGAAACTTCAAGCTACTCTCTCTCTCTCTCTCTCTCTCTCTCTCTCTCTCTCTCTCTCTCTCTCTCT
>BFEA01000264.1:1012330-1032657 GCA_003427395.1 Chara braunii | reverse complement strand
TGTGTGTGTGTGTGTGTGTGTGTGTGTGTGTGTGTGTGTGTGTGTGTGTGTGTGCGTGCGCGCGCGCACGGTTGTGCATGTTTGTGTGTGTGTGTGTGTGTGTTTGTGTGTGTGTGTGTGTGTGTGTGTGTGTGTGTGTGTGTACTGGGGGGGAGGGAAGGGAGGACCCCTCCCCCACCAATCGATCAAGCTAGCAAGCAAGCAATATTTATCATTGCTACGATCCGGACGTGCCGACCGCCGTCCAGATGGTCTGGATTCAGTTCGGACTCCAGACCTCCGGTCTGGAAGGTCCGGATCTGCCAAATGTGGAGGGAAACAAAAAAAAAAAGAAAGCGGTCCAGGACCCTTCCACACTGAGGAGCCAAGCCCCCAAAATTGTTTTGGGGGGTTTTCAGGCCTGTTTATGCTCTTTTGGGGGGTCCGGACATGCTCTCTCTCTATAGTAATTTATTAGACACCCCCAATTTTTCAATTATTAATAGTTGATTACTTTTTATTAGTTTTTAAAGTCTTTTTTTAAGTTTTTTATAGGTTTTTGACTTTTCACTCAAGTTGGTTAGAAATTCTGACATGACTCTGAGGAAAAAGTGGTTTGCATTGTTATTCTGCATAACATTTTTTTTTCAGATTTTTTTATTTTTTATTTTTTTTAATGGTCCGGACATTTCTGGACCTGTTTACCGGTTCGGACCGTCCGAAACTATGCATGTCCGGACCTGACCGGACATGCATCCGGTCCCCGAACATGAGCTGTCCGGGTCCGGGTCCGGCGTAGCCATGATATTTCTTTGTTATTAATATTAATATTATTATCTTATTTTAATATTTGTCACACACCAAAAACAACCCCCCCCCCCGAAAATCTTCTGTTTTAACTTTCGTTTTTTCAAGGGTGTAGGGTCGGGGTTCTGGAACCCCAATCCGCAACTCCCACCCCCAACCCCCACCCCCAACCCCCTCTCCCGTCGGCGCCGGCGGGCTGCGGTCGACCGCGACCGCCGCGGTCATGACTGCGGCTGTGGGGGATTCGTAGTTTGCAGGACCTTCTGGAAATGTTCTACATGCTCTACCAATGTTTTGTTGGAGACCAATATGTTGTCTTTTTTTTGCTTTTCTTTTTTTAAACCAAGATGTTGTC
Source organism: Chara braunii (assembly GCA_003427395.1). Classification (NCBI taxonomy): domain Eukaryota; kingdom Viridiplantae; phylum Streptophyta; class Charophyceae; order Charales; family Characeae; genus Chara; species Chara braunii. Next base: position 1,031,516 of record BFEA01000264.1, on the reverse strand, counting down.
TTAGTAGGCTACCAGGAATATGTAAGTGATGCTCTGAAATATATCATTCATGCAGCGCTGGAATGTAGCAAGGGCATTGGTTAGTCGAAAGGGCATCACCGCAAAGTTACAAACTCAATTGTCTATATCTAGTCCTAAACGCGATCTTGTGCTGATCCTCCATGGCTACTTCTGGTGATGCTCGGACTTCAGCTCAAACTTCAAAGTGCAATCTATCCAATAGATCATCTATTTTGGACAATGGTTCTGAATTCTTCCCGTATAATCTATGCACAACCTCAATTCACCCGCTTTGGGGACAAACAGAACTGTACGATCAGGGACGAGCTTCGCTTAATCAACAGCCATTTCATCAAAACGGACATATATCTTATATTTTTTGAACGAAATTAAAATTGAGTTTTTGGGCCGAAATCCGGTCTAAATTTTTGGCTCCTGGGGTCCGGCCAACGCCGGACCCCCTATATGTATCTAGTCTCAGCCATACCCCTTCTCAACTAATTCATCTAACTTTTTGCACAGTTCTTCTAGCTCAGCAAGATAAATCCTCCTGTATCCCTTGGGGGTCTTGCTTCTTGGGATGATCTCTATCCTATGTTTAATCTCTCCTTGGGTCACCCCTGTAAGAGCGGTCTGTAATTCCGCATACTCTTTTACTTAATCTCGGATCAGGGGTGGTAACTTTCCTATCCTATGTTTAATCTCTCTTTGGGTCACCCCTGTAAGAGCGTCCTGTAATTCCACATACTCTTTTGCTTAATCGCGGATCAGGGGTGGTAACTTTCCTTTGCTGTTCTGAATCAGATCTGTTTTCTCTTCGTTCTTCCCCTTCGCGGTTATGGGTTATGGGCTTCACTAGAGCCATGAACGCTTGTTTAGTCAACTGCTGTTTGACAATGTATCTAGAGGATGTTGGTGCACACGACAGAACCTACAATACGTAGACTTCACTATGTACTATGTACTCGTTCACTGAGCCCAGTTTGTCACAACTTTCCAGTACTGGGTTATGCAGAATACCCGTATCTGGGCTGGTTGAAGGACAGGTTGCACAGTCCTCAAGGATATTTAAACCACCAGTACCACCAGTACTTCCTAAAGTCGTGCCCGTTAACGCTACGCGGTTTAAGGAAACATACGGGCCACTACAGGAGCGCCCAAATTCATCCAACTAGAAACGTTTCTACTCTATTTTTTTCCGCGGCCGATAGCTGGGCCAGGTCCTGGTGGTTTAACGTCGCAGACAGGACTTCGTGGCTGGGCGGGGTAAACGCTTCCCCTCAACTCTTAGACAGTCAATGAATCATGCCAGTGTAATTCATGGCATGCCGGTCAGTACCGGTCGCTCCTTCCCATGCTGCTACTCTGCACATGCCGTCGCTCCTGCACGTGCTGCTACTCTGCACACGCCGTTGCTCCTGCCCGTGCTGCGACTCTGCACACGCCGTTGCTCCTGCCCGTGCTGCTACTCTGCCCACGAAGCTTTCCACAACTGACTCTACTTATCTACAATATTCGTCACCTCCTGGCTGACTGAAGACCTACGACGACCAGCAGCAAAGTGGCAAGGAAAAGACCAGCACCAACCATTCAGAATTGACAACATGAAAGGCTAGGGTGACGAAACACTTCACTACAGCAGCTTGACGGAGAAGCTCCATGCTCGCCTGCTGTGGATATGGCTACCAGGTAAGTCTTCTTCTCCAGATCCGGCCTCCCCTTCCTTTGTCTCACCCTCGCCTTCATCCTTCACTTATCTGCGCTGTTCCCCTTACGTTTGAGCCTGCTGAAAAGAGGTAACAAAGAGTCTGCTCCGGCACTAGTTGATTTGAGGCCGACCATCCATGCACAGCACTCCTCACCAAGCTCGCACTATGAAACTCACGTAGGCAATTCACACGTGAGACGGAAATTCACAATAGTCTTGGCCAGTTAACTCAAGTACACAAGATTGACCAAGTACCGGGATGTGCGGCTATGGCCACCAAGCAGTGCTCTCTCTCTCTCTCTCTCTCTCTCTCTCTCTCTCTCTCTCTCTCTCTCTCTCTCTCTCTCTCTCTCTCTCTCTCTCNCTCTCTCTCTCTCTCTCTCTCTCTCTCTCTCTCTCTCTCTCTCTCTCTCTCTCTCTCTCTCACACACACACACACACACACACACACACAGACTGTGTCCAAGGACTCTCTCTGTGTCTCTCTCCTCTCTGAATACCTCTCTCATCTCTCTTCCACAGTTCCGCTGTACTTGATCTGGCTATGCTTACGTCCTATGTGCCCAGCACTGTTGAGTCGTTGACTACTACTGTCAGCCAGAATCACAAAATGGCGCAGGTTATCTCCAAGCAGCACTCCAGAGTATCTCCAAATAGCGCGGCAGCACGTTTTCAGTTGCACGTGTGTTTAGTTCATCCACAAGGGAGGCTCAAAACTGAGTTTTCATACGATGTAAGCACATGGCAATTCTCAAAGAGCTGTTTCCATGCTGTTAATTGCGCATTTACCACCAGCTCAAACCACACCTACAAAATCACGCATCACCCTGTTCCATTGGCAACAATAATCCGGTCACTGTTAATCGCACTTTTTGAACCATCTTCTTGGTGTTGCGATCTTCTGCTTGTTACCCTGCTCTACCACCGGTCACTGTAAACAGCCCGAAACAACCCCCTTTCAGACTCGTTTTCTAGGCGCTGGGGATCTGGGATGGACCAAACGAGGGGAGGGGGGGAGGGTGTTAGGCACGTGGCATGTTCCTTTGTTCCTTGCCCAACTTGATTTTTTTTTGCTGTTGTTTCTAGAAACTAAGCTATGGTCACCCAATTTGATTTCGTTTGAATCAAAGTATTTATTTCTTTTTTTCATTAGTAATTTGCTTCTGTCTGTTATGTGCAGCAATTGTCATCATCAAGCTTTCGTCGGCGATTGACAGTTCGGGGACCTGTCACTTTGTGCCCCCTTTTCTGATCCTCAGCTTCTTGAGAACTCGAACTCGGGACCTTTCGATTGGCAGGAGGAACCAGACATCGAACTCCAAACCTTTTGGCTGACCAACGCAAGAGAACCAGACATCTTCCCAGAAGGTGCGAGCTTCCAAGATGTCAATAAATTTTCAATAAATCCTAAAGAAATATCGGGGATTAAATAATAATAAATATGTATTATGTGGCGGATTCTTCCATTCACCGAGGATGTCGAGCCTCGGGGGCCATGATCGGGGCCTCGCTCCTTGTGTTCAGCGGGGACCACCTGACAGGCTGACAGGGAGTTCACTTAGATTCCATTAGCGTTGACCGTTGGCTCTTTTTCGGAGACCTAAACCCGCTGGCAGCAATCGTGGTGTTGTGTGCATAGACAGACCAGGCCCAGCGAAGGAGGGGGAAATAGTTATTTGTCTGGGACTGGGGGCCCAGCTGAAACATGTAGCGATCTTTGCCGGAGGGCTCGGCGCGTGACGTCAGCCTCGAGTCCACATGGTGTTCTTCATTTGACAATGTATGTAATTTACGGGCTTCGATCCAGTGATGCACAGGTTGTCCTGTCGCTGCATGTTCGTGTCATATCTGTTCTCCTCTCCACTTGCTCTGCACTTTGTGCTGTGATGGCTTATTGCACACACTGTCGACATATAAAGCCCAAATGCACTGTGCAACACTGCGAGCAAAAGACTGCCAAAAGTACATTATGATAGTTATAAGTATGAGGGCTTATCCCACACACAGTGGATATTGCTCTCACTGACAGGCACTGCTTGCACAACTACGTAGTGAGGAAGCAGTGGAGGGAGGGACGGCTTGTTGGGGACCAGAAGGAGAATAGTTAGGGTGAGGCAGAGTTTACTACGACTTCGATGGAAGGTGGAGTTGCTGCATGGTGGTAGCACTGAGAGAGAGGGAGCTATAGGAACTGCTTACCTCGCACGAGAGGTTCTGCAACTCCGCTGTTCACACGGCAAAGGCAAGAAGTCCGATAAAATAGAAGAGAAACTTCAGTCGTTGTCACATAGCTGTTTGTTACGACGGGTGCATAATTTCTCACTAGAGTGCGATCCTGTGCCCGTTGATTCGTTTCATCAACGGCTGTGGCTTGATCCAGCAACGTGAGAGTCTACTGCGGTGACACAGATCCTCCTGAAGGGCATTATCGACTGTCTGCATGAGTCTGCTGGACCCTTTGTCTATTTTTAGCGCATGCAGGTGGCGTACACGAAAGCGGTGGAGCATGTCAGCGTTTGATTTTCTCAGATTTTTTCTATTATGATGTGAGCGGCGATCGAGGAGCGTTTCAGATAACGTCACACGGCGGACATATGGTGTGACGTTTTCACTGTGACGGACATATGACATCTGCTTCTCGTCACAGTGTCCCATGCATGATACTCTGTGGAGCGGCATCGGTGTGTCGGGGAGATCGAGTCTGCTGTTCCTCCGGTTCAATTCGAACAGGCAGCCATAAGCAAGACGTTGGTTTTCTTCGTCTGTAGCATCAACTCCTGATGTGGTCGTGGACCATTAACAGCTGGCGGCTGCGATCGACTTCGACGCTCCAAAGTGTGTGAGAAACCTGAGCGTGAGGCGACTGGGGAGAGGCCATAATAACAGAAGAGAGGGCCGTACGCCGTACGGACGCTCGCACTGCCATGACGTGAGCGGAGAAGATCGGTTGGATAAAGTGCGTGGCGTGCATGCGACTTTGTGACAGACCGTTGTAACTGTAAATGACTGTGTGACAGCATGTGATCGGTAGTGCGGCCGCGAGAATGGCCTGAGGTTGAGATACGAGGTACTGGAATTCCAGCCAGGTACAAGGTAACAGGGTGATCGACATCAATTGCTAGCCATGGGTTTATTGTTTCTAACCACGGTTGATTTTGCCATGCCAACTCTTGGCTTCTCCTAGTCCCGCAGTATGAGAGCGATCGCCTGATAGAAGTATGAGAGCGATCGTGCGATAGAAGTATGAGAGCGATCGCGCGATCGAATCCTGGTTCCACGACCGCAGAACCGTAGTCCTAGCTAGGTTACAAGGTATGGAAGGCTTTGCTCTGGGTTTGAGAGACACTGGGTATGTGACAGATCTGAGGTGTGCAAGTGAGTGGGTCAGGAGTATGTAGATTTATATGAACTGGCGATGATGTGATGGTGGAAGCTAGCTGTACACAGCGATCGCGCGATCGAGTCCTGGTCTCGCGACCGCAGAACCGGCGTAGTACTAGCTAGGTTACTAGGTAGGGATCCCTGCTAGGTATGGGAGGTTACGCTCTGGGTTTGAGAGAGACTGGGTAGGTGGCAGATCTGTGGTGTGCAAGCGAGTGGGTCAGGCATATGTGGATTTTTCACTTTACGATGGTAGGATGGTGAAGCTGTACAGTTTCGCAGCTGCAGAGGTGCGATCGTATGCACATATATATACAGTTTTGTAGACGAAGCTCATGACCTGTATGAAGGCGTGTGCGGATCGTCCATCTACGCTCTTGTCTGGTATTGCTTCTCTTCGTTTTCCTTTGGTTCTTCTGCCAGTGGATGGTCTTTTCCAAAGGGGAAAGGAGAGAAATGATGAGAAGGGAGGTCGGTGGCGCGTTCGTGCTCACTCTATGAGTGAGTCGACTGCGGGCAATTGTTATTACATCCTAATCAGGAAAGTACAGAGTGCTCCTCTTGCAGAGGGGCCTCTTACACGCAATTTGCTGTCGGCAGCAAGCCGATTGCCAATTACAAAGCAACCGTACAATAATGGGAGGAATCGAGCGGAGTCCTGGAGAGAGGACGGGCATGGAGGATGTCTCTTTGCTCATTGGAAGGTCGGTCTCCGGTGCTCTCTTGCATCGACGGCTATGGTGGATCCTCGGTTGGGTGGTGGCGGCCATGACTTGTCTGGTTTGCCTGATCTCAGTGCAACACGGTGGCAATACTTCGCTGTATCTCAGCCGGTACAAGCAAGGAGCCGCCGCCAAGGCTGTTGCTACGGCATCATCCACCGCTCAGGGATTCGGTCACCGTCAGCTGGCTTCGAAGCAAGCCAACTCCTCGGCTCCTTCTCAGCCCACCGTTAGTCTACTTGAACCCCATCCGTTTGCTGTTGGGAATGGGCCCCCGGTTTCACCCGTTCTGATGCATCTGATTCCGGGGAACAGCACTAAACCCCCCCCAATCTACACAATCGCCAGGCTATCTCCCGACGCTTGCGCCTCTTATATCTCGAACATGCTGTTCGATCCTAGCGGCACCACGCTCTACTACATACTGGAGGAGCGATGTTCGAAAAATGGAAACCCCGAGAACGCAGCACCGACTAGCGAGAGGCGTTCTTTCAGGAAAGCCAATTTCAATCTCGGGACGGAACGGGTGCCAACCATAGTCCCGGGGGATGGAAACGATAGCTTGATCAGCTATTGGTGGACTGATGACGGTCCGAAGAATGCATCCGCCGTGCTGTCTGCGTCATCCGCCGTGCAGTCTGCGTCTGTGAAAAACCACACACAGATGGTTTCGATAGATGGAGTGGAATTGTCGAAAGATGGGCAATACCTCATTGTGCTTTCCTCCAACGACAACAACCCACCAGGTTTGCACATCCTGACGTCCGTATCAACAGCAACAGGGGCTCGAACCTCCGTCTTGCTGAATGAGCCGACGGCTTCCCTTCAAGGTTTGGCATGGCGGCCGAACACGACGCAGCTGTGCATGGTTAATAACAACGATAGCGCACCCTTGCTCGTTTGCGCACGTTTCGGACAATCTGTCGGACAATCGGGCCTGCCCAACGTCACGTCCTTGCAGACTACGGCTTCAGGCAACCAATGGAATGTGAGGGATGGCAGCGGTGAGATTACGTCGGCTATGATCGGCCCACTAAGCTTTGACAAGAACGGCGGCTTTCTCTTTTTCATCAGTAGTGAGAAGGAGGTGTGGTCCTTCCGAACCATCTGGAATGGTTCTGAGTCCTCCTCCTCCTCCTCCACTTCCTCCTCCAGTGACGAGGGGATCAGGTCCCTGCCCAGCGATCCCCATTGCTCTAATGCCAGTCTATCACGCATCGCCTACGAATATCAAAGCAACTACAGCTTGGATGACAAGTTCAGTTTCAACTACCTACAGGACCTCGTGGTGACCCCGGATGGCTGCAACGTCTTCGTCACTGACAAGAGTTTTCTTCACTGGGTTCAAGTCGACTCTCCTTGCAGCAAAGCAGTGCGCGTCCATATCGTGGCCACTTATCAGGGCAAAGGTCTACTCTCCGGCTTGACCCTTCGTCGTTCCGGCGGCAACCTTGCTCTCTGGGTGGGCGCAAGTAATGGCGACATATTCGAACTGCCAATCAACCAGTCCGCGCTCCACTCCTGCTCCTTTTCACCTCCTCCTCCTCCTCCTCCTCCTCCTCCTCCTCCATCCAGTGCGACTCCTAGTGTGCTCGCTTCTGGCTCGTCGGGAATGTCATATCAAACCAATGCAGAGTCTACTGGCAGTTCGCCACCATTGCCGTCCAGCAGCACCCTAGGGGTGCAGTCCAGCGATAGCGGATCTGGCATATCATCAGCGAATGCAGAGTACGGCCGACAGAAGTCGGCCCCATTGGTGCCTCTCGCGGTCGGACTGTCGTTAGGGTCTGTAATAGTGATTGCGTTCGCGGGTTGCTTTTTTGTGCTGTTGCGACGAGCCTGTCCTCCTCGACAAACGCATGACGGCGGGCACTACTTCACCGCTGCTCCGTCGTCCTCGGCATCAGGACCAGGGGGTAAGACGGTCTCACAGGCGCCGGTACTGCACTTCTGCAAGGAGTACACGCTGGCATGCCTGGCGGAGTGCACCGACAACTTCGCTGACAGTCACAGAGTCGTTATCAACGGACACATGAGCGGCGCCATCGGCGAGGTTTACCGAGGCGCCATCGCCGGGGAGGAGCTGGCTATGAAGGTATGGACGGGCAATCTGGTGGAGGTCAAGCGGAAGCAGTTCCTTGACGAAGTGAACTCTCTCTGCAGGCTCCATCATGCCAACATCGCCCATCTCATCGGCTATTGCCAAGAAGGAAACCAGAGTATCCTCGTGTACCCGTACTACAAAGGCGGAAGTCTGTACTCTCGTTTGCACACAAGGCCCATCTCGATGCCGCACAGCGGTAGTGGCAGTCTTCTTCCTCCTGCTCTGTCGCTGATTGAGCGCATGTGCATTGGATTCCAGATCGCCAAGGCGGTGCACTACCTTCACGACGGGGTGCAACCTCCCTTTGTCCATCGAGACATAAAGAGCAGCAATGTGCTTTTGACAGGTGAAGGGACGAGAGACGGCGAGGTGGAAGTCCGGGCCGTCCTTGCGGATTGCGGATGGGCGTCAATCTGTGAGAACGTCTTCGGCGTAACCCATGAGGAGATATCGAAGACGGCAACGTCAACTGGAACGTTTGGCTCCATAGCCCCGGAGTACCTCTTGGCTGCGCAGTCGTCAGAGAAGAACGACGTCTATTCCGTCGGTGTTATCTTGCTGGAAATGCTGACGGGGAAGAAAGCCGTTACGATGGCGCCGACAGGGATAGGATGCCTGCCACTGGCAGATTGGGTGCATCTTATCCTCAGAGATAGAAATCTGGAAGCCGAAGTGGATGGCGACCTGCTTGACCTTGTTCTAGATCCTCCCATGAGGGAACAGGCGGAGGGATCCGAGGCAGAACGTATGGTTATGAGATTGCTCCTCTTGGCAAGCCGCTGCACCGACGACGATGAAGCGGCCAGGCCTCCGATCGCCTCGGTTGCAGAAACCATTCGCTTGATCTTAGAAGGGGCCAATAAGCGCTCTCGCTTCTCTATCAGGTGAGAAGATTATGATGGCCATGATGATGATCATACTGATGGTAATGAGATGACGATGATGATGATGATGATTGGAAGTGGAGCGGGCGAGAGTGTGGACTTCCGATGCAGACGCTGTAAGATGAGGAGGAGGAGGAGGAGGAGGAGGAGGAGGAGGAGCAAGATGATGGTGATCATGATGATGACGACGATGATGATGATGAGGAGGAGGAGGAGGAGCAGGAGGAGGAGGAGGAGGAGGAGGAGGATTGTAAGTATAAGTGGAGAGGGCGAGAGATGATCGATGCAGATGCAGATGCAGGAGCGGGATGGGGATCGGTACAGGTGCGCGCAGCATAACCAGTCGATCAAGTTGTTCAGAAACTGTCACAGTCTGACACGGCTTGGGATGAATGAGGAGGAGGAGGAGGAGGAGGAGGAGGAGGAGGAGGGAGGAGGAGGAATATACTAATTATTCGTTCTTCAGGAATACAGTTGTGCATCGTGGTGCACATAAGAGTTGCCTTGCGCTCCGCAGTCCTCAACTGCTGTGTCTGAAGTCGAAGTCTGTGATTTTTCTGTATACTATCACGCCTGATTGCATGTGATGATTGCATTCCTCCCAACCTCATTTCGCGGTCCACGAGGCCTTGAATCTGCACGGTTGAAATTCCAGATGGCCTACACAAAGACTTCGCGTGCGCGTAAGAGAGAGGGATTGCTGTTGGAAAACTGAATGAGCGCGGCTGAGAATAGGGGAATAGACAAAGGCATAGGAAGGGAAGACAAAGGCATAGGAAAGGGAAAAGTTAGTGTGGAAGTGAGATACAGAAACTAGATACCGCCAGCCCTAGAGTTCGATGATGTGATTCACTACCTGTGTTGCTTGTAGAAAGATGGTGAAGTGCCGTGATGGAGAGGGATGAGGAGATGGGACTAGGTGCACACACATCGGGAGAGAGAGAGAGAGAGAGAGAGAGAGCGAGCGAGAGAGAGAGAGAGAGAGAGAGAGAGAGAGAGAGAGAGAGAGAGAGAGAGAGAGAGAGAGAGAGAGAGAGAGAGAGTGTTTCGCGATGGCGTCTGAACTGGAGAGAGAGAGAGAGAGAGTGTTTCGCGATGGCGTCTGAACTGTCGAGAGAGAGAGAGAGAGAGAGAGAGAGAGAGAGAGTTCTACGCGCTCTTTGCACGCTTTCTTTTTGTTTTTAATAATTCTCAGTTTTTCCCGTTTCCATTTCCCGAATGCGAACACCACCGCGATAAGATATCGTTATCAATGTATATAAGGCTATAGAGCCTAGACTCGAAAGGACATGTCAATAGTTAAGGCTGTCTACCATCAACCTTGTTGGGGTAAGACGTACATTGAGGAAGGTGCCAATTTTATTTTATTTAGGAACGAATCTAGGCCCCTGCCTGTTATTGCCTCTTTCTCCTTTTTTTTTTTTTTTTTTTGCAATCTTATTTATTTTAATTTATTGGTCCTCGTCCTTTCCTCTGGGTATATACCCAAGTCCATTTCCGTCCTTGTTGTCATAATAAAATATAAATCTCTCTCAGAATATAAATACTTCTCAGATTCTTGAGATGGACAGCGCAAGGGTCTACAAGACTATCCCTTCACCGCAACGAGTCTTTTTTTTTTTCCCCTTTTTTTTTCCCACTGCCACAATTCTATTCGTGATAACAGTGCCCAAGGTCTTTGGTGGTGGTGGTGGAATATTTATGTGGTAGAATATAAGTATATATATCGTCAAACAGAGCTGCCCGGTACACCGTAGGCAGAGAGGGATATATCGTCAAACAGAGCTGCCAGTTCAACCGTAGGCAGAGTGGGAGGAGAGGACAACATACAAGGGGCTGTGACAAACTGTTCCGTCGGAGTTTCACCGACTCATCAGGAGGCTGAACCCTATATACATATATATATCCACGTAGAGAATACATTATGTACTATGGAAGTCGTTGGAGTCCATCGAAACTCTCTGCTTGTTCCGTACATTCGTCCGGATACCGTCGCCGGGATGGACTATGCTCACGTCACTCGTCAGCTGGTAGGAAATCGACAGGGAGAGGTCTACCCATTTGCGTTCGGGACGGCATCAGCATTCGGGACGGCAGCATCTTTGCTAGCGATGGCGGCATCACCATTCGTGCGGAGTCAGTTTCTTACACCACCTTTTTCTTGAACTGAACCTGTTTATTTGCTTTCACACTGGTATCCGGTTTTCATTCTTTCTAGCTTTTGCAATAAATGGTGGTAATCTTTTGCTTGGATCAGGGCATGCTCACACTGGGGCTTTTCGTGGATGTCGCGCCTCCAAAGCCAGGTCCAAAAAGAGTCTGACGTGGTGGGAGTATGCCCGTTGGTGAGGTCTCGTTTGGTGATGCTAACCTTGACGGGGGGGGGAGAGAGAGAGAGAGAGAGAGAGAGAGAGAGAGAGAGAGAGAGAGAGAGAGAGAGAGAGAGAGAGAGAGAGAGAGAGAGAGATTGAGAGAGGCAGGAGAGCACCATTTGGTCAGGGAAGGTCACTGAAATCTGTCGTGAACTGCTGCATGAGGGGGACGTTTTGTTTCTTTTACTATTTTATTTTATTTGCAATCGGGGCTAGTGGAGAGAGAGAGAGAGAGAGAGAGAGAGAGAGAGAGAGAGAGAGAGAGAGAGGAATATAAGGATTGAGGCAGAAGCATCAATTTGGTTCACGGCAGGATGTTGCTGAAAACTTAGTTCGGGTACTGGTTGAAAATGAGCACACAAGAAGGGCAAGGAACACGACATGGCGATATTTTTATTTTTTTACTATTATTAATTACACTTTGTATTAGTCTTTCTGAAGTTAGCATTAGAAAACAAAATAAAAAATAAAAAATAAAAAGGGCAAAACTGTTTCCCCGGGCCAAGAACGCGTGGAGAGTTCGATCTCCCGAAGCAGTTCTGGCAAGGGTCAATATATGGAAGCGAGGAATATAGCAATCCTCCTAACCCCATTATAATCCGATTTTTTTTTATTTTTTATTTTTTTTGGCCTTGTTCCACTGCTCAACGATCTACATGCATTAGGACGCTTTCTCAACCAGGTGCATTAGGACGAGTCTAACATTTTGAATGTATATCGGGAGTCGGGATTATTCTGAGGTCCAAATACATGTGTCGTGGAGCGAGGCCCTTCGAACGGAATTCTCTTAGGGAAATGTTTCAGGAGGAGGAAACGCCCGGTCATTCTCGCCGCATCTGGCCCGGAAGTTGTGCCAAATACAGCTATAATGACCGGGCGTTCTATTCGGGTGAAGAGGGTAGCGGGGCTCTAGTCTTCCATTCGAGTATTTTTCAACATGGTTGTTAAAAAAAAAAATAAAAAAAAATGGCCAAAGTGTGGCCGTTAGATGTTCAGAATGAATGGCAGAAACCAGTCTAAGCCCCCTCTGGTGGGACTTAGCGGTAGGAACTGGGACTCGCTCCGGGGGGGACCTATTTCCACTGGAGCACGCTTTTCATTTCTGAGCATAGGTTTTCAGGACTCAGGAGAGTCCCACTGGAGCACACTTTTCATTTCTGCCCTTGGTCGTCTGAAGAAATCAAGGGCCACAAATGGAAAAAAGGCGCTGTCTCCCGCTGTGCAGTAGCCTGCTAGCGCCGGGAACTGGGACTCGCTCCCGGGCCCTGTTCCCGCTGGAGTACCTTTTCATTTCTGACCCTAGGTTGTCAGAAGAACACCGGAGCACCCCTAAGTCTTTTCATTTCTGCCCTTGGTTGTCTGAAGAAATCATGGGCCGCAAATGGGAAAAGGCGCTCTAGTGGGACTTGTCCCCGCTCTGCAGTATCCTGATAGCACCGGGACTGGGACTCGCTCCCGGGGCCTGTTCCCGCTGGAGCAAGCTTCTCATTTCTGACGGTTGGTTGTCAGGAGAATCACACTGGAGCACACGGAGCCTTTTCGTTTCTGACTTAGATTGTCTGGAGAAATCAAGGGCCACAAATGAAAAACGTGCTAGACCGGGACTCGCCCCGTCTGTGCAGTATCCAGATCCAGGGGCCGAGTCCCATTTACGCTGAGCTCTAGTGGGACTCGCCAGATCCAGGGGCTAGGTCCCATTTACGCTGAGCTGATTCTTCGTTCCTGCTGTCGATCTTGGTAGTCTACGGTCAGAAATTGAGAATTTGGGTAAAGTGGGACTCGTCCCGTCTGTGTAGTATCCAGATCCAGGGGCCAAGTCCCATTTACGCTGAGCTCTAGTGGGACTTGCCAGATCCAGGGGCTAGGTCCCATTTACGCTGAGCTGATTCTTCGTTCCGGCTGTCGATCTTGGTAGTCTACGGTCAGAAATTGAGAACTTGGGTAAAGTGGGACTTGTTCGACTTACGCTGATTCTTCCTCGTTTCCGGCTTGTTGATGTAAGTAATCTGTGGCCAGAAATTGAGAGTTTGAGTAAGTGGGACTTGTCCCCAGGTATTCCTCCCTTTCCGGTTATCGTTTCGTCACGCACTGGACTTTTGTGTGTGCCTGTGTGCCTGTGTGCCTGTGTGCCTGTGTGCCTGTGTGCCTGTGTGTGTGCGTGTGTCAGCAGGTTGCTTTGACACATACGTAACCAGAATAAAAAAAAATAAAAAATAAAAAAAGAACTAGCACATTCCTAATTGCATCGGATCGCAATTATGGCAAGAGCTGGATGAATCTGACCGCGATCATCAGAGCTTAGTAGAAAAAGTCCTACCTTCTTCCCCCGAATACAGCTAAAATGACCATATGTTGTATTCGGGGGAAGAAGGTAGTGTGAGTATATGCCCTGAGTGTTGGGTAAAAAGGTGTGGGTTGAGACTTGAATGACCACGCGTGACGTTGTGGTTCAGGATGTTCCTTCTCCTTCTGGCCCCAATTTGCACAGAAGAAATAATGGCAATCTTTCATAAGCACACACTCACACTGGCAGTGAAAAGGAAAAATCAATGCAGAAAAATCAAAGGCTGTTTTCTTAAAATAAAATAAAAAATAATAAAAAATAATAAATTAAAAAAAACATGCAGAAAAATCAATGCAGCCTATGATGGAAGGCCTTGTGGCTGCTAATGTGGTAATCTTCCCTCTCGGGCCCCCTGTTTTTTTTTGGGGGGGGGGTTTGACAGCCCCCCCTTTTCCTGGATCATGCTGTCTCCTTAGGGAAGCAATGGTATCAAAGAGGCGGCTATCGACTACCTTTGAAAGGAATGGAATACATGGGAAGGTTACCTTCCCAAAGTATGCCTTTTGCCCTTTTCAACCTCTCATTTTCTTTCTGAGGCATGCCCTATCTTAGCAGATAGAGTGTCAAAGAAGTGCTTTTTTGGCCAAGTGATCTGTCTGATATCAACCTGTCCTATGTCTGTTTGCTCTGAGCACTGGTAGTACTTGGAACTGATTGACCAGCCTTTTTTTCTTTTTTCTTTTTTCTTTTTTGAGGTTGTTGTTGGTGGAAGATTTTCCCTCCTTTCCTTTCCTTGCGACTCTGGGGCTGTCTGCTTTAACAAACATATTTGCGCGCTCGTTCGGCTAGCTTTTCGTTTGCCATGATTTCTTCTTTAACATATTAATTTTGGTGGCATTGCTCTGCGGAAGAGTTTGCGCGTTCACACGTGGTCCAGGCGTCGCTACAGTGATGCGAGGGTTCGTTTTGCATGAATTTAGACATTCGCGTCAGGCTGGTTAATCCCTTGGAATCCCCGCGCCTGCACGGCCACCCACACTTTCAGGAAGTGCTGGTGTTTTATAACATATTTGGTGGTATTCGTGCGATGGAGTTCCTCAAGGATCTGCTTGGAAGGGATTTCGCCTATGAAGGTTGCGTGTGACTTGCTTTGCAAAATGATGAACTTATTTGTTAGAACATTTCTGACAAAGACAATCAGTTTGATAGTGATGGACGGCCTTTTGCTGTGATTGAAGAGATGCCATTTTTGGCAGCGTGCAGTTGGCGAGATGGGGATTCTTTCTCTCCGACATCGTCGGCGTATGTCGGGGCACAGGTTCTGAGCTTATTAGATGATGAGCTTGCAGCCGCCTTTCCGTGGCCTTGTCGGTCCTTAAGCGATTCTGCAAGCGAACCTTTCAGAGTTGGTCTGCGAGCGATTCTGCTGGCGAAGTGGACTGATAAGTGTGCGCCGGTGCGGGACATTCGCGAAGAAGGCGTGCCCTGGACGCGTGGCCGAAACATGAGGAAGATGCGGATCGTGATCGTTTGTGGAGATTGGACCAAGAGTTGTCGGAGAATCAATGGCAGATATTGCCAGAGAAGCGATAATGGCAGATGTCTTCTTACTATGGCTTGAGCTCTTCTCTCGGTCTCGACTTGTTGCTCTGCTAACTTAAAGTTTGGATCTCGATCTGCTGCGGCTTCAGCGGCCTGCATGACATTGTGTGGCGGTGGCTCATTTTGGAGGTCCGGATTCTCACTGTCGGCCCTTTCTCCGTATCAGCCGCTTCTATCGATCTCTCTGGTAAGTTAGTTTGCATTTGCAATGGCAGACGTCTTCTTACTACGGTTTGGGCTCTTCTCTCGTTCTTTACTTGTTGCTCTGGCAAGTTTGGATCTGGATCTGCTGCGCCTTCAGCGGCCTGCATTTGTGGTGGTGGCCCGTTTTGGAGGTCCGGATTCTCCGACTGTCGCCCTTTCTCCGTATCAGCCGCTACTATCGATCTCTCTGGTAAGTTTGGATTTGCAATGCTCTCAGCCTGCAAGTGTGTTTCAAATTCCAATGGAACCAGCAAGTAATAACACTCTGAATTCACCTGGGGTCGGTCAGTTCAATGATGATATCTGGAGGCTGTTACAGTAGCCCTTTTTTCTAAAAGAGTGAAAAAGAGGGAGTGGTTGGTGGTGTTTCGATTGAGGAGAATCTGATAGGAGATAGGAGATAAGAGGTACTTTTGGAATCCACATGAGAGGTTCAGATTCTGACTGAGAGTAAGTGTTGCCCTTTCTCAGTAAAAAGTCACTTCTTTGGATCTGAGTCATCTGACTGCAGAACCCAGGGATTGCTTTCAGAATGATTCTGTCAGAGCAGAGGCTAGGTGGAATGTTCATGGAGTCTATGGTCGAGTTGTTTGCATGTAATGTCATGCTGGCCCCCAGCTGACATCATCGGCAAACAGCCCAGCGTTGTCGAGCTTTGCAAGTATTCAGGACTGTTGTGGCTGAGCACTCGTCCTCTTCTTGAGAGGTGGCATGCAGTCTGCTGAATCTCTTAAGTATTCGTGGAGCACTTGTCCTTCACTTCTCAAGTTTGATGGGATTGGTACTATTCCCACTCTGTTGCCTCTTCCCCCTGCATGGCACATTCTTGGTGGGACCGGTACTATTCCCACTCCGGTCCCTCTTTCCCCTGCATGGCACATTTTTTCTACGACCTTGCTACGCACGATTTCATCTTGTTTGGTTCGTTCACCGCGAAAGCTCTGCCGGCTACGACTACGTATATCTGGGAGTCCATTTGGGTCGTTTGTTTTTTTCGTCATTGACTGGCGGCGAACAAACGATGCAGGTCGAGCAGGGGAAGAGGAAGCCCTGCGCTGCAATCTCAGATTTCCCATATCGAAGGGTGTTGCACCAAGTTATTATTATAGATTGGAAATTAAAAGAAGGGTTAAGAAGGTTAACTTCGTGGCGAAGAGGGTTAGAAGGTGGTCTCAGTAAACATTACGCCATCTGTCATTGTTTCCCCTTGTGAGTCAACAGAAGTTACTACAGTAACTGGACAAATTACTTTTGGGCCCTTTTGGGCCCAACAGCATGGAGGTGAAGAGGACGTCTTCTACTGAGTTTGTGGTGGGGCCCACGCTCTGCGCAGTGGTGTGGGGCACAGCGTCCTGATCGACCCTGCTTTCGATCTTCGGGTGCAACAGTCAGTCCCCTGCATCACTGACAGGCAATCAATGTTGTATCCGTACGTCCTACCGTCTTCACCTGAATAGAACGCCCGGTAATTATCGCCGTATCAGGGCTGAAAGTTGTGCCAAATACAGCCATTAATGACCGGGCGTTCTATTCGGGTGAAGACGGTAGTAGTTGTGAATGGGATGCTGGACCCGGTTTTCGGCATGTGCGACTTCCCTGAATAAGCACATAGCTGGAGTTGGAAAAAAAAAAAAAAAAACAGGAAACTCAAATTTCTTTAAATTAAAAAAAAATCAATATAAATATAAAGCAGACATCCCGTCACATTGTTGTTTGTTTCTGATTTCATCCCTGCCCTATAAACTCCCCCATTCCACACTGCCCAATAGAACCCCATTAGGTCTTGTGAGCTGGGCTACCAGGCCCGCACGGGCCCGGCCACCTGGGCGGGCAGCCAAGCAGTCGGGCCAGTGCAACTAGGACCCTCTTGCCTGGGTCGCCCGGGCGAGTAAAAAATACAGTCAAAATTAGTTATGTTTTCCCCCTGATGATGGGGCATTTTTGCGCCCTCGGAGAGAGTCCCAAATCCGGTCTTTTTTTTTTTTTGGTTCATGTCAGTTTTGGAGGATGGGGAGGGTGTTAAGTGGCTTGAAAGGGATTGAAAGGCCTTTCAAGGGTGTGAGATGATTTTCCTTACATTAGTTTTTTTCTTTTTTTTAATTCGTTGAAGAATTTGGAAGTAACCTTCAGCCAATAGTTGTTTGGTTTGCTATTCTGCACAACATACTTTCTTTTAAGAAAAAATTGATTTTTTTTTTTTTTTTTTGGTGGGATATGGGCGGGGACCCCGCCCGGCTCAGTTGCCCGGCCGGTCGTCCTGGGCAGGTCCCGTGCCAGCTTTGGGGACCTGGGCGGCACGGCTGGTAGCCCACCCTGTGAGAGCGTATTTCAAAATGCCTCACAGAATTCCTTGGGGAGTCCATCTATTCCAGGGGTTTTCTCCTCCTCCGTAATCAACAGAGCCATCCGGACCCCTTCTTTAGCAAGTGGTCATTCCAACTCCGACTCTTCGCCCAGCCTGTGAGAGCGTATTTCAAAATACCTCACAAAATTCCTTGGGGAGTCCATCTATTCCAGGGGTTTTCTCCTCCTCCATACTCGACAGAGCCATCCGGACCTCTTCTTTAGCAAGTGGTCATTCCAACTCCCGACTCTTCCCTTTGGCTGTCTGTAAAGCGTTTTCCCAAGGGGGATTAAGACTCCTCTATCTCCTGTGTTCGCATGTGCACCGGATGTTCCCTTGAAAAAAGGACCTGGTATGATTGATGCGGAGGCAGTGTGCTGTTGATGTGGCCAGGCCTGGATCTTGCAGGGCATCAATGGTGGTCCACCTGGTCCTAGCTTTGGCCATTGCAAAAAACCTGGTGTCCATTGTGCCTTCAGCTACTAGTAAGTGTTTGTGCAACTTTCCTCTAATGCATATCACCTGCCATCTGTGTTGCACGTGTTCCAGTAACTGGCTCCTGATTTCTTGAATGTTTTGCTCTTGTAGTACTTCCCCTTGTGTCTACTGTCTCTGATCATGTACACCTTGTTGTCCTTGCTCCCGGCTATGTGTCCCCTGCGGCGGCGGTCACGGCAGTCGTGACCACGGCCTGCGGTCGGGGCCACGGGGCCGCGGTCATGGCCACCGTGGTCGCGGCCGAGGGGAGGGGGGTCCTGCCAATCAGGGTAGGGATTCTGGAGGTGGGAACCAGGCCCCACCCCCCCACAGTGAAAAAAATAAAAAATAAATAAAAATTGGGGGGCTCCAAATAGGGGGGTTTTCGAGGGTGGAGAAAAAAATCTTGGACCCCCGTTTTTTTTCTTTCCCTACTTTTCATTTATTCAATCTGTTGAAAAACCTGCTGTTTTTCTTTTTAACTCTTTTTTTTTTAATTGATTGATTGATTGATCGAGGGAGTCCGAGGAGGAAAAAATATTGGACCCCCGTTTTTCTTTCTACTTTTCATTTATTCTATCTGTTGAAAAACCTGCTGTTTTTGTTTTTTTATTATTTTTACTTTTTTTTTTTTATTGATTGATTGATTGATTGGTTGGTTGATTGGTTGAATTTTTTTGTGGATTGAATATTGATTTAAATTATTGATGTTGGTTGATTGGTTGATTGGTTGATTGATTGATTGGTTGATTTATTGAATGATTGATTGATTGGTGGGGAGGGATCGCCCCGCCCCCCCCGGCACACACACACACACACACACACGGGTCGAACCCATTTTGTTTTTTTTTTGTACTTCTTTTTATTCATTGATTGATTGGTTGGTGACGAAGGGGTCGCCTTTCACCCCCGCACACACACACACACACACACACCGGGTAGAAACCGCTGTTTTTTTTTTCTTTTTTTTTTTTGATTGATTGGTTGATTGATTGGTTGGTGGGGACGGGGTTGCCCTTCCCTCGCCTCCGCACACACACACACACACGCACACACATAGAGTGCACACACACACACACACACACACACACACACACATAGAGT
>BFEA01000264.1:997863-1012144 GCA_003427395.1 Chara braunii | reverse complement strand
CACACACACACACACACACACACACATAGAGTGTATAGCAAATATGACAACACACACACACACACACACATAGAACAAAAATTTAAAAAAATCCATTTTGTATTTTGTTTCTTTTTTATTAAAACACTTCTTTTTCGTTTTCTATTTTTTTTAAATAAAAAATCACTTCTTAATCCAGAACAAAGAATACAGGGGTGTGGGGATTTTCAAACTGTACAAGTTTTTTTTTTTTTTTTTTTTTTGGTCCATTAATTTCTCGGCCACGCCCAACCGCTGGGGTCATGATCTGCGGTCGGGATCCTGACCGCCATCCGATTTCGACCTCGCGGTCATGACAGCGGAGGATTCATAGGCTCCCGGTCATGGTATTCTTGGTCCTGTGAGATTGTTGGTCTAGCTCTTGATCAGGATAGTGAAGTAGGTCTTCCAAAGTGCTATGCTATGCAGTTTCATTCCCTGACGGTGCTGTAAGCTGCAAGTTCTTTAGAAAATTTATTACAAGTATGGGCCATATATGTCAGCCCACTGTTAAAGCACAAGTGCGTTCAGCTATCGGCCGCGGGCACCCGTCAGAATCCGGTAGGCGGCGCAGACCACCAATTTATTTATTAATCAACGGCGCGCCTGTGCCGTCTTTTTCGGAAGAAACTTGTAGGCGACGAGTTTCTTTTCAGCAAGGCCAGGGTCATGTACTAGCGGTTTTAACCATGTATCTATGACCCCAATGGAGTCCATGTACCTCAGCCATTGACACCAAGTTTTCTGTTTGTGGTCCTGAAAAATTTTCACGGGTACAAGCGACATGTGAAACGAACCCTGGTCCTCTGTTTGGCTTCTTCCTAAACAACAGCAATGTTGTACGCATTGTACGGACTGTGGGGTAAGATCTTTGCAACCTTTCGAGCTCCGTCTAACGCGTTCGACATGAGAATAAGATCTTATCCTGGATCTGGAAAGTCAGATCGTACCCCTGTTCCTAAGACACGTGAACTCCTCTTTCATTGGGTGTGTTCTTTGATACGAGGTATAGAGATCTAGAGTGAGATGAAAATTGCAAAGTGTCCGTTCATCCGCTACAATAAAAGTGGGCCACAGGGAGGGGAGGCACCAACAATCCATCCAGCAGTCATGGGCTGCGTTAAAATCCCCAACCACAATCACGGGGATCCCATCCGGTAGCTGGGCTGCAACTGTGTCTAAAAAACCTTTCTAGCCGCTACCTCATTTTTGTGCGTAGATGCAGATTAGTAACACCTCCTTCAGCTCGAACATTGCAAGCACTAACACTCATCTCCCCTCCTCTTGGTTTGCAGCCTAACTCAAAGGCTTTACTCTAGTTCAAAGGGGAGCAAGCTCGCCACCTTCTCACTTCCCGAGTGAAGGGCATGTGCCGTCCTTGGTGGGCTCATCATTCGATATGTGTGGTTGTGCTCCGGTGTGTTTGTTAGGTAGTCTCTTGAATACGTACAACATCCGGCCACTCCCTAGCCCACACCAACCGTAGCTGATCCCAAATTGCCTATCTCTTTTCCTAGGTGGCTGAGGCCACCCCATTTACATTAGGGACATTTAACTATACCGCTTTGCCCTAGATTTTTTACGTCCTCAAGTCCCCTTCAATCGTAATGTCCAAAGCCGCGAGTGTCACAAGAGATTCTAGTTCTGATGTGGGACTCCAAACGGCTTTTCCTAAAATCCTTGGCACGCCTCCATGCAGGGTAACCGGCGTTCGGGAGAGGCCGGACGCCCGAAACCGAATGCCGAACGTACGGGACCCCTTGGGGATGCTTTCGGCTGTTCAGGCCAAACACGAAAAAAAAAAGAAAATGAAAAAATGTATGTTATAACTTACATCGAAACTTAAATTAAACAAGAGTGTTACATTCAAATTTTTTACCAAATTTGAAACAAAATAAAATACAGAAAATAAAACTAATAGTCGAATAATAAAAATAAAAAAATAAAAAGAGAATTAAAATTAGTGAGAGAGGGCGCACGTTTTCGACATCGCCATCTTTGGCAATTTTTCATTTTTTTTTTAACATCGAAATGCCCTGAAAATTTGTTGATGTGTACTTCACATAATACAAAAAAGCACTAAAAACGTTGTAAGAAATAAAAAAAGTGTATAGGCCCTGCAATAAAGTGAGAACAAAAAGTAAAAAGTGAAAAAAAAAAACAAAATATTGAGTGGGCGAGAGCATGTTTTTACATCGTTTTTTTTTACGATTTTTAATTTTTACTTGGCTGAGTAAAATGACTTGAAACTTTATAGGCATGTACCTGCATTATAGACAACTCACAAAAAATAAATCAGAAATAAAAAATTATTCTTAGGTACCAAAATATTTTTTGGCGGGGTTGAACGTTGTCAGGTTCGAACTTCGAACAGGATCCTGAACGCTCGTATGTACGGAAGTCGATCCGGGGACCTCCATACATACAGGTTGGTGACCCTACCTCCATGTGTGTCATGGTGCTTTTTTAGGTTCTTTTGCAATCCCTATCTTAAACGAAAGCAGTGCTGGCCTGCAGGGTGGAAGGTTGGTATCGAAACCGACTCTTGCCAGTTCCAAGTAAGCACGATGAGGTGACGAGGGTATCGTAATGTACATGATCTTCTGCCTCCTCACACTCACGTAGGAGGAGCTCTACCTAGAATCGGTCAGAGCCAAGCTTCGCATGGCTGAAGTGGAACATACAAAGGGAGCAAATATGACATACGCTATGTCCTTGAGCTTCAAATGAATATCCTTAAAAGCAGGTAGTATGTCTTTATCTTTCGAGGTGAGATTAACCAATTGAAATGACGTTATTGCATACAGTCGTGGAGAAGGTCATAATTTACAAGAGCACTTTATTACTATGGTTGAGGAGGTAGAATCAAAGATTTGCCTAGTGTAAAATACCATTGTATTTGAGGGGTGAAAGACTAAATTGGAATTCCTAATCGACGTCGAGGTAGGTCAAAATATGTTTTAAAAAAAATATATATATAGAAATATGAATCGAAAAATCTCATAAGTATCGCTCTTCAAGCTTTTGACTTTAGAAAATTGTAAGGTAAAACAATTGATTCAGAAATTTATCAACATGTATATGATTCATGGGGAAAAAATAAAATATCTTGTTATTTAAGTTATTGTTTAAAAAACTTTTTATTGTTGACCTAATGAGAACTTACTATGAATATAATCACATATTTTATTAACGCGGTTGAAAATGTCAAACTTACTTTAGAAGTAAGAAAAGTGAGAATCTTTGAAACTACCTAATTAGTTTCATCCATTATACAAAGAGTCATCAAGAAATTGTAAAGGGCAGGGGAACATGACTCATCCATCTGTTACCGCCGATAACCAATTGCCTACAACACGCGTTTTTTATCTTTGAATGCATTTACCTTGAGTGTGGATAATAAACTTTGGAACATAAGGTTAGCCAAATGGTTGGCAATGAACGATGTTGTATGACTTAAAGGGAGGGATATATAATGATTGGCTTGAGTGATATAAGTATGAACAGAAAAATTCCCACGAGAAATAAAAGATGAAAAATATTCCATACAAAACAAATCCTTCATATTTATAAATTAACATTTCAATTTTTGTTTTATTTTAAAATTTACTTATTTGATAAATTCTCGTCTAAATATTAGTTTTTCCTTCTAACTACATCTATTTGTTCAAGATGGAATGAAAATCTGAACGAGTTTATGAAATGTTTTAATTTAACTTTTATTCAACTACAACCAGGGTAATCATTATTCATGACGGGCCGAACGCCCGAACGCAAAAGCCCGAACGTATCGGACCCTTTGGGGATGCATTCAACCGTTCGGGCCGAACGCGAACCCAAAAAAAAAAGAAAAAATAAAAAAAAAAATTAAAAACATCTATAAAAAAATATGTTACGTAAAAAAATAAAAATTAAATGAGATTTCCCTAAGCATTACATTCAAATTCCTTACCAAATTTGAAGAAAAAAAAATACGGAGAACGAAGAAGAATAATAAAAAAACAAAAAATAAAAAGAGAACTAAATTTAGTGAGTGCACGAGCACGTTTTCGACACCGCCATCTTTAGTGATTTTTTATTGTTTTTTGGCATCTCCTCGAAATGTCATGAAAATTTACAGATGTATACTTCTCATGGTACAAAAGCTACAATTTTTATTTTTTTTTAAATAATGAAATTGTTTAGACCGCACACTAAAATGAAAGTACAAAGTAAAAAGTGAAAACAAACGTGGGCGAGCACGTTTTGACACCGCCATCTTTGACGATTTTTTATTCTTATTTGGCTAGGCCAAATGACGTCAAAATTTATAGGCATGTATCTCACGTCATAGAGAGCTCAGAAAAAAAAATTAAAAAAAAAAAAGGCTTTGAAATAATTTTTGGCGGAGGCCGAACGCTGTCGGGTTCAGGGCCCCTTACGCCCATACGTACGAAGGTCGGCCTGGGGACCTTCGTACGTATGGGCTGGTGACCCTGATTACAAGAAATCCTTACTTAGAATGAGTGTCCAATTAAAATATTGCACGAACTCATCCAGACTTTCATTCCATATCTAGCATGCAGTTCAAATAAGAAGGGATACCACATTCTTGGAAGAAAAGTTTTCAAGTAAGACGGAAAATTTTAAAATTGTAATGACATTTTTTAAGATGGAATGAGAATTTGAAATTTAGAATTTAATTTTATTATAGAATGCTGGCAAAAGCTCTGGCAAACCGTCTAATGCCGATCGTGGAGACATCATTCACCCAACACAGACCGGCTTTGTCAAATGGTGCAGGATTCAGGACAATATCCTTCTGGTGAATGAACTTCTCAAACTAACAAGGCAAGATAAACAGAATGCGGTCGTTGTCTTCATTGACTTTGAAAAAGCATATGACCACGTGGACTGACTTTCTAGACAAATGTATGGAAAAATGAATATGGACCAGCATTTCGATGATGGACCGGAATACTACATCACAACGAAACCACGTGTCGAAGTCAACGGTAGGATAGCGCAGGCGTTTCCACTGCAACGATCGGTTGGCCAAGGGGATCCACTGACACCTTTCCTCTTCATCATCGTGATGGAAGCACTGACAACAAACCTCCGTGCCAACAGAGAGCTGAGGAAACTGCAGATCTTCGCTATCCCGAAAGACGCGATCGTTGTTTGCTCGATGTCCTGTCTCTTATGATGGATGCCACTGCAGCAAATATGAAAGAGATTAGGCAACTGTTTGACCGATTTACAGCAGTCTCAGACATGACGGTCAACTGGGGAAACAAGACCTTGGGGTGGTGGATCTACCACCAAGGAGTGCATCCACCGGAGCTACCGCAGGTTAAATGGCTCCCGGATATGACCCCGGTTAGAGTGCTTGGAATCAGGTTGACCGCAGTAGATAAACCAGCATCAAATGACGAATGGATTTTAAAGCCTGCTCTGGAAAAGTTAACCAACAGGAAAGACCGACACACCTCCCTTATCGGCAGAGCACTCGCGATCAACAATGTAGTACTCGCGGCCTTATGGTACAAATCAGCAATTTCGACCCTCAGCAAAGAGGCCGCTCAATCGCTTAAAAGACAATTGGTGGCCCTTCAAGGGAGAGGTGATGGTGAGCTCTTGAATGTCATTAGCAGAGTAGCCTGGTCTTCGGTGATTCAACCCAAGATCAAAGGGGGTCTGGGGATCCTGAACCCGGACACCTAGATTGCAGCATTAACAATCCAATGGGTCAAGAGATTGTTATTTTCTGAGCACCTCCCATGGTACGACCTGGCGTTGGAACAGATAGCCAGACTTGCCCCATAGCCACCGCAAGGACTGCCCTCTGACCTGTCTAGAAGACCGCTTTTGGACTGTGCCAAGGCATCCCCGGGTACAGCGAGACTCACCCCATGATGCAGCCCGTTTGGACTTGGTCAGAGATGACTTCTGGACCCTAGTCAAATAGTTGAAAAACAAAAACACAATTCTAAGCTAAGACATTGAGGCCGTTGGTTGGTCTCGTTATCTCATTGGAGTATAGCCAAGTGGAAAGGCATCGGTTTTTTATATGGACATGCAAAGGTTCGAATCCTTTTACTCCAGCGATTATTTCCAATTCAATTTTTGTTTTGAAAGCTGGCCAATTCCAAAAATTTATGGTAACTTCATTATGGTCATTAAGGTCTGGCGCCGACTTCCGTTGCCTGACCAACCTCCACCAACCAGGTGGGAGGAAGTGATGCGCAAGCCTTTTTTCGGGAACAGGAGAATAACAGACCGGCATAGCAGGGTGTATCGTAGCTCAGACACCCCGTGGAACAGTTGGGTAAAAAAAGGCATAATCCGAATAAAAGACATATGGGACATGGAAGCGGGCGGCTGGAAATCGGGACCGCAACTGAGAACTATACTAAAACACTGTCACAAGATTGAGGAGAACGCTCATCGGTTGACCGCTGCTGTCCCCCTTGACTGTCACAAGGTGTGAGCACTGCCCAGGTGCATACAACGTTTTCTCCAGAGGGTCCACATGACCGCGGCTGGGGGAGACACTCAAAGTCTGTATAAGGGACGCTGGACCCGCTTTCCAGCATGTGACGCTCCCCACCAATAGACCGAGCCTCTCCCCAGGTGCTAGTGGTGCCTGCTCTTATTAGCACCACTAACACTGGTGGGGGTGTGTCATTAAGAAAAAAAAAATTACTATAGAATGATTATTTAATTTTGGGAATTTTTTATGTTGATGTTGATAGGGATATATTCAGCAAGAATTATATGGAATGATCCGATCATATTAGTGTAAACACCGCTTATTATATGCTCTAACAGTGCAACCAACAAATTGAGGTTGTTTCACATAAATTTACAAATATCAAGAAGAAATAAGTTGTCGGCTTTATATCTATTTAGACTATCTCAAAAACCAATCGTTGAAGTGGACCTCGAGGAAGGAAGTTCCTCATGATCATGAGCGAAACCATCAAGATTGAGCGACAAAAGACAGGTAATTATTTATATTATGAGGATGATTACAGTTCCAAAGTGGACGAGGAAGTAAAGCAAGGTAGGAAAGTATTTAAAAAAACTATTAATAGTACTAAACCACCAGTATCTTTTTCATATATCAGTCGCGGGTGGTGTGGGAGGTTGAAAACATAAGGCGAGCGGTCGATTTAATTTATCAACGGCGGGCCTCCCTCGCTTAGCTACTGCGTTACCCGACGCGTTTTAGATTTCAAACGGCGAACGGTACAAGATATAGATGGCGACAGCTACGAAGTTAATCTTACTACAACAAAGATCGTTCGACAAACATCGGGGAACTATCGTGCTATAATCTCGATTTTCCAGCGAACACATAGGCGAAATTTGTCTTTATTTGAGCTGGCTTGAACGATCTATTATCTTGTAATCGAGTCAGTGAAGCTTTATAATCCTGACTTGCATGTGCAAAATGAACACATGAACGGCTTAGGAATTGTTTTGCATAGCTTACGCTCGAATGTTGCTTGTGAACTTCATGCGGGTGCATCAGCCCCTGCTGCCCTTCGCTTGACTTCACCTACCCTGTTTCTTGGAGTTGCTAAATCAGCCGCATCTCTAGATTCTCGCTTCGCTTTAGTCGCAGACAACTCAAACACTTTGCGTGCAAATATCCTTACTTAAAAGACGTCCGACAAACTCCCCTTGTTGCGGCACTAACTAACGTTAATCAAAGAAGGGTGGAGACTTTGTTGGATGAAGAATGAAACACTATGTTTCTGCCCTCTATTGCAAAGTGGGAAGAGGGCACCTTTGTCACCATTCAAATCCACCCCGAGCAATTATTAGCCTTAGCTTGGTTTGATGGAACTACAAAAGAAGCGGATACAAAAAATACAGTCAACTAGGTTTCACATAATAAAAACTTTAAACCGGTTTTAAAGAATGTTGTATCAGTATTTAAGAAAGCTTCATATTGTGCTCTTGTTCATGTAGGATATTTGATCGCCATCTCTAAGATTGTGAATGAACTATTGTTTGAACAAGTACTTGAATAACCAAAGTAATTAACATATCTAAGGGTAACAGGTGTTAGGAACGAGCTGAACACCCGAACGTACGTGACTTCTCGGGGATGCGTTCGACCATTCGGGTGGAACACGGAAAAAAAAAAAAAAAAATGTTATGAAGAAAAATAGCATAAACAAGATTTGCCCGAGCATTACATCCAAATTCTTATCCAAATTTGAAAGAAAAATAAAATACAAAAAATGAACTAATAAGAAAAATAAGAAAAAATAAAAAAAGAATTAAAACTAGTAAGCGAGCGCACGTTTTTGACATCGCCATCTTTTGCGATTTTTCATTTCATTTTGGCACATTTAAATGTACTGAAAACTTACGGATGTGTTCTTGATATAATAGGAAACGTATTTAAAAATTATCAAAACGTAATAAAATGATTTAGGCCCCACAATAAAGGAAAAGAAAAAGAAAAAGGTGAAAAAAAAAACAAAAGAGTGAGTGGGCGAGCACGTTTTGACGCTGCCATTGTTGGCGATTTTTATTTTTTTGTTCGGCTCATCATAATGTCACCAAACATTATAGGCAGGTCCATCACATCATAGGAAAGATAAAAAAAAAAAACAGAAAAACAAATTTATTTTCATACCTGAAATATTGTTTTGGCAAGGGTCGAACGCACGTACGTAAGACTCGGAACGGGCCTCGAATGCCCGTACGTACGGAGGTTGGTCGGGGACCTCTGTACGTACGGGCTGGTCCGTGTACATATCAATACATGCACGACGTTTTCGAAAAGAAAAGCAAAAGAAGTGTCTGATAATAAGGCTATACTCAACATCGCCAACTGCACAATCCCTTCTTCTTAATACCTCCTCATCCAAACAGCCTCCAAGGATAAATCCGAGGATAAAGGATTGCGGATATCGCTCATAGTGCTAAGGACTACTTTATCAAAGTTTGTCTGTTCGTACAAAAGTGTGTTGAGTTCAATTCTCATATCTAGAGATTTTCATACTATTATGTAACTGATATTGGATCTAAAGTATTTTTTCAATAAAATTGATTATGAAGGTGTGACAGACGATATTGGCCCTACCGATTCCACTAGATGATCATTGTATAACAATTAACACTAGTTGAATTCATGTAATTGGAATATTTATGAATGTCCCCATAGAGGTAGGATGTGTTCATACGTTGTGCATTGTGTTGCTGCTGGATGTTCATACTTACAATGTATTATTAGCATTACCTTTGATTTTTGTTGTATGTGCTCAATTACATTTGGACAATTGGCAAGTCTCTTTCATTAATATGGATAGAAATCACAGTCCAAGTTAAAAAATAAAAGTGACCTCAATACATTCCTCATTAGAATGATTCCTTGGGAATGATCGAACACAAACAAGTGTAGACATACACCGCCACCCTGAGAACCACAAAATCAATTCGTATGATAAGATTAAGAAATGAGGATATATTTGTATGAAGGTTTTGGATCGCTTTTTCTTGCATTTTGTGAGGATCTCGTAACTTTTGTTGCGAGTCTCAAATACAATCAATCTCTTGGAACTCTTATAAGACTACCTTATCCATCCATGAGCATTACAACCAGTTCGCAAGTTTTTATGATTTGTCCCATAAGCTCCCTAACCCTCTAACTTAATGCGATTTGTCCCAGAAGTCTGGGATTTAACAGACACCTTAACCATGTTGACTGGGGTAGGGGTGACTCCTTCCTTTGTAGGTTGAGAATAAAAAGTCATAGAGATGCTTAATTCAATTCAATCCGAACTATTTGTGATTAACTTTTCGATACGAGCAAGTAGTTTATTTTTTATATTGCCACTATGAGGCATATTTTATCTATTGTTTTTTCTTATTTATCATTATTAAAATATGTGGACATGCATTTTCTTTGAGATTGTTATCTTATATCTCTCCTTAAATACACCACGTACAAAATGATTGATGTATGCTTAGCGGAAGTCTCCATTCTCTTCGACACAAATATCATTGTTATAAATATTATCGAACCTTATATTTAAAATGAGAAACTCTCGCCTATTAGTTGTAAGTTGTAAATACACATTTCGGCAAAAGTGAACCTTTTGTTTGTTCATTTTTTGTATTGAAGCCGAAATTCATGTTGGCAATGTGAACGGAGGAGTGACATAAATGAGAATAAATTGATATATTCATTTGTAAGTGTTGTTTTTAAAGTTTTATGCAACACAAAAAGGCAGTGTTACGAGATCAATACGATGCTAGAAAACGTGATACTATAAATTGCGGGTTGGAGGATTCGACCCATCAACTTGCAACTTATAACCAGGTCTATGTCACCTACTGACCCTCCGCCTCCGCACCCCACCTCACCCCACCCCGTCGCACACTGAACTCCTTGGAAATCAAATTATTCCCTTTTGGTAGTTTTCAAGGTAGCTTTTTAGAGCTGCTCTGCAAGTAAGAATAAACTTCGGGTTTGCTCTTATCAACTTGCAACTTGTAACAGTCGCAATGACACTTCCTTACCCTCTCTTCCACCACCTCCCACGCCAGTACCCTTTACCCTTGGAAATCATATCCAACACATTTTTCGTGAAAACTAAACATTTTGTACAAACAGAACGCAGTAAAAAAGCTGAAATGTTTTTTATAAAAAAATAGTTTTTTGGGATATTTTAAGGGTACACAAATTGTTTGGGTTGGTAAAATTTGAAAAAAAAAAAACAGTTTTTTTTAGGATAAAAAAAAAAAAGGTGAAAATTGTAAACTAGGTATCCGTTTTAAGCATTACTTGAAAACTTGGTGTATTATTGAGCCATGTCATTATTAAGCTTTCAAAATTAATTTCTGCGAGAACATAAGAACAAAAGAAAGAAAAACCAACGAACCTTACTCGGTTGGTATACCCACGAACTACTGAAATACATGTCCAAGTTCGAAAGCCATATGTAATCAGATGACCAAAATAAAATTATTTTGAATTATTTCGAGTCGATTCATTCAATGATAGGTGTCAAGTTCGTCATGTTTTTTTTTTGAAAAAAAAAATAAAGAAAACTTAACAGGTCCCAGAACAATAGGTAAAACATTTATAAAAAAAAAACATATGTAGAGTTTTCCATCTGGTGTGGGTGAGTGATAGTCTACTTTGATTTTGTTTAAGGTGGATTATCACTTACAGTGTAATCAGTGAGGGGATTCTACAGACTGTTGAGGGTTCAGCCTTCTGATGAGTCGGTGAAACTCCGACGAAACAGTTTGTCACAGCCCCTCGTTTGTTGTCCTCTTCTCCCTCTCTGCCTACGGTTTACCGGGCAGTTCTATTTGACGATATATATATATTGTGTTGAATCTCAAATATTCCAATGAATATAATATTTAAACTTGTAAAGCATCAATTACTGGATTACTGGATTGATCCTTGCCCGACCGTATACGACCCTTCCCGATAGTGTTCGAGCTTTGCTCGACCCTCCCTGTCCCTTTCCCAACGGTAACCCCCCGCCTTCAAGTTTAGTATTTTTTTTTTTTTTTTTTTTAACACAATGATCGATGACTTTCTTTGCTTGCCTAAGTATTTGACTGTGACATTGTTGAGTTTGCTCACTTGTCACGACAACACACTTTTATAACCTCGTAAATAATGGTTGGGGTCGGGGTGCATGCAATTTTTCTTTTAATCAATCAGTTAATTAATCAATCAAATCAGTCATTTAAGCAATCAATCAATATTAGAACTGAAAGAAATAGAGTTTTTTCAGTCCTAAGATTGATTGATTGGTTAAGTGATTGATTTGATAGATTGATTGATTGGTTGACTGATTGTTAAAAAAAAAAAAAAAAAAAGGTCCAGGCCTGACCCTTCTTCTTCTTCTTCTTTTTCTTGACATGTTTCTCTTCTACTTTTTTTTTTTTTTTTTTTTTCTTCTTAACAGCCATTTCGTCAAAACGGACATACTATATTTTTTGGACGAAATTAAAATTGAGTTTTTGGGCCGAAATACGGTCCAAAATTTTGGCTCCTGGGGGTCCGACGTTCCTAGAACGTCGGACCCTATAGATGTATCTTGTCCCGAGCTGCGACCACATACATCTAGGGGGTCCAACATTCTAGGAATGTCGATGTATCTTGTCCCGAGCTGCGACCACATACATCTAGGGGGTCCAACATTCTAGGAATGTCGAACCCCCAGGAGCCAAAAATTTGGACCAAATTTCGGCCCAAAAACTCAATTTTAATTTCGTTCAAAAAGTATAATATTTCTGTTTTGATGAAATGGTTGTTTTTTCTAAAAGGCAGGGCGGAAGCTGAAACTGTTTGGAGAGAGATGTATGGCCTGATGTCGAGCTATGACATCAAGGAGATGTTTACATCGTTGCCCCACCACGCAGTATGCTCGACTGTGGAATGACTACTGCAGCAGTGGGAGAAGAGAGGCGTCCATAAGCTAAGCCTTAGCAGGAGAGGACGGGTTATTGTCCTTGGCCACAGAAGTTTAGGACCTGGGTATGTGTGAGTGAAGTTTTCCCAGATTACACAAATGGTTAGCTTCGAGTTGGACAATACCTACATCATCAACTGGGCAACTATCATGAAGCAGAGCGTGGCGATCCCCATAGGGAAGAACTCCAGCCCGACGCTGGCCTACATACTATGTGTCAAGTATGAGGGTGATTTCCTCACATCTCTAGGTGCGG
This sequence comes from Chara braunii, assembly GCA_003427395.1. NCBI lineage: Eukaryota > Viridiplantae > Streptophyta > Charophyceae > Charales > Characeae > Chara > Chara braunii. The sequence goes on along the minus strand of BFEA01000264.1, from coordinate 999,430 downwards.
ACCACCGGCTCGTGTATGGAGTCAGGCTCGTGGACGATGTCACATTGGCAGTTGCATGCGACATGGAAGATTTGGAAAGTGTATCAGCAGCAATGGATGTCCACCGCAGGTTTGCAACAGCATACGGGGAGCAACTGAAGTTGGTTCGGACTGACGATGCTTCCAATTCCTAGGATTTTCATGGTACTAGAGTCTCATCGATACCTGGGCCCATCAGATTCCTTATTCGTCTCAGACACAAGAATGAAGACTAAAATTTTGAGGAACCTCTTCCTTTCAGATGTTTCCAAGACTACAGCTCATACTCAGAGAAGAAGTTGAAAGTGAGAACAGTGACGGCAACGCTCTACAAAATCCAACATCATGCAAGCAATCTGGCGACAGCAGTCCCTGCGACATTGTCCATCAATATGGAGCTCAAGCACCGGGGCTACCCCCCGACGCTCTTCTTCGACACTCTGGCTAGGTTTGCTAGAGCCACCGGTTCGATCAGGGCAGCGATGGAGATGCTGACTGGGCAACTGGTTACACGACTGTATGCAGACTAATGATACATACTAAAGGCTAGGGGGCCGAATGGGTGTACAATAGGGTGGTGGGAAGTACGAGTGTACAGTAGTAGGAGGTTAATAACCCGTTAAACTCGGATGTATAATAGGGTGATGGGAAGTACGGGTGTACATTAGTACGGCCTTAGTAACCCATTAACCCGGGTGTGCATTAGTGAGATGTAGGGTGAACAGGCAGGCCTGATGGCAAGAGTTAGCGGGCTAGTCCCGGTAATTAGGACCTCAACGATGTGGAAGTTGAGTGGTTTGTTCTTTTCGTATGTCTTTTCTTTCTTTTCTTTCTTTCACTTTCTCTCCTGTTCGTTTTTGAGAAACCATGCGGGAGGCGAGGCTGTTTTGGGTACCAGACCGTTGGGTAGTAAGATGGGAAGGAGTCCCTGCGTTATACGAGGAATATCCCGTAGTACACTGCCAAGCCGGGTTGTACCAGGTGATAATGCATAGGCACAAGAGGAGACGGGGAAGCTATGGGTTGGTTGGAATGGACTGAGGTCGAGTAGTGAGAGAAGGTGAGCGGTGTGTAGGAGTTCCCCAGGTGATTAGCACCCAGGGCCAAGACTGAACTCCCCAGGCAGTGACGTGAGGCGTAACGAGCTGGCAGGAAAGGAAGGCGTATAGATGTATAGACAAAGAGTGGTCTACCTTACACCCGACAGGGACTGTAGAGCCGCGCGAGCAACCGGTACACGTGGAGCAGAGGGAAATATAGCACACTGGGTGCGCACGTGAGGGAGCGATAGCGGCTCTACGCAAGGGCCTACCTAGCCTGCAACGGTACGCCACGGGAGAATCCCAGTCAGTTACTGTGACGTGTGGTGGCACGCATGTGGAATTCTTATTATCAAAGGGCAAGGCCAGAACGACCCTCTTGCTCAGGCGGTGAGGTTCGCCCCTTGAGAAGCCCAGTGCACAGTCGGGAGAAACACGTCGGGGAATGTGCGCGTTGAGCTGTTGAAGTCCGTGTAGGTGCTGCCTGCCAAACCTTTAGACATGGACGC
>BFEA01000264.1:960669-974138 GCA_003427395.1 Chara braunii | reverse complement strand
AAGACACGCCAAGGTCTCTCGAAAGCGACATGATAGGCTATTACGAAAACTATGGAGTCCCAGCCTATCAAGTTCATCCCAATAATAGGCATCGTGCCCGTATCGATCAAACCATGGTCAAAACTCTTTCGACTGTGACCCAACTCGTTTCATTAAAAGTTGTATTTGAAATCGTCAGGGGCCGTCGTCACGCAATCTATTGTCTATTGATATACTGTTTCCTTTATTAAAGATGAACAAGACAGGCATTCAAGGGTTAGAGGGGTGTAGCCAAGAAAAAGTATCGAGGAGAATGTCGAAGTCCAAAACCGCGAAACACCGGAACTAACTAGAGAGACAGGAAATTAACGAACTTAAGAACCAGGAACAAATCGATTCCCAAATGAGGCAAGGGAAAAGGTCATAAACCAGAGGAGAATGTCGAAGTCCAGAACCGTGAAACATCGGAACTAACTAGGGAGGCAGGAAATTAACGAACTAAAGAACCAGGAACAAATCGATTCCTAAATGGGGCAAGGGAAAAGGTCATAAACCAAAGAGACAGAGAAAAAAGTGTGCCCAACCTAAAGGGGTGAAACCGAGCTCAAGAACAATGAAGGTACCAGACTCGAATCTTAGGCATAAAGTGGTTTGAGTCCCCGACAAGATCACTACACAACCCTACGCCTCTGTGGCTTAAGGAACAGGTTAAGACTTCAGACAAAAACAATCTCATGCCCCCACACCAACGCGACCAAGGTGCCCCCTACCTACTCAGGCCAGCATGGCCCAAATTCAGCAGAAAACTAAAGTGCCCCCTTCCTATACAGGCCATCCTAGCCCAAATCTCAACGCTAAGGAACTCAATTTATCCCACTCTGTTAAAAAATTAACCCGATTACCCCACGGCCCACCAAATTTAAAAGAAAAGCAACACAATGATTTTATAAAGATCTCATCAAGAAATCCTTGAATGCCCAACTCCACCTTCATCGTGGAAAGAAAGGCAACCTCCGCCTCAAACATGTCCGTGACCCTTTTAGCATGATGCATGAACAGGTCAACCACTGTCATCTTTTGTTTCTTACTAACATATGAGCAATCATCTTGCAGACTATAAAAGCACAAACTCTTGGTCAAGACAACTATTTGGTTTTTGTGAACCGCAACGCATCGGACACCCACCGGCCACCCAAATTTTGAATGGTGCATCAAAAAAAAAAAACAGGAGTCAAATATGCTTAGTGCATTCGAGGGACAGACTGGAATCGTAGCATTTCTCAAAACCAACAAGGATCCCCTCCGCCTTTTGCAAACATGCATTGTCCTCAATTTGATACTTAATAAAGACGGACACATAATCGATAAGGGGGATCAACAGAAAAATTCCCACGAGAAATGAAACTTGAAAAAACATTCCATAAAAAAAAAATCCTTCATATTTATAAATTATAATTTCAATGTTTATCCAATTTTAAATTTTTTATTTTTATTTGATAAGTTCTCGTCTAAATATGAGTTTTTCCTTCCAACTACATCTATTTGTTCAAGATGGAATGAAAGTCTGGACGAGTTTATGAAATATTTTAATTAAACTTTCATTCTATTACAACAAATACCTTTTAATTTAGATTGGATCAACCTATTTATGACTGAAAATCCATACTTGAAATGACAATCCAATTTAAATATTTCATGAACTCATCCAGACTTTCATTTTATCTCTAGCATGCAGTTCAAATAAGAAGGGATACCCCATTCTTGAAAGGAATGTTTTCAAGTAAGATGCAATTTTTTAAAATTATAATGACATTTTTTAAGATGGAATGAACATTTGAAATTACGAATGTAATATTACTAAAGAATGATTATTTAATTTTGATTTTTTTTTTTTTTGATACTATGGACCAACAGGCGATCCTTGCCCAAAGACATCAGAAAGGTGAACTCGTAATAAACACAGAGTAAATAGGCAATGGCCGAGTCGGAAGGTTTGCCCGTTGAGATACCTACTTCTCGCTGAAGAATAGACTCACTTACTCGAATGAGTGTGTGATGCAAATCGAAAAGTACGAAGTTCCTTATGAAGTCGAAGTCTGCAAGCTCCCAACCCTCTTTCTTCTTACCTCTCAAAAGTTTGACGTCTTTGCCCCGATTCTTAAGTAGCACTCTCTTTACCTTCTTAACCTTAAAAAAATCAATACTTATTCCAAAGCATCCAAGATAGACGCGTGGGGGAGATTGTAGAACATTTACTTCAAGTCAAATGTCGTCGTAAGCGAACACCTCCTTCCTTTATGATATTGCTCTTATTCATCTCATTCGAAAATTCACTTAACAAATCGATATTTTCAAATTAAAATATATATATTTTTGGCAGTTCTCAAACGCGTGGGAGAGCTTGTGGAACATTTACTTCAGGTCAAATGTCTTTGGAAGCAAAACATCTTCTTCCTTTATGACATTGTTCTTATTCACCTCATTCGAAAATTCAATTAACAAATCGATATATTTCAAATTAAAATGTAATTTTTTTTGCAATTCCCACAACAGGGTTTTGAACGCACGAGAAAATTTTCGACACCCTGATACACATCATCAAAAAAAGAGGGACATATAGAATGTCACTTATGCACATCTTTGTGTTTAGAGACAACATAAGTCTTCCCAATCTCGCCCTTAGCATCCCACTTTGCCAACTGTTGCACGCCCTAATGCATATACAGCTCCTTAGCATTTCTTAGCAACAAAGGTTCATCTACATCAACTTTGCCTAACCTTGAATTGCAACAAAAAAACTCATCCATGCCCTTTTGGTATTGCATTGGACTGCAGACAAATATATCCCCTGGATTACGCATCAGACCATTCATCCTCTTCATCCAGGATATTATATTATCCTAAGTACACGCGGCAAAACTTTCACATAAAATCGTCAAACAACCAGACAGATCCTTCCTTTGAAAGTGAGGTACATCGGAATCCAGACCAACTAACGAACCGGTAATTTGTTGCCTCATTCTAGTTGTAACGTCGTTTCTATTCGGCTTGACAATATTCTTTAACATAAAAATTCCCACGAGAAATTGAAGTTGAAAAAAACATTGCATAAAAAAAAAATCATTCATATTTATAAATTATCATTCCAATATTCATCCATTTTTTAAATTTTTAGTTTTATTTGATAAGTTTCCGTCTAAATATGAGTTTTCCCTTCCAACTACATTATTTGTTCAAGATGGAATGAAAGTCTGAACGAGTTTATGAAATGTTTGAATTAGAATTTTATTCTACTACAACAAATATCTTCTAATTTAAATTGGATTAATTTATTTATGACTGAAAATCCTTACTTACAATGACAGTCCAATTAAAATATTTCATGAACTCATCTTGACTTTCATTTCATCTCTAGCATGCAGTTCAAATAAGAAGGGATACCCCATTCTTGCACGGAAAGTTTCTAGTAAGACGAAAATTTTAAAAATTGGAATGACATTTTTTAAGATGGAATGAAAACTTGAAATTAAGAATGTAATTTTACTATAGAATCATTAGAATGATTATTTAATTTTGAGAATTATTGTTGTTGTTGCTATTACATAGCCAACCAAGGTTTTCCTCCCACTCATTCATGAAGAAGAAGATATAACCGTCAATTTACTAGCCTATTAAATTTGATCATGTAAAATAACTCGATTACCACGAGTCGAACGAAGACATTAAATCCCTTATCTCGGATAACGAAAAACGGAGTTGTAAAAGAAGAGGAAGATGAGTCGAGATCTAAATGGGAAGAGGTTTCGAAAACTAACGGATAAAAGTCAGTAAAAACATCTGTTATCTCGACAGTGCCGACACCCGTTGGCAACTGACGAAAGTTTGCCACATTCGGAAAAACTCCCTATAACTCAACCGACCTTTCAGCCTCGTCGTTAGTGTTGCCAACCTCTTTAGAAGCATCATTACTGACATCATGTACCTCGCATGCATATTTCGAAGTTTGACCCTTATGGTCTTCAAAGATTTTTTTGCACGAGCTTCCGCCAATCCAAAGTTAGTCTTTTTGAACTTACCTGCTTTAACACCTTCCTCCTTACATAGAGGTTCCAATTCAATCTCCCTTAGCATTCGAAGTTATTTTTTCTGCTCCTTGACATATTCCACCTAATCGTTGATTTCTGTAGGGGTAGATTTGTCGGAAGACTCCTTCTTCATCCGTGCGTTGGCCCTCGTGGAGACGAAATTACCACCCGTTGTTCCAAGGGTCGCTTTAATCTCTTTCTTTGCCGACCGCATGGTGACGTATTCCAAGCACTCCTTCAAATTAGTACCTCCATCACTTTTAGTATTTTCTTCGATAACCATTAGTCCGCTCATATGCTCTTCAAACTTCTTGACTTGCTTCTCGACCTGCATCCTTTTGATTTCAGCTTCAGCACGCTTTTCCTTGAGGGTTTCAACCTCAATGTTGGCCAGTCGATGTAAACTTTGCAAGTTAGGATATTCACTTTCCACATGTCACTTTTTTCTAACGTTATCAGTCCATCGCGGTTTCGAAGTACCATGGTTAGAGCAATCAGGCGTTTGCATCACCACAAAAAAACGCTTGTTACCTTGTCTCAATGCTTCCTCCTTCCATTGGCTAGCTTCAACAATCACGTGCTCCTTCTGATCACGTAACGAATGCTCCTCTTTTCTCAATCAAACGATTGCTCGCTCACACTTCGTCTTCATATAAACGGATTGTTTCAGTTCCCCGATCTCCTCCTTAAGAGCAAGAATCGCATCTTCGTTTCCTTGCTTGTCAGCAACCCGTCTATGTAGATCCATAATCTCCTTCTGCCCAAGGATTTAAAAAAAAAACAAAAAAAAGTTTCACCTGCTAGATACAATGGATCCATTCTTCGGGTCTCGCTGCACTACTTTTCATACGCAAAAACAACAAAAAGTATGAGAAAAGTCATATAAACCTCCCCGCAAGGAAACCTTTGTATTAATTTACCGCCAAACGAGAAAAAAATATCGCAGGCCTGAAAATCAATTGTGGTGTCATTTTTGCACCCTGGCTGGCCTAGTAATGACCGCCGTGTAAAAATGGCAGTTAAAAGTTTTGTAAGGTGTAAAAATTACGCCGAAAGTGATTTTGAGGTCAGCGGCACCTTTTTCCCTGTTTAGGGAGAAATGGTCGTGGCGGGGATATTTTATGAATTTTCCAACTTTTCCCAAAAATTAAGGTCGTGTACTTTTTCATGTTCTAGGGGAAGATTCATTCTCATTTTGCACATTTGGAGAAGTAGTGCAGAGATCTGTGAATGAAGTCACTCGTGCTCTTCCAGTTGGGTTGTTGTTTGCTCAAACATGAATCTACTTTTCTGACTTGCATGATGCCTGAATGTGGATATGTTTTGGACGAGGTTTAAAAAACCGATTGATCTGTTTTTCTGCATCTCGACAGAAGACGCATCCAGATTTGGATCTATCTTCTCTGCTCCCGGGGGCCAAGTCCCACTAGCACGAGTTTGGTTTTTATTTCTATACCGACGCGGGTGGCACCGTGGTAAACCATTTCTAAGTTTTTTTATGAATTAAGAAAACCGTGTAGAAAGGTCTTGGAATGATGACAATTTGCCATGGAGTGTCGTTGGGCGTTGCTCCACTTCACCAAATATGGAAAATGACAATGTATTTTTGGCCTGTACATGAGAGAATACATCCCCATAGTTTGGGACTGTGTAACATCGTGTTCGGGTTTGGTGACCGAACCCGAACGTTCGGGACCGAACGCGAACGAGCGACGAAACTCTCCGAATGTGAACATTAAAAAAAAAAAAAAGTTCTCAAAAAAATCTGATAAACATATATGTTATGTAAAATAATAATACAAACAACTTTTGCCTTGGAGGTATGGTCAAATTCGTAACCAAACTCGAGTTAAAAATAAAATATATATATATATATATATATATATATATATCGTCAAATATATATATATATATTTTTTAATATGTTCTGCCGAACACGTTCGGGTGGCGTTCGGTCGAACACCTGAACATGTTCGGACGTTCGGAAAAGCTCCGAACATGTTTGGTGTGCTACATAGGTTTGGGAAAAATCATATTAAAACCTCCCCACGACAAAACATTTATATTCATTCTCTCTCAAATGGGAAAAAAAGTGTCGCAGGCCTCCAAATCACTTTGGGCGTCATTTTTTCACCCTGCAAAACACTTTTCTGCCATTTTTACATAGCGGATGTTACCGTCCCAGCCAGGGTGCAAAAATGACACCAAAAGTGAATTTGGCACTTGCGACACTTTTTTTCCAGTTTGGGGGGAAATGGATACAAAGGTTCTATCGCGGGGAGGTTTCATGACTTTTCCCCATAGTTTTTGGCTTTCGTGTATGTGGTGAGAAGCGCCAAAGGCTATGGAGTGGTCGTCTACTCAGAAAGCATTTGTGTGTGCACACACACACACACTCACACGCACACCTAAGAAAAATGGTCTACTTTACTGACACCAACCTTGCAATCATAGAAGACTGTCGGTCCAAACCCTTGACAAGAACGGTAGTAAGTATGAGAAACTAATATGACAGTTATAAAACCCACTCTACACACCCACTCAGCCATGGACACCCAATGGCATCTGGCGAGTCCTTTTCCATCAGTCAAACGAGTCCTGGGCAGACTCTCGGGGTTCACCCTCCTGATGAAATTTGTTTTGAACGGTGAAAGTCGGACGAAATAGTCTGGCACAGTCATGCTTTTTTTGAGTGTGTAGTGAATATGAACACACCCACACACCCACACACACCCACACCCACACACCCACACCCACACCCACACCCACACCCCCCCACACACACACAAAGGGAGAGAGAGAGAGAGAGAGAGAGAGAGAGAGAGAGAGAGAGAGAGAGAGAGAGAGAGAGAGAGCAGTCAACTCAGATAGACACACTCTTCTCGCCTTTTTTTTTTAATTCTGGCCCTTACCAATTTACGAACTGGTTTTCGTAACTGACCCATCAAAACACCGGCCCGGAATGAAAACCTCTCCAAGGATGAGGAAGAATACCTAGGACAGTTGATGGTCAATGAGAGGGTGAGAAAGATCTAGCGTCCTACTACTTGCACGACAAAAAAAAATGAGACCTCCCCACGACGAAACCTTTGTATCCATTTGCCCCCAAACGGGGAAAAAGGTGCCGCAGACCCTAGTCATCTTTGCACTCCGGGGTCGGGACCCACATGCGCCGTGTAGTTTAGTTGGGCGGCGGCAGCGGGTGGCGTCGGGGGGGCAGCGGGTGGCGTCGGGCGGCTGCGGGCGGCGAATCCTGGATGCATGATGGACCCGGATCGGACGTGCGCACAGTCAACCCGTGCGAATGTGAGAAGAGCGCAGGGTTTCCAAGTCTTTTGGACATTTGTATCGGCTGAGACGTGGTTTGGGAGGAGGCGAGGCCGTGTTCTGCGTGGTAGAAAGCTATTCCAAAAAAAGTGCGATCGACAACGACCGCTGTCCTCTGTGGTGATTGTTTTGGTGGAAAGTCCGCGATTTACTGCAGTCCTCTGCATTGATTGTTTTGGTGGAAGGTCCACGATTTTTGGCCACTTTGAAGTTATGGATGGATGTTACCGTGATTTTACCGCCAGAAAACGGAAGATGATTCCGAATTGAGGTTGGCCACCAACCAGCAGAAGCCACGCCCACTGACAGCCAAGCAGGTTTCCAGATTTTCACGCCCCCCACACATGGCACACTGTAGAAAACTACAACTCCACGGTCCATGCCCCCGACACGTGGCACACTGTAGAAAACTACAACTACTCAGTCCATGCGGGTCCCAGCCCCCTGCTGGGCCGATAAAGGCCTATGTGTAAAAATGGCGGGAAAGTGTTTTACAGGGTGCAAAAATGACTCCGAATGGGGTCTGAGGCACCTTTTTTTCCCCATTTGGGGGAAATGGATACAAAAGGTTTCGTCGCCGAGAGGTCTTATGACTTTTCCCAAAACACAATTACGACCGTCCGATCCCTTTGCTATCTGCGGCCCAAAACAGCGTCGCACACACGAACGGTCCTCATTCCTATAATACGCAGAAAGATTGCTACCGTAGTGGGACTTGGCCTCGGCAGTGCTGCATTCCTCCTCTGGATGTCGAACCCTAGGGGGGGCCAAGTCCCACTCAGTACCCCAACCCCAAATCTCAACTTCTGACCGTAGATTACGAAATCTCAACTTCTGACCGTAGATTACGATGATCAGAGGCCAGAAATGAGGAATCTGGGACTTGTCCCCGGGGGCAAGGTCCCGCCTGCGCAGACTGTCCATTTCTCACCGTCGACTATGGAGATCGACGGTTACGAGAGAATATTCCGGCCGAGTCCTTTTTTTTGTGCTTTTTTTTTGTGTCTTTTTTTCGTCCCTTTTTTTTGTCCCTTTTTTTTGTGTCTTTTTTTTTGTTTGGTGTCCTTCGGTGCAGAAGCCATGTCGTTTGGCGCGCTGTGTATAGAAGTAACAGGGTCGGCGATGCCTGTGGAGGTGTTCCTCTGCATTCGGATGATGGAGTAAATCGTGCGTGGCGCGCAGTGTAACTCCCGGGCGACGGAGAGACTGTCGGTCGGGTCTTTTTTCGGTTTCGGAAACGGGCGAGGATTTTTCTTATTTTTTTTATTTTTTATTTTTATTTTTATTTTTAAGCGCCGAGGATTTCCATTATTGTTATTGTTTGTTTTTCTTTTGAAAAGCTGTCTTCTCCTCATCGGAGTATTTGGAATTATTCAGTGATACGCTGTCGCGCCGTCTTGCCACGTGGCAATCAATGCGATAAATATACAAACATTATTTATTTATTACTATACTGATGTGCAGAGAACGTGGTCCGAGTCTAATCAGCACCCAGCAGAGACTACGTGTCATGTCAAGCGCCTTGGTCGTTGATATGCAGAGAACCTGGTCGGCTTCATGTGGATTGATGCACTGCATTTTGCGTACAGCTTCGCGCGATTCATTGTGTCGATTTTGGGTGTCTGTGACCGTCCGTAAGTGAGCCAACGGTGATCGGGTTCATGTGAACGTTGGCTCCCTCACCTCCCTCTCTTGCAAAGATTCCCCTTTTCATTTCCAAGATCATCTGTGTGCGAAGATTCGGCGATGGCGTTACGTTGGGGAGAGAGAGGGGGCTCGGCCGCCGTGAGTGCCTTGGACGCGGGCCTCTCTGATGTCGATCTTCGGTCCAGCCGACGGTGCTCACCAACAACACTCCTTGGCTGCTTCGTTGCGGCAACGGTAGGCTTGTCGAGTGCTTTCCTTCTCCTCCTCCTCCTCCTCCCCCCGCTCCTCCCCCCGCTCCTCCCCCTCCCCCCGCTCCTCCCCCTCCCCCCGGTCACTTCTTCTGGCCGCCAAAGACATTCTTCGAACTCCCGCCTTCTGAACAGTTGGGCAACAAATCTTTCTGCGTCTTCTTTGTCTACCAAGCGAATACTCAACACGGGGACATTTCCGTCGTCGACCGAGGATAATGCTCTCGGGCAGACGGTAATTGGAGGTCACCCACAGTCACCATGGGATTGGAATACCTCCTCCTCCCTAGATATCGGCGAATCAAGAACGCTAGAGAATTACGCAGCTGGTTCGATCTGCAGGAACGTCATTCGGAACCTAGTCGTTGCTCCCGACACCTCTGAGGTGTACTACATACGGGACGAGGAGTGCGCGTCCCAGCGAAGTCGGTGGTATGTTTGTAGAACTTTTGATGACGATGGAGGTGGTTCGACGGGTGACCAAAGGTCCCAATCTGGATGCTTGATTGACTCCTCGGCGGATGAGATTCAAGGAGATCGATTCGTGTTTCTGCAAGGCATGGACCTCTCCCTCGACCAGACGCACCTCATTCTCAGCTTGACTTCGTCAGCACAGGCCGAGCGCGAAGGGTATAGCGCGCTGGCGCTTCTGCGCACAAGCTACCCAACTGGGCAGGGTGTGGAGAAATACCCCGTGCGGGGATTTGTTGGCAGCCTGGCATTAGCTCGGAGAAAGGACACGCTGTACCTGGCGGTGACTGTTGGTGCAAACGATAGCGGACTCCGGTATGTCGGCGTTGGGGAGTGGGGGGCACCCACAATGGGCCGCCGTGACTCTGAAATCAGTCCGAATCCCGTCGAAGTGAACGAATGGAGTGCAGGGATGACACTCAGTCCGAGAAGTTTCCCGTATGGAAATACGGGCATGTACGTGGTAGACAAAAAGCGTAGTTCGCTGACGGCCTTTCTGCTGATGAACGACTTGACGAATGGAAGTATCGCAGGGAATGCGACCAGCACAGGCTTGCGCGATATGGCATTCATGAGTGATAGGTGCAGCATCTTCATTTGCGGCAGTAATGACGGGACAGGGTATATCCGTTGGATATATAACAAATCTCCTCAATTAAGTTTCGAGAGCAACGAGACGCTGGCGGTCTACAACAGCGCAGAGGGTATTGCGGGACTTGCCCTCCGCGAAAACGACTCGCATGTCATTTTGTATGTTGGGACTAGGGATGGTGACCTGATCGCGGTGCCCATTAACAAGTCGGCACTTACTTGCCCCTCACAGACATCTGATGGATCGCCGCCGGCCAATTCCCCATCAAGCCTCTCATCACCATCACCTGCCTCTCATTCTCCCCGTCAGGCGGACGGTGGTCCAACACCGGCAGTGCACTCCGTCTCGCCATCTCCGCCGACGCAGACAAGCCTTGATAAAAGTCCGAGCCGGAGTGCAAGGAGCCGGCAGATCGGCCTGGCAGCTGCTGCCGTTGTCTTGATTGCAGCCACGGTTGCCTTTGTGTGTTTCGTGTCTCGTCGGCGGCGTTCCTCCTCCTCCGCAGGCCGAAAGGCTATGCAGGCGAGAAACCTCTCTTCCTCTGTGGGCAGTGCGGGGCAGCCTGTCAATGACATGACGTCTCCCGATCCCGACGTAGAGCGCGAGCAGGTGGAATATTCCTCGGGGCTGCAGTCGTCCCGGATCCCGGTCGCCCTGCCGCTGTCGCCGCCGCCATCGCCGTCTTGCAAGCTCTTCTCGCTTGCGAGCCTCTCGGCATGCACGGACAATTTCGCAGACAGCCACAGAATACCGATAGCCGCGACCTGCGGAACGTTCGGCGAAGTTTATCGAGGGTCAATAGGGGGTACGGAGGTGGCCATCAAGCTGAGGAGGGGTCGATTGACGGAGAACCTTCGCCGACAGTTCCTTTGGGAAGTGTCCACGTGGAGCAGGCTGCAGCACGACCACCTCCTCCCTCTCATCGGGTACTGCCAGGAGGACGATTACTGCGTTCTAGTCTATCCCTACTTCAGCGGCGGCAATCTCCATTCCCGTCTTCATGATAGGATGAGACTAGGAGTAGGGGTAGGGGCGGCAGGTGTGGGAGGAAACTCCCTCTCTTCTCCCCCCCCCCCTCCTCCTCTTCCTCCCAGTTTGACATTGATTCAGCGATTGCAGATCGGATTTCAAATCGCCAAGGCTGTGCACTATCTCCACGAACGCGCAGGACAGCCAATCATTCATCGATCAATCAAGAGCAGCAACGTGCTGTTGAGTAATCAACCTGGAGGTCAAGTAAGAGGAGGAGGAGGAGGAGGAGGAGGAGGAGGAGGGGAGGTGAGCGCCGTTCTTGCAGATTGTGAATGGGCAACGATGTGTGAGAAAGTCTTCGAAGTGACGCATGATGAGTTCGTGAAGGCGGCGACAGCTTCTGGAACTTTCGGGTATATTTCACCTGAATACTTGCTCGCCTCTCAGCTGTCGGAGAAGAATGACGTGTACGCTGTAGGGGTCATCCTGTTCGAGATGTTGACGGGGAGAAAGGCCGTCATGCTCGCTCCCTCGGGGATTGGCTGCATGACGCTGGCTGATTGGGCCAACCCTTTTCTACGGGATCGAAAGCCGTCTCCAACGCCCAAAGGGAATCGTCCACCTCCTCTTCTTGCTCCCCCGCCTGCTAATCTTCCCCCTGCGGCTCCTCCTGCTGGGGCGGGGGGACCACAGCAGCGCGCCAATCTTCCTCAATCCCTCCTAGATACTTCGCTGAAGGAACAGGCAACCATGCCTTTGATGAAGAAGATGGCGATGAAAGCGCTTCAGCTTGCAAGCAAATGCACCGACGATGAAGAGAAGAGAAGACCTTCCATCGGTTATGTAGTCGATGAATTCCGCCGGATCCTTGTCTTAGGGGAATCGGATTCGCGAAGCCGATTCCTGGTTAGTAGGTGATGATGATGATGATGATGATGATGAGGATGATGAGGATGATGAGGATGATGAGGATGATGAGGATGAGGATTAAAGGAGCGTAATTAGATGATTAGCGTGGTGATAGCACTCTAATAAGATGATCAGCATGATGATAGGAATCTTAATTAGATGGTCATGATGATGATAGGAATCTTTGATCGTGATGATGATAGGAATCTTAATTAGATGATCGTGATGATGATAGGAATCTTAACTAGATGATGGTGATGATGATAGGAATCTGATTAGATGATGGTGATGATGGTCGGGTCCTAATCAGATGATGATGGTCATGATTATTGGAATCTGATTAGATGACGGTGATGATGATCGGGTCCTAATCAGATGATGATGGTCATGATTATTGGAATCTGATTAGATGATGGTGATGCTGATCGGGTCCTAATCAGATGATGATGGCCATGATTATTGGAATCTGATTAGATGATGGTGATGGTGATGATGGTGATGATGATGATGATGATGATGATGATGATGATGATGATCGTTATCTGACTAAATGACGATGATGATGATGATGATGGGAGTAATGAGATGATGAGGAGGAGGATGATGTGTAGGATGATGATTACTATGTTGGGCGCGATGAGGATGATGACGTGTACGATGGCGATAATGATTACGAACGTTGGCGATGATCACGATTCAGTACTAGTAATATATTAATTACAAATTTGGCGGGAAAGTGTTGGCGGGAAAGGGATCTGGGCGAAGTAGGAGTTGGAATTTGGCGGCGGGGCGTGTGTAAATAGAAGGTCGGGAGTGTTGGAATTCCCGCCAAAACTGGAATTTGGCGGGAAAAAAGTGATGTGGACGTGTCGTTGTAACCTATTCATTAGTTGATCGAAACCGACCGGCGGGGATATCATCGGCGGAACAGAACCGATTCAGAAACAGTTTTGAAACGGAACAGATTTGGAGCGTATTTGGAATTTGGAACAGATTCGGAACAGATCTCGAACAGATCTGGAACAGATTTGGACCGTTTGGAACATCTTTGCTCGAGATTTGGAACAGATTGGGACCCGATTTGGAGCAGGTTTGTATCGGGATGTATAACGGATTTGCAACAGGTCTGGAACAGATGTGCGGACGACAGCGCTTCGTTTGTGTGTGTGCGAGAGAGAGAGAGAGAGAGAGAGAGAGAGAGAGAGAGAGAGAGAGAGAGAGAGAGAGAGAGAGAGAGAG
>BFEA01000264.1:935647-946674 GCA_003427395.1 Chara braunii | reverse complement strand
GAGAGAGAGAGAGAGAGAGAGAGAGAGAGAGAGAGAGAGAGAGAGAGAGAGAGAGAGAGAGAAATCTAGAGAGAGAGAGGGAAATCCAGAGAGAGAGAGAGAGAGAGAGAGAGAGAGAGAGAGAGAGAGACTCTGAGACAGATTAAGAGCAGGGGCAAGGGGGAAGGGGGAAGTCTGGTTGGTGGCGGCACAAGTTGCTCCCACTCACCCACAGGGAACGTGGACCTCAAATTGTGGAAGGGGAAGCGTAAAAGGATTGCCATTTCCGCTTTGCCCCTGCAAGGGCCACCTCAGCCTGCAAGGGGTACAGGGGCAACTGGAAAAGATGTGGGGTACTGGTGGGGGGTAAATGGAATATTTGCACCAAGGAACTAATGGAGAAAAGTACCAGGGTATCTTGAAAACCTTGGACTGGCATCCGGTGAAGGAACATGGAAAATATTCCATGCATTTGTCTATGGTAACCGCGGACCCAGACACCGGACACTCCGGGACTGTCTTCCGGACCAGTGTCTGGACCGGTCCGCACTGTCTGGTGATCCGGACGTCAGCGGCCCCAGACAGTCCGTACCACTGTCAGGTGGGTACAAAATGTCCGGACACATAGTTCAGGAAGCAGCCTCTCTTTCTTCCTCCAACTCTCTTCTTGCTGCTTCTCTCGCCTCTGCAGATATCACCAACTCAGCCTCTCTATCTTCCCCCAGCTCCATATGTGCTACCCACTCATTAATTGTCTTATCTACCTCTTCTTGGGACACTCGGACCTGTCTTGCTCAACTACCGTCTTCACCCGAATAGAACGCCCGCTGCCCGGTTATTATAGCTGTATCTGGACTGAAAAGGGCACCAAATACGGCTATAATGACCGGGTGTTCTATTCTGGTGAAGATGGTAGCAGACATGCAGTGTTGCAAACAGTGGAAAGGTCGCCCAAGACCCCAGGTAATTCAGAAATATTTGATTCTGTTCATTTGATCGCACCCGGATTTGAGCTTGGGTCTGTATTTCAACACTTCATTGGGTGTACAGAGCTGAGCTAGGCCTGTTGGTGGAAATGTCCTTGTGGTACCCGGGAGTTTGCCCTGTTTATTCACGATGTACGTGCCTGGGCAAGCTTGGTATTCTACCAGCTAGAGATGATCTCCTGTTGGCTCTCCAAGCCAGCATTGGCAGGACCTTGGGAAAATATTGTTGGTCGCTATGCAGCAATGATATTGGCCATTAGACACCGCTAATGTGGGGTTAGAGGGGGGTAGAGGGGGGTGCAAGTGACTGGCCAAAGATGCGCGCCGGTTTCCCGTTGGCAATACCTGATCACCCCGCATCATCGTAATGTGGGGCTGATACATAAAAACAAGATTGAGAGAAGAATATAGTTTACCCCTTCTTCTTTTTTTTTTTTTTCTATATTCTTCTCTCAACTTCTGTTTTTTTATCCCTATGCCTATGCCAAATGTCCAGTCGTTATAATAGCCGTATTTGTGGCAACATTCAGTCTGGATTACAGGATCATACAGCCATAATTTTGCAGGCGTTCTGTTGGGGTGAAGACCAAGGAAGCAAAATGCGTTCAGACACAGATAAAATCCCAAAGGACTATTATTGTTAAAGAAAAAGCCTAAAAAAAAAGGCTTATTCTTTCAAGCCCAACCTTTTCTTTTCTTTTCTTTTCTTTTCTTTTCTTTTCTTTCTTTCTTTCTTTCTTTTTTTTTTTTTTTTTTTTTTTTTTTTTTTCGCAAAAATTAATTCCCAACTATTGATTGATATGATATACCACTGAAAAATGGAAAAAGCATACCCATCTATTCCCAAGAAGACAAAGAAGACAGTTAAATCTCCAAAAGAGAGTACAAGAGTACAAGAAAAAAGCACCAAATATCACGAACAAATTCCTTCACAATGTTCTCTTTACGTCAAAGACAGAAAATCCTTGCCTCGATATGGGGCCCCCAATTGCGGAACTACCGAGTACCATAACACAACTGCAGAGTCGCAGACCATGCCGCCACCGAGGGTCACATGCCAGAGAGGCCCACGCGACAAAGAGAGAGAGAGAGAGAGAGAGAGAGAGAGAGAGAGAGAGAGAGAGAGAGAGAGAGAGAGCACCTGGTACATGGATAATGGGACCATTGCCAAGGTCCCACGATAACGAGGCGTGATAGAAGGGCACTCACTGCATCGGTCGCAGCGAATTTCCTCAGGAAGAAACGATCAGTTTCAACGGCACTCACACCGACCGACCGAGAGACCGAGAGACCGACCGATCGATCTGCCGAACGACCGATTGATTGACGACCGAACGACCGATTGAGTGACGCAATGGGAGGAGGAGAGGGCCAACCACACATGAAGGAACGGGAAAAAGAACACAGGAACAGCACACAGAAACGAAGCCAGATGCAGCCGCAGAACCCATCTCATTCCTCCTCTGCCTCGTTGTCTTGAACGTTGAACTACTTCAACCCGTAGACATTCCTGTCCTTGTTCGATGCAATAACCCTAAGCCAGTCCCGCACATTGTGCTTCTTCAGATACTTCTTCGTCAAATACTTCCAAGTACCTCTTGGACATCAAGCTCTCCGAAGTGACGTTGATCTTCGACTTCTCCCGCGAGATAATGATTTGATTGCCCAGAACTCCAGTCTTCCCGCCAACCTTTATTCTATCCTCTAGGTATTTCTCAAACGAGGCAATCTCCATGATCGCATCTTCGACCGGCTTGGTGCAATCAATGGTGAAAGTCACCGTCTTCTTCTTGGGGCCCTTGGGCCCCGCGGGCGCCTTCTTCGTCGCCGCCGCCGGCATGATGACTGCTCTGTCAAGCACAGACCAACACGACGACCTCACGACACACACAGACTATGGCGGACACGACCAGTGCAAAGAGGGCAGCCCTAGAATCAGAGGCCGTTCAAGTACAATACGCTCGACTTCTGTAGTCACCAGTCCGAACGCGAAAACACAACGTTTTTCTGGGGCGTCGATTTTTTCTACGTAGGGGATCGCCCGATGGATCTACGTCTACGACTGGCAGGGTCGCGGGGCGCGAAAAGGAGGTACCCTGGTCGTTCTTTACCGTGCCAGGNTTACGGCCCAACCAGTTCAACTACCTGTCAAATCTGGATAGGACAGCGTTTCAGGCCTTTTCTATTTGTCATTTTCAGGGTAGCCGGCGTTCGGTTGGGGCTGAATCCCTGAAAGTTTTCGGCCCCCACCCAGCCAGAGATTCGGCCCGAATGCGAAAATGTGCTGCGGAGGGCGGGTTCTTCAAACCACTTTTTTTTAATTCGAAAGAAAAAAAACTGGGCAGGGATGCAGTTTGCCTGCCGAATCGCAGGAACCCCTCCCACCATTTGACAATGTGTGTGTGTGTGTGTGCCGGGGAGGACGACCCCCCCCAACCCAATCAATCAATAGATCAATCAATCAATCAATATAAAAAAAACGATAAAAAGTGGAAAAAAAAGGCACGAACGAGAGCGCAGTTGTGTGTGTGTGTGTGTGTGCCTGCGCAGGGGGGTTCTACCCCCCCCAGTAGATAGACTAATCAATCAATCAATCAATCGAAAAATGACAAAAAGTCAAAAAATAAATTAAAATGGGATATTAATCATATTATGTTACTGATTAATTGATTGATTGATTGGTTGGTCGGGACTCAAAGGGAAGGGGCGACCCCACCCCAACCATTTAATAAATAAATAAATAATTTAAAATAAATAAAACTTTTTCCCAAAAAAAAAGAAAAAAGGACAAAATCAAGGGGGGGTTAACACCTCACGCCCCTATCTTCTATGAATATTATTATTATTTTTACTCAACAGATCAAAGCGAAATTTTAGGGGTAGGTGCGCTCGGACGTGGGCAATCTAGAAAATAAAATTCAAAAAAATAAATAAATTGTTTTGGACCAGAAATCGGGTTTGGCGGGGCCCGAACCCCTCCCCGAACGACCCAACGTTCGGGGGTCAGCCCGCGAGCCCCAAAATGTTCGGGCGGGAGCCCCCGTGGCAATCATCCCGAGTTCAAGCCTGCTCATTAGTAAATTTATAGTAGTATAACCGGGAGCCCCCGTGGCAATCATCCCGAGTTCAAGCCTCTAACGAGGGCACATGTGGGGCTGCTAGCCTGATGCTAACGAGGGCACATGTGGGGCTGCTAGCCTGCTGCTCAATACCGCTCGGGGGAATCGACGGGCTATATCTAGGTGGCGGGGGCGAGCTTGCCCAGGAAGGTACATGAGGCCAATTGGGATTGAACCCAGGACCTTCTGAATGCCACTTGTGTGCCTTACCAACTGAGTTAGGCCGCTGGATGATCATGATATCTAAACGTCGTTTCTCTTTTAAAGAGGAACAAAATAAAGAAATGAAAAGAAAAAGAAGTGGTGGGGGACGAAAGGACATCTGCAGAGCAACGGCATGAGCCAACACAATCAAAGGCCCAGTGGCTCCCAGCCTCTTCTATCCAACGCGGAGTTTTTTTGGGCCTTAAGAACCACCGCAGTGGCCGAAAGAAAGGGGGAAAAAAAAAATGGAAAAAAAGAGTGGTGGGGAGCCGAAGAACATCTGCAGAGCAAGGCCATGAGCCAACACAATCGAAGGGCAGGTGGCTCTCAGCCTCTTCTATCCAATGCCGAGTCTTTCATGGCCCTAAGAAATCCGACCCACTGCAAGGGCCCTGTGGCGCAGTGGTTAGGGCACCGGTTGTCTATGTGCATTGCAGTCTGAGGTTGCGGGTTCAAAACCCCTCAACTCTGTGCAGAGACACCAGGGGGCATTTACATAGCCAATGGTCACTTGCATACCCATATGGGCTGACACACGTAAGCTATCACAGACACTGCATGTGCACCACCCAAGGGATTGTCCATGGTGTTGGATGTTGGGTCTTCAAGTGACGCTACGTGGGTTGCTTGTCGCTCTTGGTCTTGGTTGTTCTGCTGATCTCCCCGGTCTGGCATATCACACATTTGTATCACTTGCGACTGTTGCACACATCGTAGAGTCGTCTGGTTACATGCAATAGATTACGGGTTCGAGTCTGGCTCGGGACTTTCGGGGGGTGCCTGTCCAGCTTGGCCCGTCATACCTTCATGGCTCGGAACTTTCGGGGGGTGCCTGTCCAGCTTGGCCCGTCATACCTTCACGTGCTATATACACATGAGGTAGGGTCACGAGAACGGTTCAGTGGGATCTAGTAGGTTGGATGTAGGTGAAACAGTTGGTACGACAGATTCCAGCAGGAGGGCGCGAGTTAGCGCTCACGTAATGGCGGAGCATGCTGACGTCAACGCGCGTGCTGGAGGTGTGGCGCTGGCAGGGTGCTGGTCAGCCATCGGTGGCGAGGCGCTGGTTGTGCGCTGGTAGCGAGGCGCTGGTGGTTCACAGGCGGTGAGGCGCTGGCTCCCTGAGAGGAGGCGAGCGCTGGTCGCTCACGGATGGCAAGGCGCTGGCTACGGGCAAGCAGTGAGGCGCTGGTGACTGGCGGATGGCATGGCGCTGGCTTCGTACACGTGGCATGCTGCTGACAGCTAGTGTGTGGCGACGCATTGGCATGAAGATGCTGTGAGGGGATAGAAGGATCTGGCGATAGCGCTTAACACATGCGTGGCATGCAGAGGCGCTTGGCCAATCCACGTCACAGGCTAACGTGGCGGCTGGCCTGAAGCATTGTGGAAAAAGGAAAATGGTGGTGGAATCTGCTTTTTGTCCACTTCCGCTGTGCTTTCCACGTCAAGTACTCCATAGCCAATGCCCTTATAGAGGCTGGAGCGCTCGAGCGAGTTGACGAAAGTCAACGTCGGTGGAAGAAAGTGGAGTCAGCCCCGTGGAACCGAAGTGTGGAGACTGTCGGACCAGCTTGGAGCATCATGACAGCAGGAGGATCGTCGGTGAGATCATCATCAACGGAGCTCTTCTTCAGTCTTTTGTTCTTTTTTTTTTTTTTTTTTCGTGTGCAGGTTTTTTCATCCGAAGCGTTGGTTTATCATCGACATTGCCGCTGGTTGCCTTCACACATCAAAGCCGCTTGTCATTCGCGTCACCCGCGTCTTGTTTTGCCACTGGTCGCCATCTGCATTTCACTGTTGATGGTTGTCATCCTCACCATTTCCCTTTCTTATCTTCGTCGTGATCACCATTCAGACTTCTCTGTCAAATTGTAATCATTGTCATCTTCCATTTTCATTACTATAACAGCAATAGTGAGTTGTCAATCTTTCACACCGATGCCATTAGGGCATTACAAGTCAGACGTTCCTTACTTTTTTTCGCCAATTTTATTTCATTATCATCATCATCTACCAATCTGAATCTTTATCATCATCATCATCATCATCATCATCATCATCATCACGGTTTCTTTATTCATTTTTTCATCAATCAGTACTTATCTTTGTGTTGGTGGTTATATTATTTTCGCCTAGATAGGTTATGGTCTAGTTGGTAGGTAGGTTGGTCAGGAAGGGAGCGCTACTCCGCAGGGGTAACACAAGGTGGGAGGTGATTGCCCTCCAGGGAGTAGACGCAGATGATGGGAGCTGACCTAGGCTGGGGCTGGGAGATATGTATGGGGGCGCATTATCTCCTGGCGGAGGCAGACTAGGTCAGAGTGTTAGTTTTGAGGTACACCTTTTGGGGGAACTCTCTACCTCAAGGTAGAAGGGAATGGGAAGGTTCTATCTCTCGTTGGGGCTGATAGGAACTTCATGCTGATAGCGGGGTTCGTCTCAGCGGAGGCAGCAAGAGGAGAAGAGGAAATGAGGGGAGAGGAGGAGAGTACATGGAAGAAGGGGAGGGGTGGAGAGGAATAATCATCAGCATTGTCATCGTTATCCATTATCTTTGTGATCATCTCAGGGTACGCGTCAAATTTCATCATCAGAAAGTTTGGCTGATCAGGGTTCTGATATTATCAGATCCTAGATTTCTAGTTTACATTCTAGATTAGCTAATTTCCTTATTGAATCTTTTTGTGTAATGGCCAGATTGAGTTGGCCCCAGAATGACGCTGGCCATCGCTGGGGGGGTGCCCTGTAACCTGCTTGAGTAGGCGCTTGAGGCTTTGTATAGAGGTCTGGGATTGCTGAGGGAGGAAGGCAATCTGCAAACTTGACCGATGGCTGCAATCTGGCCAACGATGGTCGGAGCTGGGGTGGGTAGCTGTGGCATACTGCGTAGTCACACGGGCCCTGCAGGGCCCGTCCCGGACATTCAGCCTAAAAGCCTAAAACTTAGGGCTTACAGGCCCCGTTCATTTCAGCCTGGATGCTGAAAAACGAGGGCCTGCAGGCCCTACCTCGTTTCAGCCTATTTCTGGGTCTTTTCAGACCCAGAGTTTTAAGCCTGAAACGGAGGGCCATTTTCAGGCCCTCATTGTTTCGACCTGCCCCTAAGACTCAGGCACGGAAACAGGGATGCGGAACAGGCCCAAAATAGCCTGTTCCTCACGTGCTCGAGCAGGAGCTGCAGCTGCAGCCCCTGCCTCCCTTCGGCAGGCTCAAGAGGCACACCCGTAGTACATAGGAGGTTCCCATGCACTTCACGGGTAGGTAGTGTTCAGTAGGCACGAGTAGTCTTCAGGATTCGGCCGCAGCACTCAGGAGGAGCGCTGCAGTGGTCTTCAGCGCTAGGCAGTAGTGGTAGCGCTAGCTGTAGTCTTCGGCGCTGGGCGCCATATCTGTAGCTGTAGTCTTCAGCGCTGGGCGCTGGTAGGTAGTAGATCGTAGAGTGGGAGAGAGACTGGCGGAGGCCAGTGTTACTTACCTGTGGCGCCATCGCTCCAGCTCCATCTTCGTGGTACCTGCATCAAGGCGCCAACTTCACAGGTTAGTACTGGACACAGAGAGAGAGAGAGTTCTTCTTCTTCCTCTTCTAAGTCCACCTTCTCTTCTCACCCTCTAGCCACCTGACTTCTCAGACTACGACAGAGAGAGACAGAGTTGTGACTTGAGACTTGACGACATTGGATCCAGACTTGACATTTGGGATTCAGACATTCCGACGAGGGACTATTTGGGCTTGTGCCGAAGACTTGGTGTTGACGACATTCCCATCTTCCCCGTCCTCTTCGTCTATCCCCTTCCTCCTCGTCTGTGCATGTTCTGGGCTGGCGCTGTCTTCCTGTGTGAAGCGCCAGACCCATTCACACTATGAAACGATGATGATGATGTATGTGCCGGGCTGCATTACAACATTGATTGTTCGGATCACTGGTATCTAAGTCTTCCGCTGTGTTATCTTGTACTTTGTATTGAAAGGTCGGTTCTTGTTCTGGTCTGCACGTTACAGTATGCAACAGTAGCGCTGCCCTGTAACCGAGCCAGATTGGGGTGTGAAACCGGGCAGAGGCCTGATTGGTGCACAACACAGGCTCAATTGTGATTGGTTGGTTGGAATGGACACAGGAAATTAGGGATAGGATAGTATTTGAGTGCTGAGTAGACAATCATTCTAATTAGTCATCATCTAGCTCTATTTCATGACCTCAATCATCCACTCAGACATCCTAAATCAATCTAAATGATCCTCAGTCATCCAAAATTATCATATATTATCATCAATCATCAATCATCAATATATTTCCATTATAAGGGACGCTGGGCCCAGTTCCCAGCACGTGCTGCTCCCCACGAATAGATTGGAGCATTTAAAAAAAGAAAAAAGAAAAAAAAAAGGGAGTTGATGAGGGCACTGAACGAAGGACTAAGTGGGTGTGTTCCTGCTGAGGCGGATTAGCAGCAGGACCTGGTTGGCTGGATTGGGCGCCAGTGGGTGTGTTCCTACTGACGGCAGCACATAGTCTATCACATACCACATACCACACACACAAAGCTTAACTGCACACATATGTACTGGTGAGGGTGATAAGAGCACGTCTCAGTGGTACTTACTTCGCAGAAGCTCCATGGTGAGGAGCAGCATCTGCTAGGAAATCGGGTCCATGCACAAAAACACTGGACCCGATTTCCAGCAGGTGCAGCTCCCCACCAATAGATGGAGCCCTCGACGCCAAAAAAAAAAAAAAAAAAAAACACAGCTTACCAACATACACAGCCTGTGGGCACATGCATACACTCACAGACAGCCTCTGGGAACACACACACGCACACACACACACACACACATATAATATATATATATTGTCAAACAAAGCTTCCCCGTAAACTGTAGGCAGAGAGGGAGAAGAGGACAACAAACGAGGGGCTGTGACAAACTGTTTCGTCGGAGTTTCACTGACTCGTCAGGAGGCTGAACCCGCAACAGTCTGCAGAATCCCCTAACTGATTACACTGTATGTGATACTCCACCCTATCCCCGGCTGTGGTTAAGCATCAACGACTGCCCGACAACTGATATTCTGAGGTGGGTACCAACCACTGCCCTCAAGGTACCTGTGACGAAAATCAAAGCAGACTATCACTCACCCACACCAGATGGAAAACTCTACAGACTGTCGGTTCACACCCCATATCTATCTATCTATCTATTTATCTATCTATCTATCTATCTATCTATATACATACAACTACCATACCAGGCTGGGGAGGTGGTCAGGGGGGTCTACCTCATGCTTCGGTAGGAACAGGTCAAGGGCTGGGTAGGGATATAAGTCGCTGCGGTTGGTCCAGGATCCGCCTGGCCTTGCGTAAGCTGGGACAGTCCGGACTTGTCCGTGGATGCTAGCCTGCCTAAGCTGCCTACACCTGCTACTTGGTTTGAGTTGAACTTCTGATCACATATTAGGGGGGTTAGTAAAAAAGAATGCTTGAAAAAAAAAAAGAAAGAAGAAGAAGAAGAAGAAGAAGAAGAAGAAGAAGAAGAAAAGAAAAGAAAAAAAAAGAAAAAGATGCTTCAGCCTGGCGTCATAAGTTCCTCTACGGGGAGGCTTGTACTGTTCCGCTTCAACTAAGGCTGGGTGGCCGGTTCAGCCTTGGTACCTATAGCCGCTGTTGGGTCCAACTTACCCTCCAAGATGGTAGGGTGATAGATCTGAGTGATTTACACTGAGGTAGGATAGTGGGGATAGGGGGTGAGTGAGGAGTATTCACGAGAGGATGGCTTGGGAGGTAGCCGCATAATTGGCACTAGCAAGAGGATGAGATAGATGAGAGATGAATATAGCTTACCTTTTTACAAAAAAAAACAAAAGAAAAGAAAAAGAAAAAGAAAAAAAAGAATAATTAAAAATACCTTCTTTGTTTTTTGGCAAGATAGTCAATGGCTGGCTGAGACTGCAACCAGCGTGTGTCTGGAGTCAGCCCTCTACAACAACCTGCGCTTTCTACAAGAAAGAGATGCAGGAAAAGAAATGAAAAGAAAAGAAAAGAAAGAAGAAGAAGAAGAAGAAGAAGAAGACAAGCCCTCAATTTTGGCGGTTCTCGTACCACCGCTGAGATAGAGGGATGTTACAAGCTTAGGGCTTTCACATTAAAAAAAAAAAAAAAAAAAAAGAAGAAGAAGAAGAAGAAGAAGAAGAAATCCGAACCACTGTGGGGGGAGATTTGCTGGTGACGGAACTCTTAGCGTTTTTAACCGGACCGTGTGTTACTGGGCGGGCATTTTCTCAAAGGCTGGGGCGGTCAATGGAAGTTAAAACCACCAGTTTCGTTTCGCAGCTTTTTTTTTCAGAGTCGCCGCATGCTTACAGCCATGACTTTCAGGAAGTACCCGGGTGCTGTTTTGCTGGATATCTATCCAGGCAAAATGGGTCAAATCCAGGGCCCATTTTGCCTGGATGGATATCCATTGAAACGACTCTCCAGTCCTTACCAAAAGGTTGCGGCCGTAAACGAGCCGCATCTTTGCTTTTTAAGCGGGGAAATTTACTGGTGGCTTAAGATTCTCAGAGTCAGTTCCAGACAGAGTCAGTTCCAGAGTTAGTTCCCGACAGAGTCAGTTCCAGAGTCAGTTCCAGACAGAGTCAGTTCCAGAGTCAGTTCCAGACAGAGTCAGTTCCAGAGTTAGTTCCAGAGTCAGTTCCAGACAGAGTCAGTTCCAGAGTCAGTTCCAGAGTCAGTTCCAGAC
>BFEA01000264.1:916618-931534 GCA_003427395.1 Chara braunii | reverse complement strand
CTCTCTCTCTCTCTCTCTCTCTCTCTCTCTCTCTGTGTGTGTGTGTGCCAAAGCGGGAACATTCATTCCCGCTTTGCTTTTCCAACGCAAAGCGGGAATGAACCCGTTCGTTTTTTTTTTTTCTTTTTTTTTTTTTTCATTTTTTTTTTCCCGTTTCATTTTTGTTTCCCGTTTTTTTGTACCTTTCAGGCCGACGTTCGGGATGCCTGCGCCCGATAGTCCGAGCCTCGACAAGGATCGGCGTACCGGTCGGCCGAGGCTCGGACTCGATAGCTGGGCCAGGTACTGGTGGTTTAAACATGAGACGGTAGTCCCTCATATCTTCCAATTCCTTCCGTTTTGCTCCTCCTTTGTCTCCGCTTCATTCTACTCTTGCCATCCATCCCTCCCTGTCCCCTCCCACCCATTTCTGAGCAAAATGTTGCAATTCGTCTCCTGACGTCTTCGATTTGCCGAAACAGGTCAAGCTGTGCTTTAGTGTCCAACCACCTTTGTGTGAGTTCCGCTTGCACCTGTTGCTGTATTTGTTCTGTGATTTCTGACCCATTTGCTCTCACCTTTTCTATGGCCAGGGTGCATCTCTGCCACCATAGTGCCCATAACACCGCTCTCCTTCCAGGTTTGTACATGTTCTCTACGAAGGGCGTGGCTGTCACTAATTGTGGCCAATGGCCTGCCAGAATGGTCTGCTAGGACCATGGCCAGGGAGTCTCTTCTTCCATTTTCCTCCATACACGGTCCCACCATCGCCACGTGAGTTGGGCAATTGGGCATTGCATAAAGATATGTTCTATCGTCTCGACCTTTTTGTGGAAGGGGAAAAGACTCAAACACCTTTGACACCATGGGAGCAGCAGGCCTCGTTGTTCCAAGTTAGTACGATCCACCAACCAGTCATTAGTTGGTAGGCAGCGATGAGCGATTTGCCACTGCAGGGAGGTTATCTTCATTTGTTTGGATTTTTGTTCCTTGAACCAGCGGATGGGGGTCAGAAGCGACCGGTCCACGTTCAGGTGTTTGGCCCATCGATCATTGACTGTGTCCCTTAAAAACTTTTTAAGTC
The DNA here is from genome assembly GCA_003427395.1 of Chara braunii. NCBI lineage: Eukaryota > Viridiplantae > Streptophyta > Charophyceae > Charales > Characeae > Chara > Chara braunii. Next base: position 930,471 of record BFEA01000264.1, on the reverse strand, counting down.
TCAGCATTTTGTAGGCTGATTTTACCGATATCTGGTGTAGGCTGATGTGATTTGGAGGGCCCTGTTTTTGAGGGAGCTTCCATACCCACTCAGTCGGATCTAGGGTCAGATCCTGGATTGGTATGGAGGGTTGGAACACCCATTTTTGCCCCTTTTCTTCTATCACCCTCACCCGGTGTACTGATAAAATTTCCTTTCGTTCAAAGGGGAGTCCATTCCCATGGAGGGTGCCCGATTTGGTGATGGTAAGGTGCTCGACCAAAACAGAATGGGGGGCGACCATGTGGATTTGACCCACCCATAGCGGGGTCTCTGTTTGTGCCACCCAATCCCCTTCCTTCAAGGTAGGGCCATGTTTCATAATTCGGTACCATGCCGGTGGGATAATTTCAATCAGGTAGTCCAGGTGTTTTTCTATATGGTGGCAGTACCGCAGGCTCTGCTTCAATTGGTCTCCCGTTTTCCAATCCTGCTTATCTCTATCCCATAGGCCTCCCACCCGGAGTATCCCCCTTTTGACCCAACTGCGCCAAGGTGTAAACGAGCTCGTCAAGACCCTGCCTGTCGAGTCGGTTACCCACCGGTTTCCAAACAGGGGCTGACGGCAGACTTCTTCCCACCGGTCGGGGTGAGCTTTGTCCGAGAGTGGCAGTTTGCGCCAAGTTAGAGCTCTCAAAACTTGTTTAAAAAAAAAAAATTGTCTTTGCAAGGGGGCGGGAGGGGGCGGGAGGGGGAGGAGGGGAATTATCTCAAAATTCACTTTGAATTCATTACTCCAAGACAAGATCTGAGGCCCGTGACCTCGACATTTCTCCCGAGCCTGAAAAGTCCGCGAGTCTTTCTACAGATGCAAAGCAGCTCTTTATCTGTGTCTTATCCTTTTTTTTTTTTTTTTTTTTTTTTTTTTGAGAAATTGTCGCATTATATTCAAAGAAGTGGTCGAGGTCGGGGACCTCACAATTCTACCCGGGGTGCCAAGTAGTAGTAACCTGCTGAAAACCGGGTCCAGCATCCCGAGACCACTCTGCCTAACCTCAGAGATTAACTCCTCAAAAACCTGACCTTGAAGCACAGAAAAAAGAGGCTAAATTAGCCTAGCTTCAACCAATCTGACTCCTCCAACAGCAAATCTTGAAGCACAATGTCCGGAGGCTAACCTTAAGAATCAATGTGTCACTCCTTGCCTACAGCCTTGAGACTGCTTATTCTACGTACCGGACCTAAGATCGGTCCTAAATCAAAACATAGACCCTTTTCACCCTGTGAGCCTAGGGATCCTTCCTTCCTTTTTTATCAAATTAACCATCTTGCCACTTGCAAGCCCCCATTTGAGCTCGCCGTTGCTAAGAAGTTTTTCAACGTCCATCTTTTTCGAAACCACTGAAGCCCCCCTCCAGCCCTTTGTTTGGATCTCCTCCATTCTGCTAGAATAGTCAGTCTGAGAGCATCCTTAATCATTCCTCTTTGCTGCTGGAAGGACCAATGGCCTTGGTTGAACACCATAGCATTTTAGGCCTTCCATATGATGTCCATCACAATTCCTCTACAGACCAGTGCTGTGTATCCCCACGCGTCCCTCCATTTTGCTCTTGGAGGTAGGGAAGCCGATAGTAACCAATCATCTGTCCATTCCCACTCATTACCTCCCCCTTCTTCCCACTGCAGTTTCCACCAGCTCCATACTTCGTCTGCTAGGGGGCATAACAACCACACGTGTTTCGTATCCTCCCACCCCCATTTGCACCGCTGGCATGTCTGATCAAGCTTCATGCCTCTGTGGATTAACCACATCGTGGAGGGTACTATATGTAGTGACTGAGCCCACATCAGACTCACTTGTTTCTGAGAGGGTATCCTCTTCAATCAGTTCCATAGGATCTTGAAGTCGGGTAGGGGCTTAGCTAGACCTTGTTTTTTTTTGTATCTCTGTATTGCTACTTCGCTTGGTTGCTGCTTCCTTTATCTGCATTGTGCCGCTCCCACTTTTGGCCGGTAATGGAATAGTGGTATTATATTATCATTGTTGTTCTTCCATCTATATTGCACTGGTTCCACCTTATATTCCTCAGCTAAGCCCTCCAAGAGAAGCAGCCGCCTGACTTTGTGTTCTTGTTGTTCCCATACTCTAACTTCCGACAGACCCACCATTGAGTCCAAAGTGATTTCTTCCTCCCGCCTCAGCTCTGTCCCTTCTTTAACTTGTCTACCCATTCTTCACAACTTCAGTCTCATGCCCTGTGGCAGGTCCTGGCCTAGTACTTTTAAAACACAGCGAGGGTTGTCTAGGTGATTCACCCAAATATCTTTGCCATGCTCTGTTGAATCCTTAAGGATCTCTTCCCACCGAGGGGGAAGCGCTGTCAACAGTGCCTCATAATGTTCCTCCACTCTATGCAATCTGGGTAGCTTCTTCCTCAGTTTTTCTATAGGCAACCATTTTTGTCTTTCCCAGTCCCATATATGTTTAACCAGAAACACCCCCTTTTCAATCCATGCTCGCGCAAAAGTACCTGATTTTTTGGCAGATTCAACTGCTTGGTCTGCCCCTTGCTTAATCAACACATCGTCGAATAAGCTCTGGTTTGCCACTTCTATCCTAGTTTGTGGATCCCTCAGCATTGCAGGCTTGAATCTGTCAAGATACCTGCCCATATTCTGGAGGTCGTCCTTCTCTTGGAAAAAATTGTCAATAATAGACAAACCCAAACGTTAACTCCCTCTACTACAACTCAGTCCCTTCTCAAAATATACTCTGCAAAAAGGATCCATGGGAGCTGTTCTCTTTGAAAATAGGCTTTAGTGACCCATTTAATTAACAAACCTACATTCTGGTCCCGTGGATCCAAAACCCCCAGTCCTCCCTGGTCTTTTGGCTAACGCACCAGTTCCCAAGCGACTTTATGGATAAAACCTTGTTCTTCCGAGGCTGAGGGTTTCCACAGGTACTGCGCCGCCACCCTTTTGATTTGAGAATAGACCTTGTCTCCCAAATAATGAATGGTAAGCAAAAACCACATAATAGAAAAGACAGCTGAGGTGAGCACCAGGGTCCTCTCAAAAGTCGACAGCTTGTGGCTCCTTGTCCAGCCCTGTATCCTTGCACATACTTTCTCCTTAATAATCTTGTCCTAGGCATTGGAGCAATTTGACAATGACGGCTGAACCCCCAACAGTCGCTTCGAACTCTCGAGAGGTACTTCTTTGAGACCCCAATTCACACACAGGTTATATGGGGCGAGGAGAAAATAGGCGGACTTATCCTAGTTTATAGATGCCTCAGATAGATCACAATATATATCTAATACTACTCTGAGTTCAGTAAAGGAGGCAAGTGAGTTTTCACATGCAATTGTTAAATTATCGGCTATAGCCCCACCCTTCCAATGAATGGAGGGGGGGATCTCCATGCCTCTTATATTAGGATTATTTCTGATGTTGTCTAATAAAACCTCCAATTGTAACACGAATAGAAGGGTTGCTAGGGGGCAGCCCTGTCGGAGAGATCGAGTAAGTTTGAAAGATTCTGACAATCTGTTGTTCACTAAAACTACTGACGTGGCATCCGAGTACATAGCTTTGACGCCTTGCAAAAAATAGGGACCAAAGCCCATGTGGTTAAGTGTCGTGAAGACAAAGGACCATCTCACTTTATCGTAAGCCTTCCCCATGTCAAGGAGAAGGACTGCGATTTCTTTCTTTTCTGAAGCGATAACCTCTAGTGCTTGAAGGGTAGTCATAATATTATCGAATATTGTGCGTCCCTTAACGAAGGCTCCTTGTCCCTGTCCCACCAGTTTGGGTAGGAATTCTGCCAATTTGATAGTCTGGGCCTTGGCTAAGATTTTGTAAGCTACATTTAACACAGAAATTGGTCTATAGTTCCTTACTTCAGATTTTCTTCCCTTTTGTACAGCAGGGATATATACCCTTTTAGGAAACCCTCCGGGAGTGACCCGTCCCTTCTTATGTTGCTATAGACCTTAGTCATAAACGGGTCGAACACATCCCAACATTCCACGTAGAGTTCTGCACGAAGGTCATAAAGGTCAGGACATTTCCCCCGTGCCATCTGCCTAGCTGCTTTGCCCAGTTCTTCTGTTGTAAAAGGTTCCTCTAGGGTCTGTCTCATTTGAAGTGACAGCTTGATCCTGGACCTGTCCCAGAAAGAGTTATTTATCGAGAGGTCAGTGTCATATGAGTCAAAGGGTCTCCTTGTGGAGACAATATCGCTGACGTAGTCAAAGGCAAATGAGCACATAGTTTCTGTGGCAGATGTCACAAGAGGGTTTATCGCAAATGGGTGGGCCAGCTTCCTAATAAGAGACTTTGGCTGTCTAAGAATTAATGATCAAAATGAGATTTTTGTCATCCTTTCGTATCCAATAATTCCCCCTAGTTTCAGCCAATCCAACCACTCTGTCTGTTTTCTAACTTCTAGTTTTTCTAGTTCAATTATGGCCCTACTTATTTTTTTTTACCAGTAGTAATCTGTGAAAGGGTTTCCTCACATCCTTTCTTCTGCATGGGTAATCTCCCTTAGGAGTTGTTTATCTTCCCACTGGAGTGTTGCCGCATGCATTCTTGAAAAATTCATTAGAGCGGATCTTATTATGTTACTCTCGCTAGTCTTCAAACAAATCTGTTGCCTTCTCCCAACACTGGATCTGTTCCCTGATCCATTCCTTTATCCCCTTGTCCTTCACCAGATTCACATAGTCTGAACGAAGGTCTTTTCTTTTGGACCACGTCGACCGCTATGACGTCCATTAGTACCGGATAGTGGTCGGACAACGATGCGTATTGGACCTCTGACCAGCAGCACCTGTCCCAGGGGGCCCCTCGTGCCAAGATCAGATCTAAACGACTTCTGGGGGACTGGGCTCTTTTTGAAGGTCTTGGACCAAACCAAGAAAAACCACTGGTATCCGGATTAAGGGTCCGGTAGACATCGCTTAGGACTTGTGAGTCTATAAGCTCAGTGAGCATATCAGAGTCCGCTCTAACTGGGTTTCTTGATAAAGAGTCTAGTCTCGGAATCAGAATTGTATTCAAATCTCCTAGGAGGAATAGATTTTCGGTATCGGGGATAAAACTGGGTAAGTTTGCCAGGAAATCCACCCTCTGATTTAATTCCACCGGGGCATAGACTGTCATTATTGCCCACTCCTCTTCCCCAAGTTGGAATTTCAGCCACGCCAATCTTCCTTCAGAATCAGAGTAAGAGTCAAGTTCTATAATATTAAGGTTCTTATCTATAAGTATGGCCACCCCGCCACATGTCCCCACTGTTGGGGACCATATTTGGGGACAATCCCAAAAGGCGGCTGCTTCACTAATTTTTTCAGTGTTTGATTTTGTTTCTTGCAGCCCAATTATCTGCACATTCTTCCTGTGTATCCAGGCCCTGAGTCTGACCATTTTATGTCTGCGCGTAGTCTCCCCTAAGCCACGTATGTTCCAGGAGGCAATACGCATCTTAGGTGGAAGGACCATCTGGATCCGGTCTGTTGCAGGGTGGGAGGTTCCTGTTACTCGGCCTTTGCTCATGTTGCGTGCTGCTGCCAACATGATATTAATATTTTCGTTAGTCAGCTTGTCCTGCAGTTCAACTTTTTGGACCCAGTCTGAAAGCAGGGAGCCCTGTCTTCCGACCGGTAGAGGAAAAACGCTGACTTTCTCCGTTTGGTTCGTTACCAGTTCCTACACGAGGAACCAGTGAACACGTAAAATCCCACCATTTATCAAACGAGTCTGTTATGGTTTTGAGTCCCAGTAGTACAAAATAAAATACCACCGGAGGACCCTTTTCCACTTGGGACAGGTATCGATTAGGCTTTGGGATAGGCAGGGGGGCTACCGATCCCGTGTGGTGCAACAAGTGTCGTTTTGTTAACTTCGCCACCTCTTTTTTAGAGGGTGTGTCGTTAACTGGTATCGTCGGTATCTCTGCCACCTCACTGTTCATGAGTCTTGTCAGCACCATAGTTACATTTGAGGAGACATCTGAACAAATCAATGGGATTAGGTACCTTTGGACTGCCCCTTTCAACCTGTTTTGTTTGGATAACGTTTTCATTGGTCCCGCAAGAGAGAGTTCCTTGCGGGAAGTCCGATGAGGATGACTTCGTTTTTGTCCCACGTACTCCCACCCGATAGCCCCCTTGACCATTTTCAGCCGAGCAATTAGTTGGATCCTCTGCAAAAGTACCTATCCCAGTGGTATCATTTCTCTTAACCTTATTGGAGGAAGACTCTCCCACAATCCCCTTTTCTTTTAGGACTGTGCATCTCGTCTTCCCTGATGTTGTTATCAGTTCGCTGTCTGTGAGAGGTCGGTCCTCTGTATTTTGTCCGTAATCCTCTGTATTCCTTCCCTGTAGGTCGTCTGAAGGTTCCTCTTGTTTTGACCTATCTTGCGCCGGACCCGCCGGGATGGCGGTCCTACAGGATGGAGAAGAAGGGGTTGATGAAGGAGGAAGTAGAGATGGAGCTGGAAGGGACAGCGCAGCTCTGACGCAGACTCAACACCGCACGTACTCCAACAGTCCAAAAATGAAGAATGCTAAAAAACAGACAACAGCTGGGGTATACCCCCAGCGGACTCACTGACTGGACTGGACTAGCCTGGTACTGATAGTGGTACCGGGCAGGACTGGAACAGCATACGGCCTGTGGGGTCAGGCCACGGCCCACAGGCCGAACTGGCAAATAGCCAAATAGCCCCAGGGCAGATGGAGGCCCGCTGCACGATCCTCAGACCTGTAATGGATCGCAAGAGCCATAAACACGCTATTCGCAAAAGCAGCGGAACTCTGCAATAAAGAACGCTGAGAAATCTAGGATGCGGAGCAAGCTCCATGCTGAGTCCATGTGATGCAGCCTAAGCTACATAATGTCAAACGAAAAGCAAATGTCTGGTATATATGTCCTAGCTAACAACAAAAATGAAATGTAGCAATATACAATCCTAAAGTCCTGGAGGCAATTGCCTCTGTGCTAAAAAGAAAAAGAGCAATATGGCAGAAGGTAATGTCCTGTCGCTGAACCACTAAGAGTGGGATGGTCTTAGAGGGGGTGAATGCAGCCTAAGAATCGAAACTCCTAAGGGCAGTCACACATGAAGGTGAGATAGGTCATCAGGCTCAAGGTGGGAGAGTGGTAGCGAAACAAAACCAAGGACCCTAACAGATAGACCATCAGGGCGGTTAATGCTCGACAAAAGGATGACACCATGTAGGGTCGACCGTGAAAAAAAAGAAAGTCTGGAATAGGGTGGAGATATGCCTAACTAAAGGGCCGACAGTAGGGCGATGAGGGCAGTGGGTGAAGGAAACATGCACACAACTCACAAACTGGGGGAGAGAGGAGCTAGATCTTGGAGCAAGGAAGTCAAGAAAACGCTACGGTCCCAATGCCATGCGATACCAAGGGAGAGTCCAACTCAAAGAGACCCAGCTAAGTGAGAACCATCATGCGACAGATGCAAGGGAATGTACAGGGTAGGGTGGTGGCGTGAAGTAGTCACGTCCAAAATAGCTGAAGCCGATAAGATGGCTGAAGTCGAGAAGGTGACTGAAGTCGTCGAAGTGGTCGATGATGTCGATGAAATAGGAGTCGAGGTCGATGTCGAAGCAGAGCCGCAAAACGCTGACATCCTGAAGAAGAACTGATGATGAAGTACCTGATGGTGTGAATCAGTGGGGAAGGATAAAGGATAAGTGTGTCAGTCATCGTAACGTGCAAGGCGACGATGAGTGCGCTGTGGACGCTCGGAGGCGACCGTCTGCGGTTGAGGAACGACTTCGGAGGGAGCGGGCTCGTCCTCAGCAATCTCCTCAGCCGGAGGAGGAGGAAGAGGGTGAGTCGGCTGAGCAGGGGAAGCCATCTCAGGACGACGAGCACGATCATATGCACGCACCAACATCTTGGAGTGCTGCAAGTGCTCGAGGGGCTTCCAAGTAGCCTCCTCATCAGGATAACCCTTCCAACGCACAAGGTACTCGATGCATGGAGGGATATCATCGGTCACTCGGCGAGATACGATGTCGGAAACGACGAACTCCTCGTGACCGTCCACCATGATAGGTGGAGGGCGCTCATACGGGCGTCCGGACGAGCGCTCGGACGGTCTGCGATAAGGATGCAGCAAGGAGACGTGGTAGACATCGTGTACGCGAGCCTGTCGAAGGTAATCAGGTAGCTTCACACGGAAGCTGACCGGACTAGCGGCAGTATCAGAACCGACGGCATGAAGGATGCGGCATGGACCGAAGAAACGACGCCTGAACTTGCGAAGTGTGTCCGCTTCGACCTGCAAGTGGCGTGCGTTGACGAGCACATCATCACCGACTTTGAATGGATGATCCATTCGTGATCGGTTTGCTCGTGCGGCCATGCGGGTCTTGGAGTCGGCTAGACTCTCGTGTGCGTGCTTCATAATCGCCGCCATGTGGGCGATCCAGTCGTCAAGCGCAGGACCACGAGTGTCTGGGCGCAACCGCGATGGTCGTAGGAAGTCCGCGGGTACACGAGGGTGGTAGCCGAGATCGCAATAAAATGACGACATCCCCGAGGCTGGCGAAACAGCGTGGTTGTACGCAATCTCCGTGTGGGCTAAGTGTAAGTCCCACTGCTGGTCATCCCTAACAAACTTTCGGAGGATATTACCGAGAGTTTTATTGGTGACCATGCTCAGTGGGTGGGCGGAGGGGACCAATGAAATCCATCGAGATAGACTGCCAACGACCCTCGGGTATGGGTAAGGGCTGAAGTAACCCATACGGGAGGTGGTTCGCACTGTTCACCTCCTGACAGGTAGGACACTCCTGGATGTAGGTTTTGACGAAGTCCTTGGACTTCGGCCAGACGTATAGGCGGGAAACACGAGGCAACGTCTTGTGGAAACCCATATGACCGGCAGCTGCCTGGTCATGGAACTTTGCTTCAGCCTGAACGCGGAGCTGTGCGGTTGAGGGAACGCAGATACATGGTTCTAGCTGACCAGATCTGCCATGCCAGTACACAAGGCCGTTCTCCCCGAGGGAGTAGGAAGGAACGGTCTTGCTACTTTGCAGTGTCGCGTGGATGGCGCGATAATCGGGGCAGTGGCGGTACTGAGTGCGATATGCGTCGATCACCAACTGATCAACAGTGGTGATGGCGATGGCAGCAAGATGGATAGGTTCCTGATTGTGATCAGGACGGCGGGACAAGGCATCAGCGACACGGTTCGTTTCACCCTTGATGGGCTGAGAGATGAAACTGAACTCGGATAAGTCACGCCACCGGCGTGCTTGTCGAGGGGAAAGCTTAGGCTTCGTGAGGAAAGCCTGGACAACTGAGTTGTCTGTGCGCACCGTGAAGGGCGCCCCATGCAGATAATGACACCAATGTCGGGTAGCATAAACTACTGCGAGAACCTCACGTTCATCGGCAGTGTAGTGTATCTCGACAGACTGTAGCTGATGGGAGTGGAAGGCGATTGGGCAATCCCCATCACAAGCCTCAACAGTCTCATCCTCCGTGATGGTCGGGGAGTAAGTAATAGGGGGACTGTCAGTGGAGGGAAGTGGTGGGAGGATAGCCATCAGTCGAGAAGCAGTGTCAGCAGGAGGGGAGACGAAGGAGGAACATGAGGATAAGGTGAATCAGAAGGAGAGGGAAACATCCGAGAAAGTACTGCTCCTACTTCAAAATCTGACGCATCAGTAGTGACGATGAAAGGGCGATCAAAATTTGGGAGGCGAAGAACCGGTGCACAAGTCACCGCCTTCTTGAGGGCGCGGAAGGTGTCCTCGTAGAGGGGTGGCCAAAACCACGGCGGGTTCTTCCCGAGGAGGGTGGAGGTAAGGACGTAGGAATACCTAGCGTACTCCTGGATAAAATTACTATAGTGGCTGGTGAGGCCTAGAAAACTGCGAAGCTGCTTGGCAGACGTGGGGACGAGCCACTCTGCAATAGCAGTGATCTTCACGTCGTCCATGTGGAGATCCTGGTCAAACACATGGTGTCCTAGGAAATCAACTTTTCGCTGGGCAAAGCGGTATAGTAGCTGGTGAGGCCTAGGAAATTGCGAAGCTGCAGACGTGGGGACGGGCCACTCTGCAATAGCAGTGATCTTCGTGTCGTCCATGTGGAGACCCTGGTCAGACACATGGTGTCCTAGGAAGTCAACTTTGCGCTGGGCAAAGCGGCACTTACTAAGCTTGGCATAGAAGTCATGCTTGTGTAAGCGCTGTAGGACATCGCGGAGGTGTCTGATATGGTCTTCTAAGGTACGGCTGTAGACCAAGATGTCGTTCATGTATACGATAACGTATTCTTTGAGGATGTCCTTGAAGATATCGTTCATCGTCGTCTAGAAGGTGGCAGGTGCATTGGTGAAGCCGAATGGCATCCCCGTGAACTCGTAGTGGCCGGAAGGCGGTCTTCGGCTGATCCTCTGCGGCAACGCGGATCTGGTGATAACCGCTACGAAGATCGATCTTCGTGAAGAAGCGGTTGCCTGTCAGACGGTCAAACAGCTCATCCGCGAGGGGCATAGGATAGTTGTTCTTTACCGTGTGACGGTTAAGGTCGCGGTAGTCGATGCAGAGGCGAAGAGTTTCGTCCGCTTTACGAGCAAAGAGGACAGGTGCACGCCTAGGGGAGTTACTGGGTTTAATGAAATCCAGTCGAAGGAGCTCCTCAAGCTGACGCTTGAGTTCCGTCGCCTTTGGGATCAAAAGTCGGTACGGTGCCTGATGATGAACACGATAGTCAGGCACGAGCTGGATAGAATGCTCAACACCGCGCATCGGAGGGATCCCACTGTATGAGAAATACGGAGGGAAGACGTCGCGGTACTCTCGAATCTGGTCGCGAACGGCAGACTCTAAGTCTGTTGTGAACCGTGCGAGTTTCTCAATGTCCGCGTCGGCACGAGACGTATGTGTGGACTCGACAGTCGACGGCGCAAGGGCCTGGGATGTGGAGGGGGTATCCGCAGGCTGACGGGTGGACGTAGAGATGGGAGCCGCGAAGATGGAGGAAGGGTCAGGAGGATCGGGCTCCAGTAAGATGAGTTTAACCTTGGGACAGAGGGGATCATAGCGAAGAAGATCCATGACGTTCACTGAGTAGAACGTGACGTCCTCCTCTCGTAAGAAGTGAGCAAACTGACGAGGAGAAGTGAAGGCGATGTCTGGGTGGGATTCAGAGGGACGAGGGTCCTGGGAAGGTAGGTCTGGAGGGGTGTCGCCCGTGGTTCCAGTGAACGGAACGCGATAGGTCTGACCACACTTCGTTTTGAGAACGAGTGTCTCAGTTGCCCGTTCGGCCTCTGTACCACGGAACCGGCGAGACCAGGGAGTGCCAAGGATAAAGTCGTACCCAGTCTCCAATACGTCGAAGTACGTGGAGGAATGGTAGCGCCTAGGCGTCTGGGTACTATCCGATGGCTGGAGGGTGAGGGAGAAGTGGAGGTCGGGGACCATCTGATCGAAGAAGTGTTGTGTCTTGTTATCTCCAAGGGTAACAGAGATAGGAGAGCTAGACCCAGAGGTAGCTAGGCGAGCTTCCTCAACCACTCGAGGGTGAACGAAATCTCCCTGTGAGCCAGAGTCCCATAAAGTGCGGTACACCCTCGTAGATTTCCCTAGGCGAATAGGGATAATAGGTAGGGTGGGATCAGGGTCAGAAAGCAAAGCGAGAAGACGACACAAGACGTTGAGGTGTCTCGTTCGCGCGTGGTGTCGCGTGACTGGGTGGCGGCGGCGGTGGATCGCGAAGAAGATGGGGCGTCGGAGAAGCGACTCCGCATCTTCTGGTACTGTCGAGCAGCCTCGTAGGCCTGCTCGGAGGAGGCGAAGCTTTGTCTCCAGAGCTCGATGCGGTAGTCAGTCGGACGATTGACTACGAACCTGTTGGTCAAAAGGACCTCAGGTAGGAGTGCCTCATCGCAGATGAGGTGGGCGTCCTGAAACACTCTAATGTGCCGCTCAAGATCGACTGGTGCGGAGGACCTGCGCCACTGCGTCTGGGTGACCCGATTTAAGGCGTCGATTGCATCGTGGAGAGTGTCGTAGCGGTCATGGAGGAAAGCGGTGAAATCGGCGAGAGTGGGAGCCTCACCTGAGCGAGTACGATGGGTATAATAGTTCTCTCATGCGGAGAACGCACTGCCTTGCAATTTAGTTGCAAGTGCGGAGCACCACAACTCCTGACCAGTGTTAGTCAGTGTCAGCGCACGTGTTGCAGCCTGCAACCACACACGCATAGTACCATCGAAGTCAGGTATGTCTGACAGACGCACAAGGGTGGGACCATTGTGCTGACGACAAGGGGAGAGAGGTCGAGGGGCCTGCACTGCGGTGGCAAAGGTCGAGGCCGGTGCAGACATGGAAGTGGTAGCAGGCCGAAAGTCGGGGCTACTGGTGGAAGGTCCAGCAGACGTGGAGGCAACAACCGCAACCAACTGTGACGAAGTAGCGAGGTAGTAGGGTAGAGGGGGGGGAGCTGGTCGAGGGAAACGGGCCGGCAAGACAGAGGTGGGAGGGGCTGTATAAGAAGAAGAAGGGTGGGCAGCCTATGATGGGTGAGGCTGTCTCAAGGAGAGAATCTCCGCCTGGAGCTGCGCCACAGTGGCCTGTAGGGTAGCCACCCGCTGGGTGCGCGGGGTCAGAGGTGAAGGGGGCAGAGAGAGCACCCCAGCGGGAGGAGGAAGAACTCTGGGCCGTAGTGCCGCGACAGGTGCAGGAAGCTGGAAAGATGCAACGGGGTGGGTAGATGAAACCTCCTGGTCAGATATCGGTATCTGGGCGACAGCACATGCGGCAGTGGCCGAAGCGACCGGGGCGACGGGAGCGACAGGGGTCACTGGATGTGCCACAACAGATGAATGATCTGAGCGGCAGCAGCACTCACCACTGTGGAGGGGGAGTGTTGGGCCGGGCCTGCGGAGGAGGACAAACCGCCACGTCTCCGTCCCTGGAGTCGTGGAGAGCCGGACTCTGAGCCGGTAGGGGATGGTGTCTGAGAGTGGTGGGGAGAGCGATGAGGAGAGCCCTTGAGGTGGTGAACTTCAAGGGCGAGCGCATTGACTTGCCTCTCCAAGGGTGCAAGCGCTTCCAGTCGCGCTTGCAGAGGTGCAAGGAGAGATGCAAGAACAGCGTGGAAGTCCGTGGGGTCCACAACGTGCTGTTCCTGGACCGTCAAGTGGGTGGACGCCTGAGAGGTGGACGGCGCCGTGACGAGCTCCTCAGATGTAGCCATGTCTGTGGGCGGTGGAGGAAGAGAGGTAGACATGGTGGGAGGGGGGGGGAAAGAGGGGTTATGGTATGGGGACAGGGGACCACCGGTGAGAGGGAGGGGACCGCGAGAGCGAAGTGGGTATTCGTGTGTCGGCTCGCCCCGTGACCAGCAAGTCGCGCGATGGTGGCGCGAATCCGTTCGAGGGAAGAGGAGCCGTTCGCGTCCTGGGTGCCCGACGAGAGGAGGCGGGGGAGTAAGGGGGGTTTAGGAGAACCTTGAACCCTAGAAAAACCCTAAGGAAACCCTAATCGGGACTCGGGTGGTTAGGGGAGCGTAGCGGCGACCTAATCAATAAAAGAAAATAATAATTATTGGGAGGAGGGGAAGAGAAAATAGAATAAACAATGAAATTTCGAGATTAAAAAATAATAATAATAAATAAAAAAAATAAAAAACCCCAGGCTACCAGAGTGGCTCGGATCCACTTGTCCGATCGGGCCAAAAATAAATAAATAAAAAATAGTTTTTTATTTTATTTTTTATTTTAAATTTGGCAAAGAATTTAGATGTGACCCTGAGGCAAACGTTGTTCAATTTGTTTATTTGCATAACATAGTTTTTTT
>BFEA01000264.1:903251-916161 GCA_003427395.1 Chara braunii | reverse complement strand
AAAATTTCGGCAGCACTTTGTTACCCCCACGGGGTCAAAATGTGTGCTGAAAGCAAGAATGACTAACTCCTAATTAGATTTGAGGGTGCCGCAAGGAAATTCGAATTTTCAAAAAAAATAAAAAAAAATAAAAAAAAAATAGAAAAATGATAAAATAAGTAGGGAATAAGATAATTCGAATTTTTTTTTGAAGGAAAGGGAAAATTTAAGGCAAAGAGAAAAAGAACAGAAGAAAAACAGAAAAATTCGAAGTTGGGTGGGGGGGATGGAAAAGTGATGAAGAAGGAGAGAAATAAGTGAGAAGAGAAAGAAAAAGTAAAGTGGGAGATGGGGGAGATGATGGGGTTGTAGTTGGGGGAGGGAAGGGGGGAAGGAGGGTGGTAGAATGGGAGAGAAGGATACAAAAAAAGGTAGAGAGGGTTGGATGAGATTAATGGGAGATGGTGAGTGGGGAGGAGAGGAGAGAAAAAGGTTTTAGAGGATGGGTGGAGAGGAGGGTAGGAGTGGAGAGTAGTGGTAGGGGGGAGAAGAGATGATTAGATGATGGGGGGGGGGGGAGAAAAGAGGTTGGGGGAGAGTGGGTTAAGGGTAGGATGGTGATACCAGGCTCTTGGGTGGTCAAGAGCAAAGTTCTACCAAGATCCACAGGATCTTGGCCTTCAAGATGCTGCTGGTGTGATGCCACAACAGTAATGATGATGATCTAGGGTTGGCTGAGATCTTGATTAGCCACCCTACTGCCACAGTCACACATCCCCCTTGCCATGGGGGAATCTTGAACTGTTGCCAAACTGTTGCTGCAACAGTGAAGTAGTAAAAATATATATATATACATGACGATATATATATGCATGTGGTGCAGCCGGGGGCGTCTTCAGCAGATGTCCACGTGGCACAGCAGATTGCCACGTCCGCAGGTACCAGCAGCCACGGTCGAGGGGGGGGGGGGGCAAATAGCTCTCTAGCACGCTGCTCGCTGCTCGCCGACGAGGGGGGGGGTGGGGAAATAGTTGTTGTGCCACCGCTTCAACAGCAACCAGCCACAATATCAATCCATACTATGGTTGTGGCCAGTGTGTTAAGGCATTGGCCACGCACGCGCATGAGCAGCAGCTGCCCAGGTTCAAACCCTGGCAGTTGCAGCACTCCCTAATTTTGATAATACATATCCAGGAGCGGGGCGGGGCGGGGCAGCGTGGCGCGCGTGTGCGTGTGGCGGCCTTGGCAAGCGCCGCGTTGTGAAGCAACGTTTCCTTTTTCGCCACGTGTCGTCTCTCCATGGCGCTGTGTCCGAACACCGTTTTTCGCTGTTTTTTTCCCGAAAAAAACCCTGACATGCCCTCAAAATCCCGCTATCAGGATTACACTGTTTCCCGCTATGAAGTGCGGGGGGGGTAGGGAGGGTGGGAGCGGGGACCGTTCCCGCTCTGATACCAATGTGCGAGACCCGCCGGGATGGCGGTCCGACAGGATGGAGAAGAAGGGGTTGATGAAGGAGGAAGTGGAGATGGAGCTGGAAGGGACAGCGAAGCTCCGACGCAGACTCAACACCGCACGTACTCCAACATTGCAAAAATGAAGAATGCTGAAAAACAGACAACAGTTGGGGTATATCCCCAGCGGACTGACTGACTGGACTGGACTAGCCTGGTACCGACAGTGGTACCGGGCAGGACTGGAAGAGCACACGGCCTGGTCCCAGAGGCCGAACTGGCAAATAGCCAAATAGACCCTGGCTATAGGCCAGGGCAGATGGAGGCCCGCTGCATATCTTCCCTATCGTAGTCTGCCTGATGTGCCTCCTGGTACATATCATTGTAGTACACTTTGGCCTTCCCAGAAAGGGCTCCAAAGGTCAATGTTCGGGGGGCTAAAATCTGACATGACAGGTCATGCGGGGGGACCCTGGGGTTGTCCTCTGCTTCCCTGTCCTGCAGGGTCGCCCTACTATGCCCAATAAGTCGTCCCCTCCCTCTGAATCCGCCTCGTCCTCCCCTGTGCCTTCCTCCTCCTCCTTATCTTACCATAAGTTTTCTCTCTCCTCCCTTGAATGCTCCTTATCCCCCTCCTCACTATCCCTTGTGGTTTCCTCTACCGCCCTTTCTTCTTCTGGGACAGGGTCTTCCCTCTCCTTTTCCTCTGTCGGTATCTCTGTGTCCCTCTCCCTCTTTGTCTTTCCTGCATCCCCGCCTTGATTTGCCGCTTCTGTTGTATCTGAGGGCTTCCAATCCTCCTCCGCCTTATCTTTACCGTTTCCTTCTTCTTTGCTTGATGATTTCTCATCGTCTCTCGCCCTCTTCCTGCTTCTCCTCTTCTTCCTCCTCCTCTTCGCCTTCCTCCTCCTCTTCGTCTTCCTCATCATTTTCCTCCTCGTCTTCCTCCTCTTCTATCCCCTCATCCATGTCCTCTTCACCCTGCTCGTCCCCCTTTTCTGCCAAGTCTTTTTGTCGATTCTCGTCATTATCATCTTCATCCTCCTTCCCCTTTCCCTTTTACACCTCATCTCCCTTTTCTATCTCCATCTCGTCTGTCCCTTCCTGACTTGACGCAGGTCCTTTGAGAACCTCCTTGTAGGTCGGTTTCGCGCGTTTTTTCTAAACTACTAGCTCCCGACCTATGGTTGGGTTTTTTTGACCGGGTGTTCCTTCAGCCTTTCTTCCCCTGCCTTGGGTCGAGACATGAGACTGGTTTCCGTCTCTCCCCTTCCTTGTTTTACCCCTCTCTTTTCCTCAAGCCTCCTTTTCTTTGTCCTTTCCCTTCTCTATAGGACTTTTTCCCGATTATTATTGTTATTATTTGGCTTCCTCGGGCCTTTCTGGCTTGTCTTGGGCGGACTGTCTGGATCACCCACATAATGGTAGAAGCGTCGACAGTCGGCGCACCACGGGGTGTCAGCGCCGACCACTTTGATTTCCATTAAGCCTTGTTCGGCCAAATCCACCAGAAGCCAAGTGAGTCAGGCATCGCCACACAGCATCGCTCGAAAAAAAAACTCGGAACTGTTCGAGAGCTATCAGAAAGGCGTTTTCGAGTGCCTTCTCGAAACGATGTTTTTGCCTAGCCTGCACCGTTGGAGTTTTCGTGATACCGCCCGTCCGCGCTCGAGTTCGACGTCCATTTCGAGAGTTGTCAGGCCGTTTTCTCGGGCCGCGGATAGCATCCACGTTCGAGAGGAATTTTTATAGAGGCCGGTCTAGTGTGCTATGGGCCTAGTTGCACGATTCTCCATAGGCCAAGTTTGGCGAGTAGGTGCCTGGTTGCACTTACTCGCCAAACTTGACGAATGCAAAATGTGTCAGACGGCTCGCGACACCGTCGACACAAGTTGTGGAGAGTGAGTTCGTTTTCCCCGCCTGTGCACGGTGGTTTGTGGAGAGTGGTCCTCGGACCTCTCCACAAAACAACTTTCTGGAGAGTGCAGGGCTTCACGAGTCGACATGTGGTAGACGAAAAAAAATTAACTTCTCTGTAGAAGAAATATAATGGCGAGTAAGTGCAACCAGGACTCGAGTTCGACGCGATTCTCAGTTTTTTCACTCTCCACGCATCCGCCACGAAATGTGACGGATGGCGAGAAGTGCAACTAGGCCCTATGCGGCGAAGGGCCATTTTCTCCCTTTTTTTTTTTTTTCTTTCTTTATTAACACAAGCTCCATCTATTGGTGGGGAGCAACACCTGCTGGAAACCGGGTCCAGCGTCCCATAGATACAACCGTATCCTCACAAATTGGCACAAACTATACAACCCTATCCTCACAAATTGGCACAAACTGGGAACCGGGCCCAGTCCCATAACGAGCACATTCAGAAAAGTCATCAGAAAATTCCATGAAATGAGACTAGGAGCCTACTAAGAATTTTAGAGCTATTCCAGACCTTTTTTGTGGGAAACTTCAGAGTCAGACAAAATTCGGAAAACCCTCTAGGATCCACCATCAGTCCTCTTACCTCACTCCGGCAAGACTTACTGCAGCAAAGCCACCATCTGTACTGCTGCTATGCCCTATTTCTATCCTACCAGCTGGAGGGGCCATTTTCTCTCAAAAACCGGCCTCTTGAAAAATCCTGATAGCCCTCGAATATTTTCGAGATTAGAGAGTGGTGTGGCGAGGCCCTTACAGTCCCTGCTTGGAAACTACCAGGCCGTCGAGATCCGATCTATTCGACGGCCGTACTGTGTAACACGTGATCGAAATCCTGAACGAAGTAGCAGAATACTTTTTTTTTTTTTTTTTTTTGGTCTCTTTCTATATTCTTCTCTCAACTCTGTTTTTGCCTTTTACTACCTACTCCTAAGGCTATCTAGAGGGGACCCCTGCAAGCATAGTTTCCGCTCACTGTGAAGGGGAGATTTCATGTTGTCCCTTGCCCCTTATGTTTAGGGTTTAGGGTTGGGGCCGCCAGTGGGAGTCTGGCTAACAACAAAGACCGAGACCTGCCAGTAGCTGTGCCTCCCTTTCTGCAGTGGCTATGGCCAACAGTCTCCCACACACCACACACAACCCACTCGCGCTCGCACTCACACCCATGTTGGTCATAGATTCCACTAATACCGATAAGGCGTATCCAGAGGACTCGCTAATGGGTCCAGGGGCAAGGTCCCACTTGCACGGCTTAAGAGATTCTGGCCGTTGATCTGTGTTATCTACGGTCAATATGGCTTAATTCGTGTAAGTGGGACCTAGCCCCAGGCCCCAGGCTCACAGAAGGGAAAAAAGAAAAAAGAAAAAAGAAAAAAGAACTCCAGGGAAGTTCCAGGCGCTCTGAGCTGTGCTTCGAGGAAGGAGCAGCGGCTTGGCCGCCATCGGGCCTGGATGCACTAGTCTCCAGATGTGCAAAATGAGACTGAATCCACCGCAAGAACATTGAAAGATGAGTTGTCATCTTTTTTGTCGTTTGTGCATGTCGAGAGTAGTGCAGGCGAAAAAAAAAAAAAAAAAAAAAGTTAGTGCAGGCGAGGCCCATCGTCTCCCAGAGGGAACCTGATTACGGGCCGCGCTGCGCTGAAGAGAATTGGAAATCTATCTGGACCTAATGATGATCAACATGTCTGATCAGTCTGAAGGTATCTGGTCGCAGTCCCTTCCAGATGCATGTAGAACGTTGACTACTGGATCGAGGACATTCATTAGGTGGATGAGCAGCACCTCTGCACAACCGCTCGGATTTTTTTTCTTTTCTTTTTTCTTTTCTTGGGACTGGAGCTATACAGAACGACGTAGCATACAGCGGCCTAGCTCAGTTGGTAAGGCACCCAAGTGGCATTCCGGAGGTCTTGGGTTCAATTCCCATTGGCCTCATGTACCTTCCTGGGCAAGCTTGGCGCCCGCCACCTAGAGATATGCCTTTGGTCCCCCCGAGTGGAATTGAGCAGAGACTGCTGATGTTCATAGGGGGAGGGGACCGGAGGGGAGGCACAGTGACCGGCCCATCGAAGAAGCTCGGTCCTGATGCTACCGGCTGACCCCTGGCCGGTATCGCTTACCTGCTGTAGCAGGTATCGCACCTGCTGGTGGATGCAGCTCCCGCATGTTCCCTCGTTGGATGGCTGCTACGGGGTTCCCCGTAATACTATAATGACAGTCCTGTCCAGATTTGACAGGTAATTGACAGAATTAGACTTAAAAAAAAAAAAAACTGAACGACGTAGCGCGCACGGTGCGCACACAGACGCCAACCCAGCTAGAGAGTAGCAATGACTACAACGCAGGTGAGAATAACAAAACCAGTACATTCTTCCCCCGAATAGAACGTACGGTAATCATTGCTGTATTTAGACTGAAAGGTCCCCAAATACGTATATAATGACCGTACGTTCTATTGGGGGGAAGAAGGTAACCCACCAGCTGGAGAATAGCAAAACGACTAACCCCGCTCGAGAATAGCAAAGCGACTGGATATATGTAATATATTTTTATATAGATATAATATATAGATATAATATATAGATATAAGATACAGATATATAATATAGATATAATATATAGATATAAGATATAGATATAAGATGACGATATATAATATAGATATAGTCTAATTATTTACTAATTAGTTTTGTAACTAGAATATCTGTAAAATAACTTGAGTACTACAGAGATGTTTTTTTATTTTTTATTTTTTTATTTTTTCATTATTTTTTTATTTTTTTTTATTCCAAATGGAATTTTATTTACTTGTCCTCTTTATCCAGTGTGTAACGGATACCCTCGACGAAACTGATCAGAGGTGATGAACGAACTCCGAATTTTTGCTCTGCTGACTTTATAGGCTTTTTTTTTTTTTTTTTTTTTTTTTTTTTTTTTTTTTTTTTTTTTTTTTTTTTTTTTTTTTTTTTTTTTTTTTTTTTTTGGTATAGGCTTTGTCCGAGTGTACAGTCTCCACATCTGAACCCATTACGGATCGGCTGAGGGCGTACTCGCACTACGAATTTTCCGATCGACTTCTGGACGCGATTGCGGTTAGATGCATGCGAATCTGACCGCAGGTGCTGTGAGATTCACTTGCGAAAGTGCTTTTACCGGTAGTGTGACTATGCCCTGACTGTACAGTCTGCTTATCCGAAGAACGCGAAGTGATGATGATGATGATGGACCAATCAGAAGCAATCAACGGAGATGAGGAGGTGATTAGAGGATCGTCTGGCGGCGGCGGATGTCCTCTGGAGGAGAATCCGATGATGATTACTGTCTTCATCCGAATACAACGAACGGTCAAAACAGCTCTATTTGGGGCAACTTTGAGTCTAGATACAGCAATAATCGCCGTACGTTGTATTCGGGGGAGAAGACGGTAGCTCTAGAATGGCTGTTGAGGAAGGACTGAACGTGGACGAGGAGATGGTCCTGGTTCCTGTGTACTCTCTGTTACGTTGTTGAGTTGTTGAGCCAGCGACTGGCGGGATTGGACTTGAGTGCCGGTAGCTGTGTTTTGTAGAGGTGCAGGATTGTCATCAGGAAAGTATGGATGCTTGGGTGAGGGAGAAGGTGGGTGCAGCTTTGCGTTTTGGGAGGTGTATGTGTGGTGTCTGCTGTGATCAGCGGTCAAGATTCATCCTTTCGTTGTTGATTGCGATCCTGGGGTGGCTGACGTGTCTGACCTGTGTTCAGTGTCAGTTCTCAGTGGACGGTGGCGATGAGGTCTTTATGAACGATAGATACGCGCTCGATCTCGATCCCGATCTCGATCTTTATCAGGAGCAGAAGTCCTCGGCGGCTATGGCGTCTCCTTGCCCGTCGGGATTGCCTGATCTTGATGGCCGCTGCGGTCTGTCGAAGACGGAGGAGGGTATGGATCGACGGTATCTGGCTTCTTCTTCTTCGTCTAGCACGTTGGCATGGCAAGAGCTTAACGTAACGGGCGCGAATCCGTTTGCCATAGCTAACGTAAAGCTGCTGCCTTTGATCGTCCACGACATCGACAAAGACTTCAGATCTGTTCCAAACCGTTCTTGCTCTTCGTTCATCACAAACATGGTGATGGATTCGAATGCCTCCGTTCTGTACTACGTTGTGGAGGAGCGATGTGCAAAGGGTGATCGACGCAGCGTTGCCCCTGCTTCCCGTGAGAGGCTGTCGATCCGAAAAGCCGATCTGACGGTGATCAGACAACAACTGTTTCAATCTAACGGCTCCAAACCGTACATTGCACATCTTGAGAGCTTAATTAGTTACGTCTGGAAGGTGAGCAACAGCAGCGGTGAAGCGATCTTCTCCGCTGTTTATAACACTCCCCCCCCCTCCTCCTCGTCGTCGAAGGGGGAGGAGGGTCAGGAGGGGGTTTCGCAAATGGCCTCCATCTTAGGTCTGGAGCTGTCTGCGAACGGCAAACGCCTCATCCTGGCCTCAAGCACCTACGTCGTGTCGCCCGAGCTGACCTTCCTATCGGTAATCAACGGCACTAGATCCTCCGTCCGATTGAATGGGACATCGATCCAAGGGTTGGCAAAGCATCCGAAGACGACGGAGCTGTACATGTTAGACAAGAGCCAAGAAGATGAGGCGTGCTTACTCTCCCTCTCCCTCGGGGTAATCGACGACGAGTCCCGACTTCCCGCCGCCGCCGACTTCACGGTCATCTCGGAGACGAACGTCGTGCAGAGCTTTGACGGCGATGGCGATGGCGACGGCGACGGCGTACGCCACGTGTCCGACGACGCGCAGATCGGTCCCCACGGCTTCGACGCCAACGGCACGTGTCTGTATTTCATCGATCCGCAGGCGCAGGTGGTCTGGGGGCTTCAGTCGGGATCGGGATCCAAGCACAACAACACCTCCCCCTTCCCCTCCCCCTCCTCTTCCTCCTACTACTCTGCGGCGGAGGCTGCTGGCAATCTCTCCGTCATTGCTGGGATCATCGGGAACAAGACGAGAAGGCAGTTGCAAAAGGCATCTTCGTACGGCGATCCCGACCCGACGATGGTCCTCCTCGACGACTTGCGAGACCTGGTCGCGACTCCCGACGGCTGCAACCTCTTCGTCGTTAACGGCAATGCGGTTGATTGGATCAAGGTTGATTGGCTTTGCAGAAAAGGCGGGAACGTATCGATCGTCGCTCGGTACGATGGAGGGGAGCTATCCGGCTTGGCGCTCGGCCGCCGCCCATCCCAATCCCGATCCCGACCCTCTGATAACTTGACGCTGTGGGTGGGGGCAAGCAACGGGGACATATTCGAGCTGCCCATCGACTCCTCGAAGCTGCACACTTGCAAATGGGAGTGGGAGGGGGAGGGGAGCGTTTGGTCGGAAGCAGCTGTGAGCAGCAGCAGCAGCAGCAGCAGCAGCAGCAGCAGCAGCAGCATCGAGTCAAAAGCCTGGCCTAGCGTGAGTGCCAGCAGCAGCAGCGCGCCAAGCCTGGCGTCGTCGAAGGAGGTGCCCGATTTGTATCATCCAGCTCGGACTGCCGACGCCTCTTATCAGATCAAAGGCGGCGGCAATCCCGATGGAAGGGGGGATAGCTCCTCGGGATCCCTGATGGCGGTCAAGATCGGCTTGCCAGCTGGCATAATCGCTCTGATCGCGGTGATTGCCGTCGTGCTGCTGGTGATGAGGCGGAGGTTGTCTTCGCTGAGGGGGGAGTGCAGTGCGAAATCTCTCCCCACGGCGAGGGTGGAACCCATCTCGTCAGCAAGCAACGCCAGCGGTCGATCGTCGCCGCCGGCGGTAATCATCAGCCGAGCGAAACTCCATCCGGCGGAGGTGAAGAGGTTCGATCTAACGACCTTGATGACCTGTACGGACAACTTCAGCGATGATCGGCGCATAGGACAGAGGGGAGGGTTTGCGAACGTGTACTTGGGGTCGATAGACGGCGAGGATGTGGCAGTGAAGGTGATGACCGGTGATCTGACGGACGCCGAGCGACGGATGTTCATCAGCGAGGTAAACACGCTAAGCAGGGTACATCATGCCAATCTCGTCGAGCTGATTGGCTTCTGCCAAGAGGCCGATCGGTCTATCTTAGTGTACCCCTACTTTCCTGGTGGCTGTCTCTATGCTCGCCTGCACAACAACAACAACAACAACAAGCAGCAGCAGCAGCAGCAGCAGCAGCAGCAGCGGACATCATCGATCATCCCTGAATTCCCCCCCCCTCCTCCTCCCCTCACCCTCCTGGAGCGCATGTTTATCGCCCTGCAGATCTCCAAGGGGATTGGTTACCTACATGACGGCTGTGATCCGCCGATCATTCATCGAGACATCAAGAGTAGCAACGTCCTTCTTGATGATGGAACTGGTCACAAGATGCATGCCGTTCTTGCGGACTTCGGGCTGGCGAAGATTGGAGAGAGCGTGTTTGGAATGCGGCGGGAAAGTTCAGTCGCAGAGTCATCGGACATTCCCGGAACTTTTGGATACATGGCGCCGGAGTACATCCTCGGCCACGTGACAGAGAAGAATGACGTGTACGCTTTTGGCGTTCTCCTGTTCGAGCTCCTGACAGGGCGGATGGTGGTGACGTCAGCAGCTCCTGGAGGCGACGGGAGGTGCACGACGATTGTTCAGTGGATAGAGCCGTTCCTACGTGGCGATGATCGGGATTCCGATGTGCGATTGCCGGATGCAGTGCTGGATCCTCATCTAACGAGGGAGGTGATGGGATTAGCGGAGAAGCGAGCAGTGATGGAGATGCTTCAGCTTGCAAAGAAATGCGTCCACCTGGACCTCGACACAAGACTCGACATGACAGTCGTGGTAGAAACGATTCGCAATCTCTTGGCAGAGACAATGATGCAGATTGGATATCGATGATGATGATGATGATGATGATGATGATGAATGACGGGTATGATGATGATGATGATGATGATGATGATGATGGTAGATTATTGTGCTGCTTCGGGGAAGGATGATTATGATGATGATGATGATGATTGGAATCATAAGGGTAATCAGAGGTCGGATGTCCAGACAGGTGATATCGTTGGAGGGCATGTCGGGAATCGAGAGGGATGCTGTGCGATCTGCTAGATGGAATGCGGAGGAGGTGGTTGTTCCTCCTTCACCCCACATTTCGCAGACGACGGCGATTTCCCAAACGGCGAAGAAACGACAGAGCGAAGGGCTGAGGAGTGGATTAAGCGGAAAAGAGGGCGATCTCCGTCGGGGAAACGCCCAAAGTTGAGGGATGCGTGACCTAACGGCGGAGAGTGATTTGCCCGCGGCTCGAACTCCGAACCCCCCCCCGCGTCCGGGGGGAACTGTGAGCGCCTGTGGTCCTGTGGAACTTATGAGCGCACATACATAAATACAATAAGCTGCTTGCTTTGTTGTGTCGGCCGCTGATCAATGGGGTTTCTCCTCCCCCGCCAACCTTCGAGAACTAGGAGAACGACAGAGGTATGCCCGCTTCCTCCTTGCCAATAAGTTCCAGCTCATTCTCTGCTTAACGCAATGAGCAATGGGGTCGATACCCTCTCTTCTCTCTTTTTTTTTCTTTTTTTTTTTCCCGCTCCATCGTCCATGCCTTTTTTCCGTCAGCGTCTACGTGCTTGCACATATGTGTGTGGGCGCATGCATTCGTGTGCGGGCGTGTGCGGGCGTGTGTGTGTGTGTGTGTGTGTGTGTGTGTGTGTGTGTGTGTGTGTGTGTGTGTGTGTTGTCATATTCGCTAGCAGGGAATCCACAGGAAAAGCNTGTGTGTGTGTGTGTGTGTGTGTGTGTGTGTGTGTGTGTGTGTGTGTGTGTGTGGATTCATGTGTGCGATTGTGCGCGCAAGAGTGTGCTTGCCTCTGTTTGTGTGTGTGTGTCTTGTGTGTGTGTGTGTGTGTGTTTGCGCTTGTCTGTACATATGTGTATCTGCGTGTACTATTTACGCCTGTGCACCTGAGTGTGTGCGTGCGCACGCGCGCACTGCATCTCTCAGTCGGCGGCAGGCATACATTCAATTCAATCGAATGGAGACTGAAGCTATTGCGCTCTCCGCCGCAGACGCTGTTTCCACCTGTTGTTTGTTCCTCCGTCGCTGGGATCCCATCTGCGCCGCGATCCCATCGGTGTCGAGATCCCATCTGCGCTGAGATCCCATCTGCGTCTCACGCATACTGGGCGGACGCAATCGCTTACGTCTCCCTTTTCTTCGTTCATTCTGAAGAGATAGGGGGGGTATACCCCTCCATCTCCATCGATTTAGCCTTTAATTATCACCCCTCCATCCCCTATTAATTCGAGTTGGGGGGGGTTGATAATAGGGGTTACTACCCCTTTACCCCTCCTTCGGCGCTGCGCGCCATAAAAAAGACGATGATGACGTTCAAGTAGGGGCCCTTGGACTCGATTAGCGCACATTGTATACTGAGTGTTTCTGGAAACAGGGCACACTTAGGTGGGTGTCTGTTTCTACACTAAGACGCATAAGATCTTACCTTTTTGTTTTTTTTTTTTAATAGAAAGATTATTGATTTCCGAGCACGAGGCGATTGACAACCTTATTTTATTTCATTTCATGTAATTTATTAATTAATCAGGTAATAAATGCTAGGACCGATGGAGGAGGGTTCAGGCGAGGGATAGCGTCTATATACTTTGAGAGAAGTTATTGAATTGGGGGACTGCGAGAAAAAATAC
This sequence comes from Chara braunii, assembly GCA_003427395.1. Lineage (NCBI taxonomy): Eukaryota > Viridiplantae > Streptophyta > Charophyceae > Charales > Characeae > Chara > Chara braunii. The sequence continues at coordinate 904,099 of BFEA01000264.1, read as the reverse complement.
TTGGAAAAAAACAAGGACGAGAAGGCCATAGCTAGAGCCTAGAGCTATGACACCCCTCCTCATAAAGGGCCTTCTTTATTTTTATTTGGCTGCTGCCGTCGGCTCGAGTCCCCTTTTTTATTAATTAATTAATGTCGATCTAGGGTACAGAGACTTTTTTTTTTTTTTTTTTCATTTGTAATCAGTTTATGACCATTAATTACTAATTAGTTAGTCATCAGACCGTATTGAATTCTACTGGTAAAATATATAAATCCATCGGCTCTCTCTCTCTCTCTCTCCAGCTTCTGTGCTGGTAGGCGCGAAGCGTTTGGTTTTTTTTTTTTTTTTTTTTTTTTTTTTTTTAGTTTGATAGGCGCATTTTTTTTTTTGCGAAAGGCAAACGCTTAGAAGTACAGGCGAGGTTTCGCGGGCTGCGAAAGAAAAGAGATGGCAGGGAAGAGGATCACATCTTTTTCCTTGTTTTTCTTTGTTTCCCCCAGAAGAGGGGTTCTTGACCATCGATGGTACTCATATTGATGGGCAGGGGGGAGTAATAAAATTTCAGTTCCATAATGCTAGAGAGAGAGAGAGAGAGAGAGAGAGAGAGAGAGAGAGAGAGAGAGAGAGAGAGAGAGGAAGGGGGAGAAGTGTGCTGCGAGGTCGCGAGAGGAATTCCAGGGTTGTATTGTGCGTGTGTGTGTGTGGAGGGGATCTTCAGTGCGTCGTCGAACGGAGACCTCACCGGCATGGAAGTGTTAGAGACCCGGAGATAGATGACACAGTTGGTAGGGGTGTTTTTATGTGTGTGTGTGTGTGTGTGTGTGTGTGTGTGTGTGTGTGTGTGTGTGTGTGTGTGTGTGTGTTGT
>BFEA01000264.1:890169-902131 GCA_003427395.1 Chara braunii | reverse complement strand
GGGGCCATGCTAAGCTAATTTTCTCTTTCTCTGTATCGTTCCAATTTAAACGGATGCCACGAAGGACTTGTTTCCCCCCCCCTTCCCCAAATTGAAAGGCCAGTCTTTTCGTCGGGCACAGCATGTGCTGGAAAACAGGTCCCATTCAGAATATTTACTGAGAGAACGTCTGAGGATGTCCAGAAGTAAAAAAAAAAAAAGCACAGGAAACCACAGATCGCTCTCGGGTGGCATTGATTACTTTGGGGGGCACCAGCGCGCAGATGCCCTGTACAGTACGGCGTACTATTACTCATCTGTCCACAGTGAATGTCTTACGAAACAGTCTGGCGCTTTCTCTCTGTGGAGTGCAGAGTATGAAGACACACACACACACACACACACAATCAACGTGGGCAGCCTTGTGCGTAAGAGGCACAGTAAAAGGGGAGCTGCAAGAACAATGAAAGGGGTACCCCGAGGACGACCGAAAAACTGTTTAATTCTAAAATTGCGTTAATATGTTGGACATCTCAAATGCTCTCGTTGTCTGCAATAGGACAAAGCGTGCTTTGATTCTGAATCTAATATTTATTCATCTGTGTGGAATTGGGACTGTTGTGGGGAAAATCAACACACACACACACACACACACACACACACACACACACACACACACACACACACACACACACAAACGTGCATGGAATGAGAAAGAGAGTTGGAACTTTGAATCCTTTTTTAAAAGGCACACATTCAACCTCCTGATGAGTCGGTGAAAGTCCGACGAAACAGTCTGGCACAGTCATGCTTTTTTTGAGGGTATAGGGAATATGACAACACACACACCACACATACAAAATCATATGTGTTTATAAGTTTATAACTTCTTTCCTTCTTCTGATTCCCAAGTATTTTTGGTCTGCTCTAACCTTCAAGATGTGCCAAATAGTCAGTGTGCCTTTATGCTTGGAATGCCTGCAACTTGTTCAGGGGAGTTGTTGTGTTTGGCGCTGTTCGTGAGTCTTAATCATGTCTGTGTGTTCCCTGTTCGCAGAAGCGACTTCCTGACTCCAATGGTGGTTCAACACTTTCACTTTCAACACTTCCACTTTCATGACTGTCAGTAGGTGGTGTGGTGTCAGACTGTCAGTAGGCGGTGTGGTGTCAGACTGTCAGTAGGCGGTGTTCCGCCTCAGTCACTGCTTATTTGTTGATGCTGCCTTGTGCACTCACAACAGGGATTAAAGGAGATAATGGGCCTCGCTCCCACTACACTCGAAGTGCACAAAAGACAAAAATCATGGTGGTGTATCTTTCCATGTTCTAGCAGAAGATTCACTCTCGTTTTGCACATTTTGAGAGTTACTGTAGTGGAGTGACGCCCAATTACTCAAAACATCAACATCATGATGGGTCAGATGGGGAATCCGCAGACTGTCGCGGTTTCAAAATATCAGTAGGGAATTCCGCTGAAAAAAAAAGCAAATCTGTCAGAAATGTTTGTTTGTTTGTTTTACTTGATTCTTTTTTCAGTCTTCCATTTTGCATTTTTCATGCTTTTCGCCTTTTCATGACTGGAACGAGTTTTGGTGAAAGTCCTACGGAACTGTCGGCCACAGTCGTGTTTTTTTGTTGATTGCAACTGTTACACTGACACACACAAAACGTTCCGCTGCAGCACAACTTCCACTGCTCCATTCCGACGGCGGCTGTCGTTCTGCTGCAGCTGAAGTTCAGTCTCATAGTCTTATAGCTAAACTTTGGCCGCAGCAGCACTTCTCCGACACTTTTTTGGCCGCTGCATTCCAGCTGGTGCAGCCGATGTGCTGCTGCGGCTGAAGTTCTGTCACAACAGGACTTTGGCGGCAGCAGGACTGCTGCTGCTGCTGCTGGGTTTGTTGGAGCGGAATTGCAGCGGAAATTCTACTGCTCTGCTTCACTTCAGCTGCTGCAGCGTCTCGGCACTGCAGCAGAAGCTCTGCTGCAGCCACAGTTCAGTCTCAGACTCTCAGCAGAACTTTGTGGCAGCAAAACTTCTGCTGCTGTTCTGCTGCTGCATTACAGCTACAGAAGTTCTGCTGCTGCTGCAGAAATTCAATCTCATCGGAACTTTGCTGCTTTCCTATGATAAGTTTCCTAGCTGCAGCAGAAGTTTTGCTGCGGCTGAAATACACATTTAGCAGAATCTTGGGCCCAGAAGAACTCCTGCTGCGTCTCCACTGCTGCACTCTGGCTGTGGCCAAAGTTCTGTCTCAGCAGACTTCACATAGGTCAAAGTGTCAGATTGTGAATCTGAAAACACGGGTTCAACTCCCGTTATTCGCATCTTGCATCTGAACTCTGGGGAGCCTAAATCCAGCCAAAGCTGGCGTCAAGACAGTTATTCATTGACTGAAGTCAATGAATCTAAGTTAATTGATTCAAACAACCACATAAGCTGCCGCGGGACTTCTGCTACCACTGCAATGCTGCAATGGCAGCAGGAGTTCTGCTGCGGCAAAATTGTGGCTGTGGCCAAAGTTGTGTCTTATTTCAGCAGAATCTTGGCCCCAAAAGAACTTCCGCTACCACTGGAATGCTGCAATGCCAGCAGGAGTTTCCACTGCTGCAGTCTGGATGTGGCCAAAGTTCTGTCTCAGCAGACTTCAGCCGCAGCAGGACTTCTGCTACCACTGGAGTGCTGCAATGTCAGCAGGAGTTCTGCTGCGGCAAAATTGTGGTCTGAGTTTCGCTGTGACACACTTGGGCTACAGCAGAGTTCTGTAGCAGCCAGAATGCAGCAGTTGCAGTGCTTCAGCGGATGTGCTGCTGAAACTGCATTTTGGGCCCAGCAGAACTCCTGCTCCACCCAAAATGCAGCATAGGAGGAAGAGGAGGAGAAGTTCTTCTGCGCCCAAAGCTCTTCTTAGCTGGGACTCTGGCTGCGGCAGAAGTTCTGCGGCAGCGGACGTTCAGTCTCAGCAGAATTTTGGCTAGAGCAAAACTTCAGAATCTGCTGCACTTCTGCTCCTGCCGAAATTCAGTCTCAGCAACAACTAAGACTGCAGAAGAACAAATTCTCATGAATACTCTCAGTTAACTCTTAGCCAAAGCAGGGCAATGGTTCCCGGACCGCCTCTTTACATGATTTGTAAAAGTCCATGTGGGACGCTGGATCTGGTTTCCAGCACGTGCTGATCCCCACGAAWAGATTGGAGAATTTGTCCCCCCCCCMAAAAAAAAAAAAAAAAAAAAAAAAAAACGACTGCAGAAGAACTGCAAGGTGTTTTTTTTTTTCATCTTACTAAAATTACACTAAAAAAAAAAAAAAAGGCTGCAGAAGAACTGCTGCTCCACTTACGTTGCATCATGGCTGCAGCAGAAATTCTCCTGCGGCCCAAATGCAGTGCCACGAGAACATCAGCCGCTGCAAAACTTGCTGGTGCACTTCAACTGCTGCATTCCGGCTGCTGTAAAGCTGCTGCTGTGGATGAAATTATGTCCCAGCAGAACCTCGGCCCCACCGTCGGCGGCAGCTTAACGCCTCCGAGCCGCTGCACCGCCACTGCAGCATTCTGACAACGAAAACGGTTCCACTGTGGGAAAAGTTCTGCTCCGACAGAACTTCAGCCACAACACAAGCTACACAACTTTGGGTGCACTCGGAATGTAGCAGCAGCAGAAGTTCCTTGCGGCAACGTCTGTGTGTCTGCCATGTGCCTGCGGCACTCACAAACACCCAGTGGCACACAAACGCACGTGTGTACATCTGCAGAGAATCTGATACAGCGACGAAGACTGAAAATATTTGACTGACAAACTGACTTGACTTAAAGAAAGACAGAATGGCAAACAAATCAACTGACAGACGAACACACGAAAGCACAAGTGATATGACAGCCGAACTGCATCAGTACGGCTACGTGGGGCCTTTGGGAGCAGAGACTCTCCAATGGACTCTACATACACATTGCAGTACATCCCAGATAGCTAGCGCTGACTCGCAGGACAAGGAGGAGAACAAACTGCAGTGAGAAATGCTAACAGCAGGGAGAAGGACCAGTGGCAGGGAGAACGACTAATGGGAGGGAGAAAGAGTAATGGCAGGGTGAAACAAACAAACAAAAAAAAAAGTAATGGCAGGGAGAAGATCATGGTGGGCAGCCCTCAACGAGCCTTGTGGCAACAGGGGAAACAAGGTCAGGATTCTCTCATGCTGTTTTTGAAACCACAACTACCTTTCCTGCTCTTGGGAAAGCAGGAAAATAGCCTACTCCTAAGAAATGGAAGGCTGGGCCCGATGACGGTCTCTGTTGATCAGTCTCCTCCGCGGCCGTCTTTTAGTTTCGGCCTCCTAAAAACTCAGAGTCCCGGCCAAGGCTTTCTTATAAAAAGGGTTAAATAACCTTTCGTTTTTAAGTTCATCACATTTCATCCTGCGCTCATGGGCAATTGATCTGTTTGCTGTCTTTTTTGGGACGTCCCTAAAATAGGAAGGATTCACTCCGCTCTTGCACTAAGGACCTCCTTTGGCAAATTCACAACATTTGCAATACTTGTACAGTCACACCGTGCAAAGCTGAAGGTCGCTAGGAAAAGTAAAAAAAAAAATAGTAGTCTACAAGTTGAGCCGACGGGGCCGAAATATTGTACGGTGACAAAGTGTCGTACTCACGCCATATTAATACCAAAGACCGAAAAAAAAAAAAAAAAAAAACCGACAACAACTGCAGTACACACACTACCTAACAATACTAACATAAGAGCGCGTGACCAAAAAGTAGGAGCACAGTCCAGGACGAAGTTGCGTTGTCGGCGCGAATACCCTTACAAGGGTATCCGCCCTGGTTTTTGCAAGTGACAGAAAAAAGAATGGGCTTGGGCGGTATAAGTCGGGCGAGGTACGGCCGCGTCCGGGGCCCGTCTTGACTAAGGTTAGAGGGTATGTGGGCGCGCGGTTTTAAGGCGCACGTGTGATTTTTCTGATTGAGTGAGTGGCCGGCTTAGTCGACCGACCTGGACCATGCTACAGCCTTGTTTAGCGGACGAGAGCTCGCTTTTGGGTTGGCATGCGCAATCGACGACGGGATTGGCACGCCAGAGACCGCACGGGGCGGCCACGACGAGGTCCAAGCAGGCTGGCACGGGTACCGGATGTTGGCATGCCGGCAACAGTAGGCAAGGAAGGCCTAGGCTGTGGCTCCCAGGCCGGGGCGCGGCGCGACACCACTTCATATTGAGGTCCGCGCTCATTTGTCCTAGGCTTGGGCTTAGCCCCATGGGTTACGGTGTTGGACTATTGCTACGGAGGTTTCAAGATCGAGGTCAGCGGGCATCGGTGTGGCAGCGGCGGAGCGTCATGAAGAAAACTGAAGGGGTTGAGGGCTTGACGAGGCCATTCCCCCTTAGTTTTGCTAGTAGGCGCGGGCGACGGACCCGACCTACGGGATCGGTGGGGATACCGATGGTTCCCGCCCCTGGTTTAGGATTTTTTCGTTTTATGTATCTTATTATATTATTTTCATTCTTATTATTTTTGCGGTAGTGTGGTTGGGTGCTCGGGTCTTGAAGGGCCGCGAGTGTGACACTACTGTGGCTAGCCCTTCGGCGTATCCGTTAAAACAAGGTGGAGGGCTAGAGGGCCACGGTGCCCGTCGTTGCGGAGGTTTGTGGTATACGGCGGAGGTACCTGTATGTACCCGGCCTCGAGAGAGGGCCAGGTTCGTATATGGCCCAGCGAGGCTGGGTGACTCTAAAAGCGTCAAATTGCGAAGGGGGCGCGGAGCGTGGCCACAACCGAAGTCCTTCGGGACATCCGTTAGAATTGAAACGATACAGAGAAGATTCGCGTGGCCCCTGCGCGAAGCCAACGCATATAACGTGAGCAGCGGGGGCTTTTCGTTCCGCTTCCGACAGTCGGTTACCGTGGAGATCGGGCGTGAAAGGGGAGTAGCGCTACGGGGAGGAACGATAAAGTGGTGACGACAACTGTGGGGACGACGAGTGAACGGGGGTGGTGTCTGGCGCCGGATACGTGCGGGGTCACAATGAGTGATAACGAGACGCAGCGGTGCGCAGGAAGAACGGATGGCAAGGCAGCAAAGGGGGCTGAGCAAACCCGGACGGGAGCCGCGTCCAGGTGCATGCGAGGCGGAGGGAGAGCTGCGGCGAGCTATGGCGGGGCTAAGACTCTGTAGCCCACCCGTTTCTCAATGAAATCGGGCGGGACAAAGTGTTAGACAGGGGTTTTTAGACCCCGCGAACCCGAATCCGTCGGAAGGAAAGGACAAAAATTAGTAAGGTAGAAGTTAGTAAAGGAATTCAGTGCGATGTGCTATGGAAGAGGGAGGAGTGAGAGAGAGAGAGAATTGCTACCTCGGTCACATCATGACCGATCCCGTCGAGTTGAGGGCCGACTCCGAGGTTTACAGGTCGGGCAAAACCAATTTCGGCGTTAGTTTTGATTGAAAGTTAGTAAGATTGAGGTCTATAGGGCTACGAGCTGCGCTCGAAAAGGGGGGGGTAAATGCTGGATGAACCTCCCCGTATTTTTGCGGAAGATTCATCCTGATTTTGCTCATCCTAACACCGTGAGGGGAGAGGCGGGGAAGGAGGCACTTACCTGATATCAAGATCGCAGTTGTTGTTACCGAAGCGATCTACGCGATCGATTGACAACCTTGTACCTAGAGCATGTTTGCCTTGCGCAAACAAAGTCGGGGAGGGGGGATTGGCCAGGAGCGTTGTGGGGCGACGGAGAGTAACGTGTCGACAACAACAGACAAGCTACCGAGTAGGGAGAGGTGAGCAGCAGGGGTGGGAATGCACACTTGCCGGTGGGCGGGAGCGCGAGCGAGATGGCTGGAGGCTGACCGGGAGCATGCAAGTTCACCTGATGGCTGATGATTGATTGTACTGACGGATGGCTTGACTGTGTGCGAGCTGTGAAGACAAGGGAACAGGTGGCAAAGGCCTGGAGATGCGGAATCGGAGGCCTATCTGTTGACCGGTGTGTGGCCCACCATACGGATCGCAGGAGTGTGAGTCCAATTGCAAGTTGAATGCCTGCCAAGACTTGGGGAACGCTGCACAACCGGTATCAACGGGCGCTTTGCGGCGGCATGGCTAGTCAAGCCCTGTTATTGTTTCACTAAGGCAGGAAAGAGGGAGAGAGGAGAGTTGCTACCCCGGGGGTTAGGTTAGCAGTGCGGAGCCGCCCAAGAGAAAGCAGGGTTGCAGTGTCGAAAGGGGGATGTACGATCTTACCTGTGGTGCAGATCGTCATTACCACTCTGGCCGTGGCCCTTGGCTTGCTGTCGGCCACCCTGTTTATAGTAGTTGGCCTGCTGTTTGTTTTCCCAATGGTATCAGGCGGATTCCGCCCCGCTGACAAATCGAAGCATTAAGGACTTGGTCGTGCTGGTGAGAAGGGAGAAGTAACAACGAGAGGACTGCAGTGAAGTTGCAGGCTTACCTGTTGACTAGTGAGTCACTCAGCCTGCGAAATAGGGGAGTTGGAGGTGGGCTTTGAGGCTACAGACTGTCTACTCCCCCAGCACGACTCACACGGTTGGTGACTGACAGGCCTGCGGCTGTCATGCCCCTCTGATTAATTGTGTACGATTGGTTTACTGCAGAATTCTATTTGACCCTGCCTTGCTGCTGGGCACAACTGCTGGGCACACAGTGTCGGTAGACCAAGGTTGTATTTTTACTTTAGCGTAGCAGCGGTACGTGGCTGTTATGACCCCGGGGAGTGGCTAGGCAACAATAAGAGGGTCACTGCTGCAGATTGGAGAAGTCGTCGGTGGGTCAACACTCGTTAGTTTGATCAGCGGTGGAGTGTTTTGGCTGCCATTGCGGGACCCTCAGGCGACTAAAGATATCGAGGCCATCTCCTGCGAGTCTGAGTGCACCCCTCTTGGATCTGAGAGTCTAAAATTTTCTCCTTCTGGCCTTCTTACTCTAAGTCTATTCTGTTGGTTCTGAAGGAAGGCGTCAAGGCCTCTGTGGGAGGTTCGCCCCACCGATTGCGGTAGCTCTGCCGAAGCCTAGGCGAGGCTCTGGAGGCAGGGAACTGAAAGGTGACCTTTTGTTTTCGCTTTATACCTCCTGATATAACCCCTATTTGTATGTCCTGTTATGTTGGCTGAGTATACTGTGTGCACCCCTATTTTGACTTTGGTTCAACTGACAGGACACAAGTCAGACTAAATAAAAGAATGTGTGTGCAATCGCAGTTTCAGTGTTGTTCATTGCCTGAAGGCAGATTGCGAACACAAAGGGTTGCATCTGGGGGAAGGATGGGTGAAAGTTGGTTTTGCTTTAGCATGAATGGGTCCTATGGGGTCAGACCAGTTCCATAAGATTGGACGGCCTGACCGCTGTGTTTTATTTTTTAAATTGCATGGAGAGTCAGACCAGTTCCATAAGATTGGACGGTCTGATTGCTCTGAATTGTGAGGGTTTGACTGTGGCTGACTTTTCAGGGGTCAAACCTGTACCATAAGATTGGAGGGTTTGGTTGTCATGTTTGATTGGGGTTTGTTTTGTTTCTTTTGTTTCTGATCGGGGAGGACTGAGTAAATCCATAAGGTTGGACGGCTCAGCCCCCCTCTTGTTTTCTGAGGGGATAATCCTTGCTGAGGGCATGGCATGTCTATAAGATTGGACGACCTTTGACTCATGCCATACACAGTGGATCAGAGAGAAACGAACCTGGCAGAGGACCAGACCAGTTCCATAAGATTGGACGGTCTGGCCCAATGCCTCGCACATGCTGGAACCTAAAGGGTTAAAAATTGACTATATTTTATATTATCCTATCTATGAACAAGCTAGTCAGGCATGGGTTCCATAAGATTGGACGGCCTGGCTATAGCTTATCATAAAATGAAGAGAGAGTATAATTAAGAGTATACTTGAGGGTAACCTTGGGCAGACTGAGCCTTGTTCTAAGATGAACGGCTTAGTCTTATGCGGAGTTGTTGAACACCAAGCTCAGAGAAGTATATATAATTTGGATATTAAACAGTTCTGGGCGACTAAGCCTTGTTCTAAGATGAACGGCCTAGTCATATGCCCAAAAGGAAGAGAGAAGTAGTTGTGCAACCTGTTCGTGTATACTCATTGGCTGAGTCAGGCAAGTTCCATAAGATTGGACGGCCTGACTTTATGCTCTATGTAAGCTGGGTATAAGAGAATAAAGCATCGAGAGATTACGAACTATTGTTTGCAAAGTTTGACTTGGGGAGGCGAGAGTACTTACCTTTGTGGGTTGACTTGCATGAGACTGAGTGAGGCTACTACTTCGGTTGAGTGTTCGATTGACAGGTAGTTGCTTTAGAGGCTCGCCTCGTGCTAGAGCAATAAGAGTTAGGTCAATTCCTACAGTTTCTGAGCTAAGTTGTTTTACTTAGATCGATGTTCGCATTTTCTGGGACCTTTTGTTATACTTGGCTTTGTATGAATTCAAGTAAGCTACTTTCCCTACAGGAAGAGCTGCCGAAATTTCTGTAAATCCAAGAAGTTAGTCAAAACCTTGACTTTTAGAGTTCAGTTTGTCTAAAATTCGTATATCTCTTAGTAAAAATCTGGAAAGTCTCATTTTCTAAAGGGAGTGCTGCCCAAAGTTTTGCTAAATCAAGGAGTTAGACAAAACTTGGACTTTGGAAAGTCAACGGCTGTTTCCGATTTGTATTTGGGCTGATATAAATTTTTAAAAGACACTTTTCCTACGGGAAGCGATGCCGAAATTTTTGTGATTTAGAGAAGTAAGATTATATTTTGACTGGTGGCGATTCTAGCAATCCACCCTGAATATGGGAAATTCAGCCATTAGTCTACCTATGCTTAGGACAATGGCGTAGAGGTAGGCTTATACTTAGTTGGCACATAGCTATGAGTGATGATGTACTATGGAGATTAATCCCCAAAGGCTGATGTTTCAGTTTCGGCCTTGACCTGTCTCATGGTACAGACTTTTCTTGGACATTCGATTCAGGACTTGGGCTAGTGTCAACTTGATCCTACAAGGATCACTTTCTGTTATCACTGAGAACAGGTCGGTTGCCGATTTGTCGGCTCACGACTCAATTCCTACTCGCTCCCCATACTCAACCTAAAAGGCTTTAGCCCTGGTGATCTTTTTGTTTGTTAAGGGTTTTCACCCGAACTTTTATTGAATGACCATTTAACAAAGGTACTGAGTATTTAATTGAGGTTGGTTGGCTGGAGGTTGGGGTTTGCATGGCTAAGGCGAGGGGTATGAGTATAGGAACTGGTTGAAGTTGACTCCGCGTAGTGCGTGGACTTTTGTATGACTTTTGATGTGATTGCAAGTATGTTCAAAGTCTTGGGGTTTGGTTGGGCTGCCTTGTGGTCGCATATATATGTAGGGCTAGGAGGAGACGCACTATGACTGTGAGAAGTGATCGTCACATAATTATCCCCCTTGTGCATGTATATATATATATATTCCAGTGCATGTGTACCTACGTGTGGAGCTAGCTTGGCCTGAAGCGCCCGCGTACCAAGGGTCAATCGAAGGTTGGGGTTAATAGAAAAGGAAGGGGGGGTATCCCTCGCCAATTCTTGTTTCTTTTCCTTGTTGCGATTCATCTTAGTGGAACGATAAAGTTCCGGGCGGAAGGGTCAGCGTGTTGCTGGTGATGCGCTAGACAACTCACCACCGCTCCAAACTCCCTCTTGCCCTAGGGGTCGTCCTGCCCCGCACCCGTTGGGACACCTCAGGGTGCAGAAGACAGCAAGGCCCTCAGACCGGTTTTGCGCGCGCTAAAGGGTTACCCCTGTTGGCTCGCGCTTCAGCCTACCCCTGAGCGTCGAAAGATGACCCCTTGGCTCAGAGTAAGCCATCTGGGTGTGGGCACTACACAATGCACCGTCATCGCGGTTACTCGCGTAGAACTGCATAGCGAGATAGTATGTGTAAGCCAGTGCCCTCGCGATCTTATACTAAGTTCGTGCGCGGCACTCGTCGCATCCCACGCTAAAAGAGTTATGGGTCACGCGGCGAGATCACGAGCGCGACACGGCCAGTAAACTTGGGGTCTTGGTAACGTGAAGCGGCACGTGGGCGGAGGACTAGCCCCGGTTAGCCTTTGGGAATCCGTGTACGGACCTCATTATCCCGGACGCCAGGTAGCCTATGGGTAGGATACCGGACCTCCTCCGTGCTCGCGTCGTTTAGGCTTATCCACCCCCTTTCGATTTTTGAGGGCCATCAGCTAATGGGGGTTAGAGTGAGTCTCCTTTTTGCGTTTTCATAGTTGGACGTTATAGTCCGTGGCGGCCGTCAAAGTCAAACCCCTTGATGTTCGACCGCCACGACAGCTTAAAGCTGTCTACTCAACCCCTCTGCACAGGATGCAGAAGAGGGTGTGGTCTCCAACCGCGCACGGCGGTTGTCCAGCGTCGAGAGATTAACCCTCAAGGCGTGTGTCAGCCGACACTTGAGTGTCGAACGCGACCCTCGAAATTAACGAGGGCCACACGATTATGGGCACAACATAGTACGTCATCATTGCGACTGCTTGCGTATGTTTGCATGGCGAGTCGATATGAGTTAGCCCTGCGTCCGCACGATTTTTATACTAAGTCTCGCGCACGACGCCCATCCGATTTCCGCATCGAAAAGTTATGGGTCGGTTAGCGAGGGACTAGGAACGTTGTCGCGTTGTTCGTGTTGTGTCGTTTGTGCAATGTGTGCGCGCGCGTATGTATTGTTTTTGCGTTCGTAGAGTGGTGTGCGTGTGGTGTATAGGATGCGTCCTAGTGGACCGACGTCAAGCCACGCTTGGGACTTCAGCCCCCCAAGATGTCGGCCCTCATGCGGGTCCGATAGGCGTATTACCGCGGTATATATATATATATATATATATCTGTTTGTGACGATATATATATATATATATATATATATATATATATATATATATATATATATATATATAGAGAGAGAGAGAGAGAGAGAGAGAGAGAGAGA